>CM028247.1:70103229-70703229 GCA_016432835.1 Brassica nigra
AGCTGCCACTAGATCAGGGATTTTATAATGGTTCAGGATGGCTATCTTAAAATGGAATTTAATCATCCATAAAAAAAATATAATCAAAATCTATAAAAAATTCATTGGCTATAGAAATCACCTAATAGAGTTCATTATCTACAAAATAGAGAACATATATCAAACAGAGAACATTAAAATAGGATAGCTTGAAGCATTTTCAAGAATTCTATCAAGAAAGTGTTAAATGTGATATCATTATAAAACACATATGATATATAGGATATCTTTTGGCACTTCGTGGATGGGTTTCCAAAAAAATGAAATGTTTTTTTGCATAAGTCTGTTTTCAAGAGAATCAAAAGCGTAAGGAATGTTAGACAATCCTTGTTCAGGATGGCTATCCTAAAATGGAATTTAATCTTCCAAAAAAAACATAATCAAAAGGATCTATAAGAAAATTCATTGGCTATAGAAATCACCGATAGAGTTTGTTGTCATTATGAGAACACATATCAAACAGAGAACATTAAAATAGGATAGCTTGAAGCATTTTCAATAATTCTATCAAGAAAGTGTTAAATGTGGTATCATTATAAAATACATATGATATATAGGATAGCTTTTGGCACTTTCAGGATGGGTTTCCCAAAATATAAAATGAGTGTGTTTTCTTGCATAAGTGTGTTTTTCAAGAGAATCAGCTGCAGTTAGAATATTAGACAATCTTTGTTTAGGATGACTATCCTAAAATGGAATTTAATCTTCCACAAAAATACATAATCAAAATCTATAAGAAAATTCATTGGCTATAGAAATCACCAAATAGAGTTCGTTGGCACTTTCAGGATGGGTTTCCAAAAAAAGGGTGTGTTTTCTTGCATAGGTTTGTTTTTGAAGAGAATCAAAAGCGTGTAAAGAATGTTAGACAATCATTGTTCAGGATGGCTATCCTAAAATGGAATTTAATCTTCCAAAAAATACATAATCAAAATCTATAAGAAAATTCATTGGCTATAGAAATCACCAAATAGAGTTCAAGGCAACTCTGTGGATGGGTTTCTAGAAAAATAAAATGAGTGTGTTTTCTTGCATAAGTCTTTTAAGAGAATCAAAAGCATGTAGGAAATGTTAGACAATCCTTGTTCTGGATGGCTATCCTAAATTGGAACTTAATCTTTAAAAAAAAAACATAATCAAAAGGTTCTATAAGAAAATTCATTGATATAGAATTCACCAAATAGAGTTCATTGTCTACAAAATAGAGAACACATATCAAATAGAGAGCATTAAAATAGGATAGCTAGAAGCATTTTCAATAATTTTATCAAGAAAGTGTTAAATGTGGTATCATTATAAAACACATATGTTATATAGGATAGCTTTGGCACTTTCGGATGGATTTTAAAAATAAAATGAGTGTGCTTTCTTGCATAAGTCCTGTTAAGAGAATCAAAAGCGTAAGAAATGTTAGACAGTCCTTGTTCTTGATGGCTATCCTGAATTGGAACTTAATCTTCCAAAAAAAATCATAATCAAAATCTATAAGAAAATTCATTGGCTATAGAAATCATCAAAGAGGTCATTGTCTACAAAATAGACAACACATACAAAAAGAGAGAACATAGAAATATGATGCTTAAGCATTTTCAGTAATTCTAAATGTGGTATATCATTATAAAACAAACATGTTATCTAAGATAGCTTGTTGAAATTTCAGGATGGGTTTCTAGAAAAATAAAATGAGTGTGTTTTCTAGCATAAGTCCTTTTAAGAGAACTTAAAGTGTAAGGAATGTTAGACAGTCCTTGTTCATGATTGCTATTCTGAATTGAAACTTAATCTTCCAAAAAAAAGAAAAAACATAATCAAAAGGATCTATAAGAAAATTCATTGGCTATAGAAATCACCAAATAGAGGTCATTGTCTGCAAAATAGAGAACACATATCAAACAGAGAACATCAAATAGGATAGCTGGAGTATTTTCAGTAATTATATCAAATAAAATGTTAAATTTGGTATCATTATAAAACCCACATGTTATCTAGGATAGCTTGTGGAACTTTCGTGATGTTTCCAGAAAAATAAAATGAGTGTGTTTTCTTGCATAAGTATGTTTTCAAGAGAATCAAAAGCCGTGAAGGAATGTCCTTGTTCAGATGGCTATCCCGAATTGGAATTTAATCTTTCTAACAACCAAAACAAAACAACATAATCAAAATTTATAAAAAAAATCATTGGCTATAGAAATCATCAAATAGAGGTCATTGTCTACAAAATAGAGAACACATATCAAACAGAGAACACCTAAATAGGATAGCTCGAGCATTTTCAGTAATTATATCAAATTAAGTGTTAAATTTGGTATCATTATAAAACACACATGTTATCTAGGATAGCTTGTGGAACTTTCAGGATGGGTTTTCAGAAAAATAAAATGAGTGTGTTTTCTTGCATAAGTATGTTTTCAAGAGAATCAAAAGCGAAGGAATGTCCTTGTTCAGATGGCTATTCTGAATTGGAACTTAATCTTCCGAACAACCAAAACAAAACAACATAATCAAAAGGATCTATAAGAAAATTCATTGGCTATAGAAATCACCAAATAGAGGTCATTGTCTACAAAATAGAAAACACATATCAAATAGAGAACATGGAAATACTACAAAATTGATTTTTTCAACTTATGACTTTCTAATTATTTATTCATACTACAAAATTGTACAAACGGATCCATCTGTTCCAATGGCTATTCTTGATGTTAGATTTTGAAGGGTACCTACGCCTGGATGTCTGTGAGAAAACAATCTCCTCGGGCTCCTTGTATAAAGTATTTTCCTTCATCATCATCGCTTCTACTTGGTCTTCATTTTCTACAATGTCACCAGAGTTTTCACCTCCATCTCCTATGTTCTCTTGCTCTCTCGCTTGCCAACTTCTTTGATTTCTTCGATGTCTGCTGGTTTGCACACGCTCTACGCTTGTTACATTTAATCGGTGTCAATGGGTACTCGGGAAGGCCTGCCAAGTAATGGTACTCATGGATTTTTCTTGGCTAAGGAACTCAAAAGATTGTCAATCTCAGGATCCTCATCTTGGTGTTCCCAAACAGGATGAACTTCATTCATGCTTCATGGACACATACAAGTTATGATACAACAAATTACACAAAGTGGTTGTCAAGAGAAATTAAAATACAAAGTTTTGATGAATCCATAGATGTTAACAACCTTCGCTTTGTAATATATAACCCAAGGGGAGCTTTCCATTCTCACCTTTGAACCTCAGTAAGCATAGACCATTTGACCTGATAGAACGACCAATTGCTTCTCCAAGACAGGGTATATAAGCCGCATCGCCCAGATCTGAATAACTTGCACGAACGCCTTGCAGACATAACAGCCCCGCTTGATGTCACCACTCTGTTTTGTCTTAATCTGGTTGACAAGTTCAACAAAAGCCACTCTTCCCAGGATACTGCTTGAAAATCTCCAAATCCATAAGCAGCTTTGCTTTTGTAGGAGGGATAGCTTTCTTCGATCAAGGCCAAGTAAACCGCCTGTCAAGATGGCCATTACACAGTCTGGTCTTCCCTGGACCAGGATTTGCAAACTTCGTGAGATTGACAGAGTGCAAGTACGCCCTGAGCTTGGGGTTCAACGGGTGTTTCAGTTTGAACAGCCCCAAAAACGACTTTTCCACATCTCCACTACCATTCTTTAGGTATGGATCACAGTTTAAACATGTGATATGTTCAAACTCAAACGAGAAACGGGCATTGTTTTTCTATCAAAACCAAAGCTCATGTTGTTTTTGCAAAAGAGTTGTCTTGAAAGAATGTAATGAACCAATTTTGAGCTCCATAACTCCAGATTCACGCATTCTTGATAATAACCCCGAGTGGAGAGTTTTCAACATACTCCCACACTTCAACACTAACTACATCTTTGACTGCTTTCACGGTCTTGAAAGTAGAGCTGTAATTTATATAATTCTTTTGATTTGGCCTCGTTCGCCATAAAACAAACTTCGAACGCCATAGTATTCACCTTTGGCAATAATATCGACGAGGCCAAATTAGGAAAATTTGGTAATCTAAAAATTAAGAAAAGGCTAAGAAGAAGCTAAAATTAAGTTTTTCAATCCTTCACCCTATGCCAAGAAGAAGCCAAACTTCGCTGAGATCGCCTGATGGGTACTGATGAACATAAGATCTGTAACGGAGAAGAAGAACAGAAGATGAATGAAGACGAAAACTAGAACTTAAATGTAAGGCACGTGGACTTCCACCGCTCGTCAAAAGCTTACAATTACTTTTTCACCCTTAATGATTTCAAGCGAAACAGAGGAGAGTATTGGCAAGCCATCAGCTGAGTATTGGCAAGCCATCAGCTGCGATAGGCTGATTTAGGTAATGAGCCCATGAAGCTGCTGATTTTTTGAGACATAATCACTATTACCAGAATGTCAATTTGTATATAACCAATACGACGCCGGTTTGAGTTTTGTTGAGATATATCAAAACAAAATTGATTTCTGAAATGGGACCTTTACCAATTTGAAATTCAAATTTTAAAAATTTTGAGATTTAGGGTTTTGGGATCCATGGTCCGCAAAAAGACGAAGCCGATCCATTTTATTTTCAACCAGCGGGATCTCATGGGCGTCAGACAGTTGAACCCCCAGGTACGCTTTGTTAGTGAAATATTGCAAATGTCGCAGAACAGACGATAACGACAGTAACCCGCGATAGCTCATGAGACGATATATAGCTGAGAGTATAAACTAACATATAATTTTGTGAGAGTATTAAATGGACGTTAACTAGGAAACACTACGAGTTTGCTATTGAACTCTAATAATTTTGTTTCAGGTGGATGGAAAGGAACCAGTGCAACCAAGGCGGATGTTCTTTAATCCGACAAAGTATAAGAAACAAATCAAGCTCTCTACAAGGTGTTACATTGAAAAGGCAGTCAATAAACTGAATGCTTTAAAAGTCCCGCCATAAAGAGATGAGAGGAGATGGTTTGAGACGACGATCAATTTAAACACTTCTTCCACATGCCCCTAGAGAAACACCACAAGGTTATGGGAATGTGAATGTGCTTACTTTGAACTGTATGTACAGAGAAGAAAAAGGAAGTCTGGTTCTTAGTCAATGGGACCCCCATCTGATATTCACTCAGAGAACACGTGCTGATATCTGGTTTAAACTGCCAGCTTATCCGCGATAACTATGAACAGTCAAGGCTTAGATTTTCGAGAAGACACTTTCCGAAGGAATTAGAATGGCATACGAAGATGTGGAAGAGAAGCTGCGCAAATGGAAGCATGTCCGATAGGTTGAAGATGTGTGTACTCTACTCTTATCTAGCATTCTTATAGGAAAGAGCAGGACCGAGACAAAGCACTCCTCCGGGAGCACTTTTTGTAAGAGCCGGAATGATCTTGAGATGTTTAGGACGCTTCCTGGAAGATTATCATTTGATCAAAATATGAGGGATATCATAATGCAATGGATCACTTTGGTGGAGTTGTCAGCAAAGGTGGGTTCACGCTTCCAAGTTTCTGTACTTCGAGCTTCTACCGCTTGAAGCAATTCCACAATTGAAGAAGAAATTTCGTGAACTTCGTAGAGGACGACGCACAGAGATCAGTTGTCCTCGGATGTGCAAGTCTCAGTACATACCAAATGCCATGACAGGATTTTCACTTTCGGACATAAATAAAGCACTTGGCAAAACAAAGGTTATCAGTAATTTAATTCTAAACTGCTTTTAGTTGCATAATAGGTTGGTTATTGAATTGTTTGAAATGGTATCTAAAATGGCAGGTAATTGAAAGTATCTTCTCCGCCAGTTGACGAAGAATCTATGCTTGAGCCAATATTCAAGAAGAAGAAGGCCATGATGTCGGTGATGATATTGTTGACGGATGGACACAGCGTCTCGTCACGAGTCATAAGTCAATATGGTTTGAAGATTTGTACAATCAAGATGTGGCTGCTAGGAAAGAGGAGTTAAACGGTGATTTTCTGAAGAGCCATCCCGAGAAGGTGATGAATAAAGACGAGGAGGAAGATAACATTTCGCTCAACTTTGATCAAGAAGGATTGAAGAATTCCGTCGCAAAAGGATTAAGGTGGTCATTGACAAGGTTGATGAGTTGGATAAAAGACTTAGAGAGGTGGAAGCTTTGTGAAGGAAGCGAAGAAAAGAGCGCAATAACAAGGGTTGGAGAACCATCGTTGGTTGAGCAGGTAACACTTTGTAATACTAGAGTTTCTCCAAATATTTACGATATCAAGTAGCCCTAGGTAATACTAAGCGTAAATACAGGAATCAGAAGAGGTGGCTTTGGCATCCACTGCGAATGGTGAAGCTACTCGAAGAGAAAGCATCGGATGATGTGATCCAAAACATGTGGTTAAAAGGCCTTTCGTGATATGTTATGAAACGATCTAGTTTTATCTGGATAAACCTTTATGGGTTATGAGTTGTCATACATGATTTTCTGCAGTGATTCAAAACTGTTCCATTGCTACGAATTATAGTTGCTTTTCCGTTGCCATTAACAGATTGTTCACTTACTAACAATCTTTAAAAGTTTAATGATTATAGTTAGTTATTTCCAATGGTGATTCATTCTGAAGCAATTTATACTACAATGGTGCTTCATTTCTTCTTTTGAAGCAGCACTTTCTAAATTATAAATTGGCCCTTAAGTTTTATTTATTCTTATCTTTGCCAAAATGGTGGAGAAAGATGTGCTTCATTTTGCTGCTTCATTCTAAATAAAGTGAATTTTGAAGCAAAAATGAAGCAAAACCATTAGAGATGTTAATCTCAAATACAACTTTAAATACATTTGTAAGTAAAATTAACGTTGGGAGACACATTGAATCTATTCCACACTTTTGCATTTCAAATTTAACAAGATAACCTCCAACTAAAACGCTTTGTATATATTATTGTCTCTCCCACAAGAAAGATCTTAAGAGTAAAACACATCTCTCCTTACAAAAAGCAGTGGTATTTTCGTCCACCAAAAAACAGCTTGTCAAAGTGTGTCAAAGATCTATAAGTTGTAACCTTTTAGATAAACCAAAGACAGCTTGTGTCACTTTGATGCTCCTTCTATCAGAGTCAACTCAACTACCTATTGCAATCACCCCATCTCTCTCTATCTCTCTCAATCTTTAAAACTTGAAACAAAACATAGATAATGGAACACTGTTACCACCCTACCTGAATTTAAAGGATTTGGTTTAAGACAATAAAGAAAAGAAGTTAGATTCAGGTGTATTCAAGAATTCAGGATTATAAATACTATAAATGCTAACAAGTTGCTTGCATGATATGTCGAGCTCAACACTATTTAAATGAATCCATCAGCTCGCGATTATTTAGACCATCTATTACTTAGATGCTAAATGGTGTTGCGATCGGCTACTCTCGCCGATAGTATCGACGATGTTTCGATAGGAATATCGACCGATACACCTCTAGCTACGCCGATTGATTACCTATAGGAGTATGTATCGATACGGCTCTAAGCAAGCTTTATGCTGAAGTTGATACAATGCTCACCATGATCTTAGATCAGCTGTGATATCTCAAGACGGTCATAGCATGTTTAGATGTCATGTATTGCATGTAATGAACAATGCAATCCAAGTTCATGTTCTAGTAGCTAAACTAGAAAATCATTAGTGAACAATCCTAACAATAAATATCACAACTATAAAGCAGATAAGTCGGGCTAATCCCTCATATCATATTTAAACCCTAAATCTAACAAATGAATCTACTCGCATAATGGCTAAGTAGTTCATAGAACAAGGTAATAATAGGAATTCATAATCTATCGTGAGGATGAACACTTAGGTCCCAATCACAAATCTCCTTGATCTCTCCTCTAGATCTAGAATCCTATAACCTTTATTAAGAAGAACAAATAAAGAACCTGAATGAACTTTATTGAACTTGCAAAGTAATGAAAACGTAAAAGAAATGAGTGTAAGAAGATGGAAGTAAACCCTCTAAAAATTATAAAGACTTAAACTATTAAAAACTTGTATTTCTACAAAACACTTAGGCACGATAAATATGAGTTCATTAGGTTAAAACTGCCGTGACAATCTTGTAAAATGTGATGTCTTGGACAAACTTGTCTTCTCATTTCTCAGATCGACGATAGACAGGGTGTACATCGACGATTATCATCTTGTATCTTTCTCGAACCTTTTCTTATTAGATTTGGATTCCTTTTCTTACAATAACACAACATACTTATAGTAGTTCTTACTACTTACACCACTCAATCTGACTCTAGACTCAACAACTCTCACTTTTCTATGCCTACTTTAGGCACTAGACTAATCTACAAGCAAGGATAAACAACTTGCTTTAACTATTACAACTCTGAACACTATTACCAGCTCCAACTTAACTTAGTTAGCTTACCAATAACTAGTTTCTTTTATTCTTCTTGTAGTGTAACTTCTGGTTACATAACTCACTTTGACTTCTTGTTGTCGTTGGCTTTTTTACTTCTTCTTCTTCCTCTTTGCTGGCTCAAGCTTCTTCTTCTTCTTCTCCATTCCTTTGTAGCTTCTTCTTAGCTACTCTTCTTTATTCTTCTTTTCCTTGTGTGGCAAGCTCTCTTGCTTCCACTTCTTCTCTTGCAATTCCATCTTCACTTTGTAAGTTTAATCAAAGGTTCAATTCCAACAGTTATTCCGTGAAGAAGAACACATAGCTTAGATGCCTCCTCGTCAATAGTGTTCAATACTATTCCTGAAAACTTGTTGTTCCATAAATCAAGCACCTCTAATGCTGCAGCGTTGAATAGATTGCCTGGAACTGATCCTGTGAACTCATCGTTTTGTAGTCTCAGTTCTCTTAGAGATGGAAAATTCACGTTATTGGATATCGAACCAGAAAAGGTGTTGTGTGAGATGTCCATAACCTCAAGAAAACGACTCTGTAGTTGTTGAAAAGGGAAAAGACCTTTAAGCTTGTTTCCGCTCATGTATAGGTAGGAAAGGCTTGACATGTTATCTGATATATCCAAAAGAGTTAGCTTCTTTGACTTCAACAAGCCCATTTCAAGACTCCCAGTAAAGTTGTTGCCATCAAGATAAAGCCCAAGTATAGTTAGAGGTAACTAGGTAGAACAGCAACCTTTCTGTTGTTATCTACAGATGATATGATAAATCTAAGACAAGATATGATGATCACAATGTTGGAATCAGCATGGTCTCTGAGCTCGTGTAACCATCTCAGCACATTCTCGAATGTTTGTCGTTTAGTTATGTCGTAGACGAGAAGAGCTCCAACGGCTCCTCTGTAGTAAGCGCTTGTGATTGCTCTGTAACGCTCTTGTCCTGCTGTGTCCCATATCTGAGCCTTCACTGTTTTGCCTTCAACCTATAGAAGCAGATACATAACAAAAGAAGATCCATCTTCAGATCTGAACAACAAGAAGCAATGTTCGAATCTGGAAAAGGCTTCATTACCTGTAATGTCCGGGTGGCGAATCTGGAGAGGATGTTGGATTTGCCAACACCAGAGTCGCCGATTAGGACGATCTTGAACAAGTAATCGTACTCATTATCTAATCTATTCGCCATTGTCTTTCTCAAATCCTATCTTATGGATCAACCTGTGGAGAGAGAGAGATCAAAGCGTATCCAAGGAGTAAATCGAAACCCTAGAAATTAGACTGTTTACCCTTGAGCAAGCCACAAGGAACAATAATAGAAAACGTTTGTTTTGACGTTTTTTTCTTTCTATTTTCTCTGTGTTCACGAGGTGAAAACGGAAACACCCATTTCATTATATTTTAAATTTTGAAATTATTATTTAGATTGTCCATGCTCAAACATAATAATATAACATAGATAACACCAAAACATGACAACTTTCTATACGAAGATGAGTATATGGTGATATTGCACCTTAGATGCGTGCAGATCATAGGATGATCAGATTGTCCTTATTCAAACATATTACAACACAAATAACACCAAACATAACATCTTTCTATACAAAGAGTAGTGTATATGGTAACAGTATACCTTGGGATGACTCTGCATCTTCAGTTGCAGATGAAACCATCCTTGAAGCGTTGAAGATGATGAACCAAGAGCTCAACACGATAAAACCATTCACGGGACCAGCGTGAATCTATGCATAAACGCAAACAAAGCCAATGACGTGGAGATGTATACTGCACCGCAAGTCCAATAAAACCACACCATATCTATCACACCATCACCCTCTTCCTCTTCTCCTTCCTCTTTGAACTGCTTTTCAAAGTCTCGAGGTTTTGCAACTTTTATTGGTAGGACGTCCACAAAGCTGATCATTGCCTATGTAACTTATTGCTTCAAACGTCACAAGATGGGCTTTGAAAGGGATTTCACCTGTCAAATTGTTATATGAGACATTGAAGTATCCTAAATTGTTGAGATCTGCTATCTGAGGAGGGATGTTTCCACGTAACTTATTGTAAGATAAATCCAAACTCTCCAAATTCTTCAGCATTGAAATGCTACCTGGAATGGAGCCGATGAGGCGGTTGCTTGAAAAATTGAGGGATATGATGTTGTTAAGATCCCAACTTCAACTGGAATCTCACCGATAATTGGTTGTTTGACAAATCCAGACCATACATATAGCCAAGAATACCACCTTGATATGTTTCATATCTGCTTTTCGAAAAAAAGTTCACTGTAGTTTCTGGTTTTGAATGAAAGCCAAGCTCTCTTTCGGTATCAACAAGGTCAAGAGCTGATGTATAGCTCCAACTTTGGAATGGGAATCCTACTGTATAACCAGCTGGATCGAATATATAGTTGTTTGTTTGGGCACCAAAGACATTTTACCAAAACATGATGGTATGGCGCCTTTGAATTTGTTGTGAGATAAGTCCAAGAGACCAACTTTACTTAGCTGACATATTTTCTCAGGGATATGAGTCTGAAAGCTATTATTCCCTAGAAGAAGAGCTCGTATGTCGGATGTATTTCCAATAGAATCCAGAATCATTCCAGAAAGATTGTTGTGCCGCAGATCGAGCACCTGTAATTCCGTTGACTTGAATAAATAGCTCGAACTGAGCCCATAAACTCATTGCTATGTAGTCTTAATTCACTGAGAGACGAAACATTAAAACTCCTGGAATGGAACCAGAAAATCTGTTGTTTGACATGTCTAAAGTCAAAAGCTGTAGATTTTGTAGTTGATGAGGCACCTGACCTTTTAGCTTGTTTCCCCTCATGTATAGAAAGGATAGGTATGAGATTTTACCGATCCAATATGGGCGCGCGGAAAAGTTATTATCTGATATGTCCAACAGCGATAGAGACTTTGAGTTCAACAAACCTTTTTCGAGACTCCCATCAAAATTGTTGCCATCAAGATACAACGATTCTAGACGAGTAAGATTTGCATGTCGAGGAAATACTTTCCCTGGAGTTGGTTATTGGAGAGCTTCAGAAGACTCAAGGAGTAGCAACCACGAGAACCGTTTGGTAGCTGCCCATATAGACGATTAGAAGACATGTCCAAGAATTCAAGACTTTTCATCTAGCCCATCGAAGATGGAATGGTTCCACGATTATGATTTGAAGAAAAGTTCATAAAATTTAGATGTGGAAAAATAATCCCTATGTCTTCTGGAAGTGAATCGTATATCCTATTACTCGAGACATCAAGAGATTGTAGGCCATGAACAAGCCTAGGGAGTCGAAGCTCTGTCAGCAAATTGTTGTTCAGTCTAATAGCCTCCAGCCTTGTATTATTCTGCACAAGCCAAACCGGAAATGCTCCTTTCAACTGGCTATAAGTAATATAAATGTAGCGTAAGTCATGTTGATGAGCAAGGAAGCTAGGGATTGCTGCCAAGATTGAATCTCTTTAGCTTCAGCATCTTCAACTGAAACGGTGGAATCCATGAGTTCTCATCCTGAGCTTGGATCATACCAAGTCTCGATGACAGCGTAAATACTGTGAGCCTTGTGTGATTGGCCAATGAACTGAACCAGAAGGAACCGTTGAAGTCATTATCAAAAAGGGATAAGTACTCAGCGTTGATGGCAGACCAGATACAAAGGAAGACAAGTCTCCATTCATATCGTTTCTCGACATATCCAGGGTTCGAAGACGGCTTAAGTTACCTAGACAATAAGGAAGATTTGTCAAAGCATTGGATCTTAAATTCAGCTCTCGAAGATTCATTACTGCGCAAATCTCCAAGTAGCCTGAAATTAGTCAAAATAAAACTTGTTAGAGGATGATCACACTGAGATATGCAAAGATGAAATACAATAAACGACTTTGTACTATTTCACCTTCTGCGGTCGATGATAATTGATTATATGCAAGATTCAATACGTGTAAAGATGAAGGAAGCACTACACCTGCAATTGAAAGGATAGATAATAAACAGATAACATTAAACTCTTGCAAGCTCCATCAGAAGCTTGCATTCTCCCGTAACAAGAAAATATTCAGTAAACCAAACAGTAACTAGAATCCTTATCACTACCTACTTCTCTTCTTTCTCACTGCTTATGTATATGACCATCTTACCTAGACTGTCTAAGTCGGTGAATCTATTTTCACTTAGGTCCAGGTCTTGCAACATCGGCATATCTTTTAGTACTGCAACAACACAACATAAGAGATTTAAAGTTGTTGAATGTATTTCCTGCCAAGTTCAAAACTTCTAACTCTACAAGATTTTCTAGACCTGGAGATCCCAGAAAAAAGAGACAAATGAGTTATGAATTATGATGATTAGATAGTACAGATAGTTGAGTTAAGATTATATTTTATATGGTAAAAGACCCTGCTACTGACTTACCTTTAATTTGGGATGCATCTGAGAGTTTGTTGTTACTAAGATCTAATGTTTTGAGTTTCGTCATTCTTGACACTGCATGGACACAAAAAAGGTATCATTAGCTATGTTATAAGCCTGCTCAACAATGTCTCCCTAAGTTATTCGCTTGTTTGTTGTCTTTATTTGGGATGCATCTGAGAGGAAATCAAGTCATGAATCAAAGACATCCAAGATTACCGTTCCTAGGAAAGACACCATCCAGTAAATTGCTACCAAAGTTTCGAGTCCTGAGCTACCTACCTTTGTAAGAAAAAAACAACTCACTTACCTTGAATAGAATTAACGTTGTTGATTGTATGTCCTGCCAAGTTCAAGACTTCTAACTCTACAAGATTTTCTAGACCTGGAGAACCCAAAATAAGACAAATGTGTTATGATGATTAGATAGTTGGCTAAATAGAATGAATCAAAGACATCCTTGATTACCAATTGGAGGAAAGACACCATCCAGTAAATTGTAACTAATGTTTAGAGTCCTGAGCGACTTTGCTTCACTTAAAAAAGTGAAAACACTGCTGTTGAGACGATTTCCGTAGAAATCCAGGGTCCTCAGCTTTTCCAGGCTCTGAAAGCTCTTATGACCTGAAACCGTAAAAAAAAAATTGGAGTTAAAGCTACCAAAATAAAAGGGTGGTCTTCTCCATAGGTGACAAGAACGATACCATTGATGGGATCAAACAAGTCACTGAACTCATTGTATGAAAAGTCAAGACTTTCGAGTCGAGGGAAGCTATGGAAGAAAGACAGATTTAGAGACTGGTTTTTATACTCATAGTTGGCGGGTATGAGTCCATCAAGCGAGAGGTGGACTACGTGGCCACCGCGCCACTACACTTTACCCTTTCCCAGTGGCAGCAATCACTGCTAGGATCCTCATGACTCCATGATTTCATCATGCCTTCTTCTTCTACTTCAAAACCATTCTTGAGATACGACTTGAGTTGCAGAAGACCCGTCCGTTCAGTTTCCAGACAACCCACACATCCTTTCATCTGCAGCTGAAGCATCAATGATACTATCATGAACAACACCAAAGCCATCTGCTTCTTCTCCTTAACAAACCACCAATATCTCTCATATGTTCTCATCATCAATTTTTTCTTGTGGTACACAAACTGAATTAGAAATTAGATAGATTAAAGATTTGTAAGAGGTAGGTCCCCAATAACCCCCCAGGACACGTCCAAAACCAATGGAAAAGTCCCATGACTTTTTTAACCATCCATCACGTAAGAGATAAGGTCTTCACTCTAGGTTCTTCATATCATGACAACTCAAAACCAAAAATATAATTGGACCAACTTATGGATTCAATTTTGTTTCCATTAGTATAAAATTCTTCAGATCTACCTCCATAAGCCTACTTAAGTTCACATCATGTAACTGTGCTGTCAAGTTTACATTCAAAACAGCGTAGCATAGACGGTTAAGAAAAAGCAATTGAAAAAGGAGAAGTATATTGATTTCTTATAACTGTTTGACAGGAAATGTATTATGTATATACCTGGTATTAGCAAGCATGACCCATGAGGTAAAATTGTAAAACTAAGACCATTAATAGTGTTTGGCCGGATTTAAAGATACATGACAATAATATTATAATCAGATCGTCCATGTTCAAACATAATACAGCACAAATAACACCAAACATGACAGCTTTTATACAAAGATGAGTATATGGTAACAGTGTACCTTGGCATCAGTTGCAGATGAAGCCATCCTTGAAACGTTGAATGTTAAGAACCAAGAGATCAACACTATAAAACCACTCATGGGACCAGCGTGAGTCTATGCAGAGAAGAGCATTTACTCTCTCCCAAATGTAGCAATCACTACCACGAGTCCATGACTTGAGAATATTATCCTCTTCTCCTTCATCAAGTAGATTCTTGAGATAAGACAGACCCACCCGCTCAATTTCAAGACAGCCTACAGTTCCTTTCGTTAGGAACTGAAGCATCAATGTCACTGTTATGAAAACCATAGCTATCTGCTTCTTCTCTTTAACCCACCACCATCTCTCTCGTTTGTTCACATTTTCAAAGTTTTTATGTGTTTTAGTTCGAAACCGAGGATTAAACGGAAAACTCAACCCATATTTGACTTTTGTGTTTACCTCCCACTATGAGAATAGACCCGTGACTGCATATCCCATCACTCTATAGCGGCCTTTGCTACACTCTGACATTTGTCTCCAAGTTTGCGTTTTATAGATGAGTCGTTAAGAGTTTCAAACAGCACTAACTTTACCAAACATATCATTTTAGATCATAACAAGTCAAACAAAACAACTGATTCTAGAGGGAAATTTAACGGAAAACATCATAAACATCAATCATCATGACTGAATCTTGGACATTTTAGGATGAATACAAAGAAGCTATGATTGCAAAGGGTCTTAGGCCTTGTCTTCTTCTTCCTCTTCAATCTTAGGAGCCAAGTAGTACCTAATGTAACCCATCTCAGCCACCTTATACTCCACCACAACTGGGAGCTCCGACGACAAGCTGATCGTCACCGTGTCCGACAATGGAGTTGCCTTTGTGAAGGAATTCATGTACCTCAGAGCAAACGAGAGTGACACCGCTCGTTCATCTCAATCACAATTGCATCTTCCGGCTGCAAATATACAAAAAGTCTCAGCAAAGTTGCTCCAATCAAAATCAGCCATAAATGACTGCTAGACATAGATTACCTTGTCAACAGTTGTGTTCTGTCTTAGCACAATGTTAGCTGTCCCAATATCACCAGCAGTAGAGAACTTAACTCCTTCTTTAGTCACAGAGATCAAAACTGAAAAACAATCCCATCAAAGTCACTATATCAGTCTCTCTATAGACTCATGTTCAAGAAATCGCTAAGGAGCCATTAAGCTTTTATATGAGATTATTAATTAGTCAGGCCTAGACCAATTTTTAAATAACTAGACTGATCAGTTTAGATAATTAACAACATAAACAACGAGAGTGTTACCTGTGTCACCAATGCTACTGAGATCTTTGCAGATTCTAGAGAACTCATTAGAAAGCATCCTCACAATCGAATGGTACTCAGTAGATAACCATCACAGATAAAAACCGCCTGGTTTTCCACTGGCAGCGTAAAAAGTAGAATTTTGAAAATTACTGGGACTCTCAAGCCCTAAAATTAGAAATGTTTACCACTTGAGCAAGCCACAAGAAACAATAATAGAAATGTTTGTTTTCTGCTTCTTTTATTTTCTCTGTCTCTGTTTTTTGTGCTCACGAGGTGACAACGGAAACACACACGAAATAAATAATTCCATCAGGTATTGTTTGGCCGGATTTTAAGTTACATGACTGATCATATGATAATCAGATTGTCCTTATTCAAACATATTACAACACAAATAATACCAAACATGGCAACTTTAATACAAAGAGGAGTACATATGGAAATAGTGCACCTTAGGCTGACCCACGGAATCAGTTGCAAATGAAGCCATCCTTGAAGCGTTGAAGATGATGAACCAAGAGATCAACGCGATAAAACCATTCACGGACCAACGTGAGTCTATGCATAGAAACGCAAACAAGGACAACAATGTAGAGATGTATACTGCACCACAAGTCCAATAAAACCACACCATATCTATCACACCATCACCCTCTTCTTCTTCCTCTTTGACCCGCTTTGATGCGCTTGGCTCTGTATCTCTCTCGAGGTTGCAACTTTTGTTTGTAGGAAGTCCACAAAGCTGATCATTGCCTATGTAACATGTTGCTTCAAAGGTCACAAGATGGGCTTTGAAAGGATTTCACCAGATAGATTGTTATATGAGATATTGAAGTATCCTAAGTTGTTGAGATCGGCTAGCTGAGGAGGGATGTTCCCATGTAACTTGTTGTTTGATAAATCTAGACTCTCCAAGTTCTCCAGCTTTGAAATGCTATCTGGTATGGAACCGATGAGGTGGTTGCTTGAAAAGTTCAGGGATATGATGTTCTTAAGATCCCAAACTTCAACTGGAATCTCACCGATAATTGGTTGCTTGACAAATCCAGACCATACATATCGCTAAGAATATCACCTTGATATGTTTCATATCTGCTTTTCGATAAAAATTCACTACAGTTTCTCCTGTTGACTGACTGCCATGGTTTAGTTCGGTATCAACAAGATAAAGAGCTGATGGATATCTCCAGTGTTGAATGGATGGAAAATCTATAAAGTCCTCACCTGAAACGAATGTGTTTGTTTGGGCACCAAAAGACATTTTACCAAAACATGATGGTATGGCTTTGAATTTGTTGTGAGATAAGTCCAAGAGACGAACTTCAGTTAGCTGACATATCTTATCAGGGATATGAGTCTGGAAGCTATTATTCCGTAGAAGAAGAACACATAAATTAGATGTATTTACAATAGTATCCAGAATCATTCCAGAAAGATTGTTGTACCGCAGATCGAGCACCTGTAATCCCTCAGCCTTGAATAAATTGTTTGGAACTGAGCCCGTAAACTCGTTGCTATGTAGTCTTAATTCACAGAGATACAAAACATTAAAATTCCTGGAATGGAACCAGAAAATCTGTTGTTTGACATGTCTAAAATCTCAAGCTGTAGATTTTGTAGTTGATGAGGCACCTGACCTTTTAGCTTGTTTCCTCATGAATAGCTGTTTTAGGCCTGAGATTTTACCAATCCAATAAGGAAGTGTGCCGGAAAAGATATTATCTGATATGTTCAACATAGCTAGAGACTTTGAGTTCAACAAACCTTTTTCGAGACTCCCATCAAAACTGTTGCCATCAAGAAACAACAAAACTAAACTAGTGAGATTTGCATGTCTCGAAATACTCTCCCTGGAGTTGGTTGTCGGAGAGCTTCAGAACCATTAGCGAGTAACAACCTCGTAAAAAGTTTTCGGTAGCTGACCATATAGACGATTAGAAGACATATCCAAGAACTCTAGACTTTTCATCTCGCCCATAGAAGATGGAATGGTTCCATAATTATGATTTGAAGAAAAGTTCATGTACTTCAGATGTGGAAAAACAATCCCAATGTCTTCTGGAAGTGAATCGTGGATCCTGTTACACGCGACATCAAGGAATTGTAGACCATGAACAAGCCTAGGTAGTCGAAGCTCTGTCAACAGATTGTTGTTCAGTCTAATAGCCTCCAGCCTTGTATTATTCTGCACAAGCCAACCAGGAAAGGGTCCTTTCAACTGGCTATATGTAATATGAATGAAGCGCAAGTCATGTTGATGTGCAAGAAAGCTAGGAACTGCGCCACCGAGATTGAATCTCTTTAGCTTTAGTATCTTCAACTGAAACGGTGGAAGCCAGGAGCTCTCAGCCTGAGCTTGGATCATACCAAGTTTCGATGACAGCTTGAATACTGTGAGTCTTGTGTGATTGGCCAGTGAACGGAACCAGAAGGAACCGTTGAAGTTATTATCAAAAAGGGACAAGTACTCAAGCGTTGATGGTAGACCAGATACAAAGGAAGACGAGTCTCCACTGATTTGGTTTCCCGATAGATCTAGAGTTCTAAGACGGCTTAAGTTAGCCAGACAATAAGGAGTAATTGTCAAAGCATTGGATCTTAAATCCAGCTCTCGAAGATTTATTAATGCGCAAATCTCTAAGTAGCCTGAAATTAGTTAAAATAAGATTTATTAGAGGATGATCACACTGAACATCTCCAATCCTACTATATTTTTCACTTTGAAATAGTGGTTAAAGTAAAAATACTCTAACACCACTATATTTTTTACTTTATAATATAGTAAAAAATGGTTTTATTCTATAAATAAAATAATCAATATATTTTTTATTCATCACCCTATTTTTTACTCTACAATAGAATATCATTGGAATAGAACTCAATTATATTATAAAGTTACTATATATAAAGGAAACCATTAGAAGTGGTCTAAGACTGATATGTAAACATGAGAAACAATTAGTAATTTTCACCTTTGGAGTCGATGATAGTTGATTTTTTGCAAGGTTCAGTATGTGTAAAGATGAAGGAAGCAGTGCACCTGCAATTGAAAGGATAGACAATAAATAGAAAACATTCTTGCAACATTGGCATTTCTTTCAGTATCATTTCTTGCAACGTTAGTCTCTTCATGCAAGAAAAATCAACTCACTTACCTTGAATAGATTTAACGTGGTTGAATATATTTCCTGCCAAGCTCAAAACTTCTAACTCTACAAGATTTTCTAGCCCTGGAGAACCCAAAAAAAGACGAATGTGTTATGATGATAAGATAGTTGGCTAAAGAGAATGAATTAAAGACATCCTTGATTACCATTAGGAGGAAAAACACCATCCAGTGAATTGTAACTAACGTTTAGAGTCCTGAGCGACCTTGCTTCACTTAGAAAAGTGAAAACACTGTTGTTGAGATTATTTCCGTATAAATCCAGGTTCCTCAGCTTTTCCAGTTTCTGAAAGCTCTTATGACCTGAAACCGTAACAAAAAATTGGAGTTATGCTAACAAATTAAAAGGGTGGCTTTCTCGAAAAGAGACAAGAATGGTACCATTGATGGGATCAAACAAGTCACTGAACGTATTGGACGAAAGTCTAAGGTTTTGGAGTCGAGGGAAGCTATGGAACAAAGACAGATTAAGAGACTGGTTTTCTAACTCATATTTGGCGGGTATGAGTTCATCAAGCGAGAGGTGGACTACGTGGCCACCTGAAGCGTCACAACACTTTACCCTTTTCCAGTGGCAGCAGTCACTGCTAGGATCCTCATGACTCCATGATTTCATCATGCTTTCTTCTTCTACTTCAAAAACATTCTTGAGATAAGACTTGAGTTGCAACAGACCCATCCGTTCAGTTTCCAGACAACCGACACATCCTCTCATCTGGAGTTGAAGCATCAATGTTACTATCATGAACAACACCAAAGCCATCTGCTTCTTCTCCTTAACCCACCACCAGTTTCTCTCATGTGCTCTCATTATCATTTTTTTACCTGTGGTACACAAACTGAATTAGAAATTAGACAGATTCAAGATTAGTAATAGCTAGGTCCCAATAACGCCCTCATGACAAGTCCAAAACTAATGATCATGTCCCATGACTTTTCACAAATTTTGTTGACTTAATAAAATAAATATCAGCGTACAGGTTCAAGGGTCCACTCAAAACCAGAAATATAATTGGACCAACTTGGACAGATTCAATTTTGTTTCCATTAGCCAAAAATCTTCAAATATACCTCCATAAGCCAACTTACGTTCACATCATGTAACTGTGCTGCCTAGCTTACCTTCAAGGTTAAGCAATGTTAAAGGATTTTATTCTCTGTTTTGTTCTGTAATAACAGAGTATAATCAGTTATGTAATATCACAATCTTCTTGATTATGAATATCACAGTACTCTCTTTTTATCAAACGCAAACTTCACTCTTTATTATATAAAAAAAAAAATTGTAGTTTACAGGACAATGACAACACCTTAAATAGACTCGAAACAGTACAAAAGAATAAGAGAAAGAGTTGTGTCTCTAACGATGAGTTGTATCTCTTCTTTCTCATGACTCTTGATGAATAACTAACTTCAAACATATTGTCTCTTAATACATAAAACGTAAAATACTTAGGAACTCAATTATTTAACCAACAAGCAAAACCAATTGAAATAGGAGAAGTATATTGATATATTAGAACTGTTTGACAGGCATTCTAAATCTTTCATTCATCTATGCAAGTATGACACCTGAGGTAAAAAATTGTAAAACTAATACCATTAATATTGTTTGGCAGGATTTTAAGTCACATGACTGATCACTGGATAATCAGATTGTCCTTATTTAAACATATTACAGCACAAGTTGTAGCAAACATGGCAACTTTAATACAAAGAGGAGTAACATATGGTAATAGTGTACCTTAGGCTGACCCATGGACTCAGTTGCAGATGAAACCATCCTTGAAGCGTTGAAGATGGTGAACCAAGAGATCAACACGATAAAACTATTCACGGGACCAACGTGAGTCTATGCAGAGAAACGCAAACATGGCCAAGGATGTGGTGATGTAGACTGCACCACAAGTCCAATAAAACCACACCATATCTATCACACCACCACCCTCTTCTTCCTCTTTGTCCCTCTTTGATTCACTTGGCTCTGTGACTCTCTTGGGGTTGCAACTTTTATTAGTAGGAAGTCCACAGAGAAGAGCATTACCTCTATAACTCGTTTGATCAAAGGTCACAAGATGGCCTTTAAAAGGGATTTCACCAGATAAATTGTTAAACGACACATCAAAGTATCCTAAGCTGTTGAGATCAGCTAGCAGCGGAGGGATGCTTCCACTCAGCTTATTGTTGGACACATCAAGACTCTCTAGCCCCTTCAGCTTCGAAACGCTACCTGGAATGGGTCCCGTGAGGCGGTTACTCGACAGATTCAGCAATCTCATCAGAACCGAACCTGAAAGCTCGTTGGTCGACAAATACAGACCATGCATATACCCAAGTATATCACCTTGATACCTGATCTGCTTTTAGTTAAAAATCCACTATGGTTGCAGGCTTCGCTTGGTAGCCGTTCCTCACATTATCATCCAAGTTAAGCTCGATGATAGACAGTTTCGCAAAAATGTAATGTACGAGAGGTCAAAAACTGCAACGAGTGACATGATACTACGCTCGTAACCTTTTGAACCAAAAGACATTTTACTGAAACATGATGGTATAGCGCCTTTGAATCTGTTGTGAGATAACTGATAAGTCTAGAAGAGAGTATTCTTTGTATGTATGTCTACATTGTATCTTTCTCCAAACCTTTTTCTTATTAGATTTGGATTCCTTTTCTTACAATAACACAACAATACTTATAGTAGTTCTTACTACTTACTACCACTCAATTACTTGAACTCTAGACTCAACAACTCTCACTTTTCTATGCCTTTACTTTAGGCACTAGACTAATTCTACAAGCAAGGATAAACAACTTGCTTTAACTATTACAACTCTGAACAACTATTACCAGCTCCAACTTAACTTAGTTAGCTTACCAACTAACTAGTTTCTTTTATTCTTCTTGTAGTGTAACTTCTAGTTACATAACTCACTTTGACTTCTTGTTGTCGTTGGCTTTTACTTCTTCTTCTTCCTCTGTTGCTTGCCCAAGCTTCTTCTTCTTCTTCTTCCATTCCTTTGTAGCTTCTTCTTAGCTACTCTTCTTTATTCTTCTTTTCCTTGTGTGGCAAGCTCTTGCTTCCACTTCTTCTCTTCGCTTAATTCCATCTTCACTTTGTAAGTTTAATCAAAGGTTCAATTCCAACAGTTATTCCGTAGAAGAAGAACACATAGCTTAGATGCCTCCTCGTCAATAGTGTTCAATACTATTCCTGAAAACTTGTTGTTCCGCAAATCAAGCACCTCTAATGCTGCAGCGTTGAATAGATTGCCTGGAACTGATCCTGTGAACTCATCGTTTTGTAGTCTCAGTTCTCTTAGAGATGGAAAATTCACGTTATTGGATATCGAACCAGAAAAGGTGTTGTGTGAGATGTCCATAACCTCAAGAAAACGACTCTGTAGTTGTTGAAAAGGGAAAAGACCTTTAAGCTTGTTTCCGCTCATGTATAGGTAGGAAAGGCTTGACATGTTATCTGATATATCCAAAAGAGTTAGCTTCTTTGACTTCAACAAGCCCATTTCAAGACTCCCAGTAAAGTTGTTGCCATCAAGATAAAGCCCAAGTATAGTTAGAGGTAACTAGGTAGAACAGCAACCTTTCCTGTTGTTATCTACAGATGATATGATAAATCTAAGACAAGATATGATGATCACAATGTTGGAATCAGCATGGTCTCTGAGCTCGTGTAACCATCTCAGCACATTCTCGAATGTTTGTCGTTTAGTTATGTCATAGACGAGAAGAGCTCCAACGGCTCCTCTGTAGTAAGCGCTTGTGATTGCTCTGTAACGCTCTTGTCCTGCTGTGTCCCATATCTGAGCCTTCACTGTTTTGCCTTCAACCTATAGAAGCAGATACATAACAAAAGAAGATCCATCTTCAGATCTGAACAACAAGAAGCAATGTTCGAATCTGGAAAAGGCTTCATTACCTGTAATGTCGGGTGGCGAATCTGAGAGGATGTTGGATTTGCCAACACCAGAGTCGCCGATTAGACGATCTTGAACAAGTAATCGTACTCATTATCTAATCTATTCGCCATTGTCTTTCTCAAATCCTATCTTATGGATCAACCTGTGGAGAGAGAGAGATCAAACGTATCCAAGGAGTAAATCAAACCCTAGAAATTAGACTGTTTACCCTTGAGCAAGCCACAAGGAACAATAATAGAAAACGCTTGTTTTGACGTTTTTTCTTTCTATTTTCTCTGTGTTCACGAGGTGAAAACGGAAACACCCATTTCATTATATTTTAAATTTTGAAATTATTATTTAGATTGTCCATGCTCAAACATAATAATATAACATAGATAACACCAAAACATGACAACTTTCTATACGAAGATGAGTATATGGTGATATTGCACCTTAGATGCGTGCAGATCATAGGATGATCAGATTGTCCTTATTCAAACATATTACAACACAAATAACACCAAACATAACATCTTTCTATACAAAGAGTAGTGTATATGGTAACAGTATACCTTGGGATGACCTCTGCATCTTCAGTTGCAGATGAAACCATCCTTGAAGCGTTGAAGATGATGAACCAAGAGCTCAACACGATAAAACCATTCACGGGACCAGCGTGAATCTATGCATAGAAACGCAAACAAAGCCAATGACGTGGAGATGTATACTGCACCGCAAGTCCAATAAAACCACACCATATCTATCACACCATCACCCTCTTCCTCTTCTCCTTCCTCTTTGAACTGCTTTTCAAAGTCTCTCGAGGTTTTGCAACTTTTATTGGTAGGACGTCCACAAAGCTGATCATTGCCTATGTAACTTATTGCTTCAAACGTCACAAGATGGGCTTTGAAAGGGATTTCACCTGTCAAATTGTTATATGAGACATTGAAGTATCCTAAATTGTTGAGATCTGCTATCTGAGGAGGGATGTTTCCACGTAACTTATTGTAAGATAAATCCAAACTCTCCAAATTCTTCAGCATTGAAATGCTACCTGGAATGGAGCCGATGAGGCGGTTGCTTGAAAAATTGAGGGATATGATGTTGTTAAGATCCCCAACTTCAACTGGAATCTCACCGGATAATTGGTTGTTTGACAAATCCAGACCATACATATAGCCAAGAATACCACCTTGATATGTTTCATATCTGCTTTTCGAAAAAAAGTTCACTGTAGTTTCTGGTTTTGAATGAAAGCCAAGCTCTCTTCCGGTATCAACAAGGTCAAGAGCTGATGTATAGCTCCAACTTTGGAATGGGAATCCTACTGTATAACCAGCTGGATCGAATATATAGTTGTTTGTTTGGGCACCAAAAGACATTTTACCAAAACATGATGGTATGGCGCCTTTGAATTTGTTGTGAGATAAGTCCAAGAGACCAACTTTACTTAGCTGACATATTTTCTCAGGGATATGAGTCTGAAAGCTATTATTCCCTAGAAGAAGAGCTCGATGTCGGATGTATTTCCAATAGAATCCAGAATCATTCCAGAAAGATTGTTGTGATCAGATCGAGCACCTGTAATTCCGCTGACTTGAATAAATAGCTCGAACTGAGCCCATAAACTCATTGCTATGTAGTCTTAATTCACTGAGAGACGAAACATTAAAACTCCCTGGAATGGAACCAGAAAATCTGTTGTTTGACATGTCTAAAGTCAAAAGCTGTAGATTTTGTAGTTGATGAGGCACCTGACCTTTTAGCTTGTTTCCTCATGTATAGAAAGGATAGGTATGAGATTTTACCGATCCAATATGGAAGCGTGCCGGAAAAGTTATTATCTGATATGTCCAACAGCGATAGAGACTTTGAGTTCAACAAACCTTTTTCGAGACTCCCATCAAAATTGTTGCCATCAAGATACAACGATTCTAGACGAGTAAGATTTGCATGTCGAGGAAATACTTTCCCTGAGTTGGTTATTGGAGAGCTTCAGAAGACTCAAGGAGTAGCAACCACGTAGAACCGTTTCGGGTAGCTGCCCATATAGACGATTAGAAGACATGTCCAAGAATTCAAGACTTTTCATCTCGCCCATCGAAGATGGAATGGTTCCACGATTATGATTTGAAGAAAAGTTCATAAAATTTAGATGTGGAAAAATAATCCCTATGTCTTCTGGAAGTGAATCGATATCCTATTACTCGAGACATCAAGAGATTGTAGGCCATGAACAAGCCTAGGAGTCAAGCTCTGTCAGCAAATTGTTGTTCAGTCTAATAGCCTCCAGCCTTGTATTATTCTGCACAAGCCAAACCGGAAATGCTCCTTTCAACTGGCTATAAGTAATATAAATGTAGCGTAAGTCATGTTGATGAGCAAGGAAGCTAGGATTGCGCTGCCAAGATTGAATCTCTTTAGCTTCAGCATCTTCAACTGAAACGGTGGAATCCATGAGTTCTCATCCTGAGCTTGGATCATACCAAGTCTCGATGACAGCGTAAATACTGTGAGCCTTGTGTGATTGGCCAATGAACTGAACCAGAAGGAACCGCTGAAGTCATTATCAAAAGGGATAAGTACTCAAGCGTTGATGGCAGACCAGATACAAAGGAAGACAAGTCTCCATTCATATCGCTCGACATATCCAGGGTTCAAGACGGCTTAAGTTACCTAGACAATAAGGAAGATTTGTCAAAGCATTGATCTTAAATTCAGCTCAAGATTCATTACTGCAAATCTCCAAGTAGCCTGAAATTAGTCAAAATAAAACTTGTTAGAGGATGATCACACTGAGATATGCAAAGATGAAATACAATAAACGACTTTGTACTATTTCACCTTCTGCGGTCGATGATAATTGATTATATGCAAGATTCAATACGTGTAAAGATGAAGGAAGCACTACACCTGCAATTGAAAGGATAGATAATAAACAGATAACATTAAACTCTTGCAAGCTCCATCAGAAGCTTGCATTCTCCGTAACAAGAAAATATTCAGTAAACCAAACAGTAACTAGAATCCTTATCACTACCTACTTCTCTTCTTTCTCACTGCTTATGTATATGACCATCTTACCTAGACTGTCTAAGTCGGTGAATCTATTTTCACTTAGGTCCAGGTCTTGCAACATCGGCATATCTTTTAGTACTGCAACAACACAACATAAGAGATTTAAAGTTGTTGAATGTATTTCCTGCCAAGTTCAAAACTTCTAACTCTACAAGATTTTCTAGACCTGGAGATCCCAGAAAAAAGAGACAAATGAGTTATGAATTATGATGATTAGATAGTACAGATAGTTGAGTTAAGATTATATTTTTATATGGTAAAAGACCCTGCTACTCGACTTACCTTTAATTTGGGATGCATCTGAGAGTTTGTTGTTACGAAGATCTAATGTTTTGAGTTTCGTCATTCTTGACACTGCATGGACACAAAAAGGTATCATTAGCTATGTTATAAGCCTGCTCAACAATGTCTCCCTAAGTTATTCGCTTGTTTGTTGTCTTTATTTGGGATGCATCTGAGAGGAAATCAAGTCATGAATCAAAGACATCCAAGATTACCACTCCTAGGAAAGACACCATCCAGTAAATTGCTACCAAAGTTTCGAGTCCTGAGCGACCTACCTTTGTAAGAAAAAACTAACTCACTTACCTTGAATAGAATTAACGTTGTTGATTGTATTTCCTGCCAAGTTCAAGACTTCTAACTCTACAAGATTTTCTAGACCTGAGAACCCAAAATAAGACAAATGTGTTATGATGATTAGATAGTTGGCTAAATAGAATGAATCAAAGACATCCTTGATTACCAATTGGAGGAAAGACACCATCCAGTAAATTGTAACTAATGTTTAGAGTCCTGAGCGACTTTGCTTCACTTAAAAGTGAAAACACTGCTGTTGAGACGATTTCCGAGAAATCCAGGGTCCTCAGCTTTTCCAGGCTCTGAAAGCTCTTATGACCTGAAACCGTAAAAAAAAAATTGGAGTTAAAGCTACCAAAATAAAAGGGTGGTCTTCTCCATAGGTGACAAGAACGATACCATTGATGGGATCAAACAAGTCACTGAACTCATTGTATGAAAAGTCAAGACTTTCGAGTCGAGGGAAGCTATGGAAGAAAGACAGATTTAGAGACTGGTTTTTATACTCATAGTTGGCGGGTATGAGTCCATCAAGCGAGAGGTGGACTACGTGGCCACCGGTAGCGTACACTACCCTTTCCCAGTGGCAGCAATCACTGCTAGGATCCTCATGACTCCATGATTTCATCATGCCTTCTTCTTCTACTTCAAAACCATTCTTGAGATACGACTTGAGTTGCAGAAGACCCGTCCGTTCAGTTTCCAGACAACCCACACATCCTTTCATCTGCAGCTGAAGCATCAATGATACTATCATGAACAACACCAAAGCCATCTGCTTCTTCTCCTTAACAAACCACCAATATCTCTCATATGTTCTCATCATCAATTTTTTCTTGTGGTACACAAACTGAATTAGAAATTAGATAGATTAAAGATTTGTAAGAGGTAGGTCCCCAATAACCCCCCAGGACACGTCCAAAACCAATGGAAAAGTCCCATGACTTTTTTTAACCATCCATCACGTAAGAGATAAGGTCTTCACTCTAGGTTCTTCATATCATGACAACTCAAAACCAAAAATATAATTGGACCAACTTGTACGGATTCAATTTTGTTTCCATTAGTATAAAATTCTTCGTATCTACCTCCATAAGCCTACTTAAGTTCACATCATGTAACTGTGCTGTCAAGTTTACATTCAAAACAGCGTAGCATAGACGGTTAAGAAAAAGCAATTGAAAAAGGAGAAGTATATTGATTTCTTATAACTGTTTGACAGGAAATGTATTATGTATATACCTGGTATTAGCAAGCATGACCCATGAGGTAAAAATTGTAAAACTAAGACCATTAATAGTGTTTGGCCGGATTTAAAGATACATGACAATAATATTATAATCAGATCGTCCATGTTCAAACATAATACAGCACAAATAACACCAAACATGACAGCTTTTATACAAAGATGAGTATATGGTAACAGTGTACCTTGGCATCAGTTGCAGATGAAGCCATCCTTGAAACGTTGAATGTTAAGAACCAAGAGATCAACACTATAAAACCACTCATGGGACCAGCGTGAGTCTATGCAGAGAAGAGCATTTACTCTCCCAAATGTAGCAATCACTACCACGAGTCCATGACTTGAGAATATTATCCTCTTCTCCTTCATCAAGTAGATTCTTGAGATAAGACAGACCCACCCGTTCAATTTCAAGACAGCCTACAGTTCCTTTCGTTAGGAACTGAAGCATCAATGTCACTGTTATGAAAACCATAGCTATCTGCTTCTTCTCTTTAACCCACCACCATCTTCTCTCGTTTGTTCACATTTTCAAAGTTTTTATGTGTTTTAGTTCGAAACCGAGGATTAAACGGAAAACTCAACCCATATTTGACTTTTGTGTTTACCTCCCACTATGAGAATAGACCCGTGACTGCATATCCCATCACTCTATAGGCGGCCTTTGCTACACTCTGACATTTGTCTCCAAGTTTGCGTTTTATAGATGAGTCGTTAAGAGTTTCAAACAGCACTAACTTTACCAAACATATCATTTTAGAACATAACAAGTCAAACAAAACAACTGATTCTAGAGGGAAATTTAACGGAAAAACATCATAAACATCAATCATCATGACTGAATCTTGGACATTGTAGGATGAATACAAAGAAGCTATGGATGCAAAGGGGTCTTAGGCCTTGTCTTCTTCTTCCTCTTCAATCTTAGGAGCCAAGTAGTACCTAATGTAACCCATCTCAGCCACCTTATACTCCACCACAACTGGCAGCTCCGACGATAAGCTGATCGTCACCGTGTCCGACAATGGAGTTGCCTTTGTGAAGGAATTCATGTACCTCAGAGCAAACGAGAGTGACACTGGCTCGTTCATCTCAATCACAATTGCATCTTCCGGCTGCAAATATACAAAAAAAAAATTCTCAGCAAGTTGCTCCAATCAAAATCAGCCATAAATGATTGCTAGACATACCTTGTCAACAGTTGTGTTCTGTCTCAACACAATGTTAGCTGTCCCAATATCACCAGCAGTAGAGAACTTAACCCCTTCTTTAGTCACAGAGATCACAACTGAAAAACAATACCATCAGAGTCACTATATCAGTCTCTCTCTTTAGATTTTTAATTAGTTATATTTTTTAAATAAGTAGACTAATCAGTTTTTAAATAATATTTTTTTTTGCAGAGTAGGCAAATACTTAGAGCAGTTTAGACCATTTATAGAACACTATTACAGACTCAAAAACACTAACACAGAGCAAACAACAGAAGCAAATGAGGAGTGTTACCAGTGTCACCGATGGTACTGAGATCTTTGCAAATCCTAGAGAACTCATTAGACGGCATCCTCACAATGGAATGGTACTCAGCATCAGGTATCCCCAAATGCTCACTGTCTATATCCATCAGCTTCATCTCAAAATCTGCAATCTTGTCTTGCTCTGTAAAAAAAAAAATTACCACAGTTAAAACCAACGGTGAAAAAAAAAAACGCAAAAGTAGATTTTTGTGAAATCTTACTGGGACTCTCGAACATGAAGGTGACGGTGTCGCCGCCGTCATCGGCTTTGATGGTAATGATGTCGTCGTTTCCGGCGCACTTGAGCATCTTCGACATGTTCCCGAGGTTCATCCCCATGGAGAGGTTCCGATCGCAGCGGTAGTGCTCGAAGCCCTCGGATCTGAGCAGGAGGGAGACGAGGGCCACGTGGCTGGAGTCCATGGCTTGGAGGGAGAAGCCGGTGGTGGAGCAGTCGAAGTTGGCGTCGTTGACGAGATCCTTGACCGATTCGAGGACCTTCTTCAGGAGAGAGCCTTGGACGAGACGTAGCTCCAACATTTTTCTTAGCTCTGGAAAAAAAAACGAATCGCGTTTGTTAGGGTTTTGGGGAAGAATGGTGATGAAGTCAGGGGAGTGCGGTTTATAAGCCTTTTTGTTTTTATGGCGGGATTTCGCGGTTTGATGACATTTTTTCCCGCCAACGCGCCAGTGGGGGTGGGTGTTTCTGTTATTGTATAAGATAAGAGGTTTGATTTGTAATTATTAAAAAGTTAAATTTGCAGGTTTGGTGAAAGTTTCGGGTTTTTCTTGCAATATTCTAAAGACACATGGCGTCGGTTTCCCTCCGTTTACAGATTGGGCCCCATCATTATGACCCATAACAAGCTTTGTTATGAATGATAAGCATCTGTTTGGACACAAGGATATTAATACTCCTTTCGCGTCATAACTAAATCTACGACAGAGTCAAAAGCCTCTCTTCGAGTCAGCAGGTTTAGGGAAGACATAAAGTTCAAAACTTTGGGATAAACGATAAGCTAACTTCTTTTTCATACCGCCGCGAAAAACCACCGTAACACCTCAAAACGCAGCGTATCATGTCATCCTTGGAGCCACTCGACCTTATCGTCACCGTCGTCTCAGCCAAGCACTTGAAGAACGTCAACTGGCGCAACGGAGACCTGAAACCCTACGTCGTTCTTTCCCTCGACCCGGATCACCGCCTCTCCACTCGCTCCGACGAGTCCGTTAAACCGGCGTGGAACGAGCGGATCACTCTCCCTCTCGCCAGATCCGTCCACGAATCCGTCCTCACCATCGAGATCTTCCATTCCGATTCGTCGGATCCGGCGAAATCACTCGTCGGATCGGTTAGGATTCCGTTGGTTCGTTTGGTTGGCTCGGAAGGGGCGATCAACTCGCTTGACCTGATCCGTCCCTCGGGTCGGATCCAAGGGAAGATTCGCTTGAAGCTCGAGATCAAGAAACGGCCGATACCGATCCAACCTCAAAATTACTATTCTGCCCCTCAAGGAAACAATTATTACAGAGACTTCTCACCTTCTCCTTATCCGTTCACTGATAATTACTACTCCAGATTCTACTACCCTCCTCCTCCTCCACCGCCACGTTCGATGTACGATCGCGCCTCCAATTACAGCCTGCCAAGTGTCCCGTCTGCTCCCGTTGATCTTCCTTTACCTCCTCCTCTCTTTCCCAGCTACGCTCCACGGCCCAGTGGGCCGCCATCAGCTCCCGTTGATGCCTTTCCAGTGAACGAGGCTCCACGGCCCAATGGGCCATCAGCTCCCGTGGATGCCTTTCCACCGGTGAACGAGTACAAGCCACATGACGTGGCTCCGCAGTTGACCAGTTACGGAGCGCCAGGTGGCCCGTCGGCGCCTGTGGATTACTCTCCTTACGATCACAGGCAGTTGGGGAGGACGATTGGCGGGATGAGCTTGGAGGATGAGAGAGCTGTTGCTGTTGCAGAGAGGTCTGAGACTGAGAGCGAGTTTGGAGCTAGGCCGAGCTACAGCTATGCTCGTGAGTATCGCCGTGAATGTTAGAAGAGGAGCTGGAAAAAGCTGTGGACTTTGACGTTTTTATGGCTCTGCTATCATCTGATTTACCTTTCCATGTTGGTGTTTATAGATCACCAAGAAATGGGTGATGGAAAAGTATTAACCTTTGAGGATATGATATGTGTATAATCTTTTATGTTATCGGTTTCTCTCTTATGTGTCTAAAGAACAGTACAGTAGGTGTCACCCCTTCTGTGTCTTTGTAAATGTTTCTAAAACATCTCTAGTAACTTATCTTCTCTCAGCTTCTTGCAATGTTTCTTTCAAGTTCTTGAATCAGGCTATTAGATTCTTAGGGTTATTGTTCTGATGTGGATCTCTTCTCTGTTCATTTTACTGTTTGAACTTTGCTCAGCTGAGGTGTGGTAGTATGCTCTGTCTCAGACATGAACCGTATGTGTCATAAGTCTTGCAGCGCTAGAGAATACTTTTGGTGGTTGGTTAAACACTAAAGCAGAATACCAATGTGTGAGTTTTTCTTTCTTATCCTTGATTCTGTACATAATGAATGGAGTATCTCTCTTGTGAATTGTAATATTGAAACCAGTGACCTCCTGGTATCAAATAATAAATTCACTGCGGGGAATATGGTTTAAGAGTAAATGTGTCTGATTACTTGAATTATTCTCATCACAGTACTCAAATGATGTTTTCTCTCATCGTTTTTTGAGTTAAAATGGTATGCATACGGTTGGTGCTAAATCTATTCTGCTCTTGTCGTGATGATGTCATAGAGCAGTTTTGCTATTGCATTCTTTTCCTTATTGGTATTTTTGAAGTCTGTCATATACGTCAGTCAATTGCATGCCATTAGCATCTAATCACTGACTTTATACTGCAGAAACTATTGTTCTGATCCCTATGGAATGTTCTCACATGTAAAATCACTCAAAGTGTGATCTTCTGTTTCTGTCCTGACACTCCCTGTTTCTTATATGCTTTTCTCATATTCTTGTGCCCACCACTAACTTGTTTTTTTTTCTCTTTTTTTGTAGCCGCAGACTCGTGAAAGGAACCTGTCATCCATAAAGGTACGTTTGTATTTGGCCTCTCCTGGAGTCAAAAATTAACTTTTCCAGATTGTTTTGGTGCACACATGAGTGAATATCAAAGAAGAATGATACCAGATGGTTGCTTCATAATAAAGAACCTTTTTCTTCACTTAAACAAAAGGTTTATTCCCTCTGTGGACCGTAAGAAAAAGAATTGAAAAAATTAAACTAAAACTTAGTCTTCTCTTTTTGCTCTTGCCCATAGTTCTCTTTATAAACTTTGTAGATCCACTTTAACTACAGTTCTTTGTGTTATAGGACCGGAAAGTTACACTTTTAGAAATTGTTTATGTGTTAATGTCTCGAGTGCTTAATCATGGCCTAAGTGTAATGATGTTATGAATTACATCTAATCAATGTCTTTTCCCGTATTTGCCTGAACTACTAGCACTATTTTTTTTCAGCTTCATGCCCTTATATATCTCTCAGTATCCTCATATTTTTTCCTGTCTCTCTCTCTATATCTTGTTATGTCAGCTTCTGGAAGAAAACCAATCAACACAAATGCTAGACCGGTTCAGAGAGATGCTTCGGTTAAGCAAACCGCAACCAAGGGACCTTATGGTGGTAAGAACCCCGGATGCACAACGAGCTGCGGATTGAGGCTACCGAGGAAAACAGAAGCCACAGCAGCAAGATTGATCAAGCATCTTGGCTGTAAATTTGCAAAAGGTTTGCGTCTGGTGGTGATGAGGAAGAAGAGAAAATCTCCAGCGTCAAAGGTTTCTTCTTCTTCTTCTTCCTCAGGGAGATCTCAGCCGTCGATCATGCCGATAAGCAATGAGAGCCATAGATCAGAGGCCATAGAGGACTGTATAGAGTTCATCAACTCATCGTCCTCCTTCACCAGATCAAAATCTACTTCTTAATAAGTCTCATCTCTCCCAAATCATTTGTCCCCGTTGTTCATTGTCTATATCTATTTGCTTATTTGTGGGAAAAGTCTCTATGCGACTTTCTGTTGATGTGTACTATGGCAATAGTAAAAGTAAATATGTAAAATCAGTTATCATCGTCCTCCTGCTCTGTCTAGAAATTTGCTATTCATAAACATAATTAGTTTATCCAAAAGGTTATTAATAAAAACGCAGGGTTATATGAAAAGATATATATGCACCTTCACTGAATGGTACACCAACACCTGAACCATACAATAATATACAGTGTGCGCGTGTGTTAACAATTCCATCAGCCTAATATGACCAATCAGTAATCTCTTTATACAGATGTTTCACCTAATTCTAGCATATCTTTTATTTTGTAAATCATTGCAACTTATAGTTCGTGTTCGTATTTGTTATAAAATATGCGTCTGGTGGTCTACCAAAAGTTGAAACTCCCACTTAGGTTTAGGTCTGGGCATTTTAACCTGGACCCGAAAACTTGAATCGGAACCGATCTGAAAATACCCGACCCGAAACCGAACCGAAAACTTACAAGTACCCTATTGGATCCAAAATTCTTCTACCCGAATGGATCCGGACCCGAAAAGAACCGACCCGAATAGACCCGGACCCGAAAAGAACCGACCCAAATAGATCCGATCCAATAAGAACCGATTCAAACTCGACTTAAAAACTTTAAAATATCTTTTTATTAACAATCTTTGTCATTATTTTGTAATATTTTTAAATAACATGAAGTTTGAAATGTAAAATATAGAATTAAAAATGTTCTATTTTAACTATTAATAGTTTATTTTAAGTTATTTTGTAAAATTTTAGATATACATGATAAATTTTGACTAAATTTGATGGAATTTGAGTATTTTATTTCTTTTTTATATCCTAAATACCCGAATACGATCCGGATCCGATCCGAATCCAAAAATTATGGGTATTTTAATTATAGATCCGAACCGACCCGGATCCGACAAGATCCGACCCGGAACCAACCCGAAAATTTATGGATACCTAAATGGATCTAAATTTCTAAGACCCGAAAAACCCGGACCCGACAAGACCCGATCCGAACCTGACCCGAAGACTCAGATTCCCAGGCCTACTCCCACTAATCGTCTTTTCTTTTTTTTTTTAACACAATTCCCACTATACATCGATTCGCTAATGTTATTGGTCCCACTAATAAATTGTCAAACCAATTTAATGCAGGCCCAAAGCCCAAAGCCCAAAGCAGATTAACCCCCAAGCCCATATTTAAAAACTCGACTCGTCCACAGCTACCGGCAATCTTCCCGCCATAGATTCCGGCGTAGCTTCAAGCCTGCACATATCATCCCGTTCCGTTCCTGGCTGATCTTAAAATATAATTAAAAAGAGTAAAATCGAAGCTGGGGATTTGAACATGGACGGTTACTCCTCTGTCTCTCTCTCTCTCTCTCTCCACCTCGGTATTCTCGCTCAGATCCTCCCACGTTCCTCCTCGCCTCTTACGCGTTGCGTGTTTCCTAAAAAGGTCACTTCACCTCCTTCGTCGCCGCTTTTTCTCTTCACAAAATAACGGAGGAGATCTGATTCCATTAACCCGATCGTACAGATTCGAATCGAATCTACGCGCCGTGTTTCCCGCGATTATCGTGCTGATAAAAGTGTAATCTTCTCCCTTACTCTCATCATTCGCATCTTCGATTCCGCGAATCAAGGGAAAGGAGAACTTTTCTGCGATTCTTCTCCAGGTAAAATCATCAACTCCCGTGTCTCTCTGCTTTTATCGCGTGTAAGCTTCGATTAGCGATTCTTTCTTCTTAAATGCGATCATGTGAGAAAACTTTGGTTGCAGGAACTCGACGATATGACTGATGTGGAACGTGAAGCGACTATTTGCGATGTAGATGATGAATCAGAGCTGAATCGGTTCAGTGATAACGGTACCAATAGCGTTGTTCATCAACTTCTCGATCATATCAACAGCCACGAGAAGAGTTTCGAGCGTAGAGGCTGTAGTGAAAGGTATCTTATGCACTCATTTTATTCAGCTGGCTCCATGTTATATAGTACAATTTAAGGAAAAATTGAATAAACCTTTCTTGATTTCTCGCTGAAGGTTTCTCAGATGGAGACGGAGGTATCTTCCGGCTGGTGGAGATCATCACAGACGTGACCACCAAGGTTCAGTGAAACATTCAGGACCTCTTGTTTCTGGAGCAGCTTACTGCATCTCTTCCTGCAGCATGATAATCATGAACAAGATTGTTCTCTCCAGCTATAATTTCAACGCTGGAGTCTCTTTGATGTTGTATCAAGTAAGAGATAGTGATTGACCCATGAGCTTGGTATCATTGGCTTTATGATGATTTGAAAAAAGATTATATGTGCTTTGGTGGTGTTATCAGAACTTGATCAGCTGTTTGGTGGTAGCTCTACTAAAGTTCTCTGGACTGGTTTCGGTTGAGAAATTTAACTGGAAGTTGATCAGAGTTTGGATGCCTGTTAATGTTATCTTTGTGGGCATGCTCATCTCGGGAATGTACAGGTAAAGTTTCATTTTAATGAATCTGTTGTAGTGCTTGAGACTTATGCAACATTACGTTTTTTTTCCAGTTTGAAATACATAAACGTTGCAATGGTGACTATTCTGAAGAATGCAACGAATATTATTACAGCGATAGGGGAGTTATACATGTTCCGGAAAAGGCAGAACAACAAGGTTTGGACTGCAATGTTCATGATGGTAAGTTTAAATTCGCACATCTGGAGCAACCCCTGTCTGATGTCAAAGTGATACCAACTAAGAGTTTGCAGAATGTAGATCATCTCTGCAATCAGCGGAGGCATCACGGATCTCACTTTCAACGCGGTAGGGTACACATGGCAGACTGCCAACTGCGTACTAACCGCAAGTTATTCAGTAAGTTCACGCTTTTGAAAGAAGTAACAAGATTCACCCACACACTCTATAGTGATGATCTTGTTCAACTCTATGTCACAGCTTACTCTGCGCCGAGTCATGGACAAAGCAAAACAGTCCACAAAGTCTGGGTCCCTTAATGAGGTGTCAATGGTGCTGCTGAATAATCTCTTGTCACTACCTTTTGGCATCATCCTGGTTATCTTACTGGGTGAATGGAGATACGTAATAAGCACGTAAGAACTATTAAAAATAGAGCTACACTCTTTGTCATTTTCTTATCCTTACTACATTCGTTGTGTTTTTACACTTTGGCAGGGATGTGACACAAGATGCAATGTTTTGGGTTGCCGCAACAGCAAGCGGCTTCCTCGGTTTGGCCATCAGCTTCACTTCGATGTGGTTCTTGCATCAAACCGGACCCACAACATACAGGTATCTCTCTTTTCCAACTACAGAAAGAAACATTGCCTTGTAAATATTTCATTTCATTTGTAAGTGTGTTGTAACGGTGTGATGTTATTTCTATTATGTGGGCAGTCTGGTGGGTTCATTAAACAAGGTTCCGATATCATTATCTGGTCTTGTACTCTTCAATGTCCCTCTCAGTCTCCCAAATTTGTTCAGCATACTTTTTGGTAAGTAAAACAGTTATGCAGAAGCAGAGCACAAGTGATATACACTCTCTTTTTCTTTGGTGACTTAAGGTGAGAATGAATAAATGTGTATACCAATTGGTGTATGTTTATTTTGGTTTTGGCAGGTTTATTTGCTGGAGTGGTCTTTGCCAGAGCCAAAATGTCATAATCATGTTTCCAAGCCAGAGTACAACTCTTCTGCAGAGACTGAAGACAAAAAAAAAACTCAATCTGTAGAAGAGAAGAGAAACTTGTGAGGCTCCTCGATCTGTAGCTAAGAGTTCCAACTTTGGATACATTTTTATTATACAGGGTAGAAACATAGAGGTTCTATCGATTTTCAGTTTTGAGAGCTTACTTTATCGTATCAACCATAAATTGTACATGGATAATGGATAAGTAATCCATACATTCGACTTGAATGGTTGTTAAAAAACTCTTTAGTATATTTGAGCTTTCTGATCTGTTTACCTCAAAAGATTTTTGGGTTTGTTCTGATGTGACTGCTGCACTCCAAATGTGTTAAAACACTAATAAACAAATTATATAGCCTCAATACGTAAACAGGTACGCATGGTTGTCCACGTAAAAGGACAAGTCCTTGACAGTATGGATTACTCCAAACAGAGTTGCCACATGACATGAGTTGTATACTATAAACAAACGTTTCTCTCTGTTCTACAAAAACAAAAAGTTGCCACAACAAATTGTTGTTGCTCATTTTATTAGGTTGTATTCTGTTGCGGTGGAGCATCCAGAGGGAAGCACGTCTCATCACCACCGGTGTTCCAAAGAAAATTCGCGTAATTAGCAGAGTAAAAAGAGTTTGTTGGATCAGCAGAGATTGCTTCCAAGAACGTTTCCTCTGCTCTCCAAACATCGTTCCTTGCTTTCCACAGAAACGTCGCGTATTTATTCAGCGCCTCCGCGTCAGCTGGCTCTGCTTTTGCAGCTCTCTTGAAATACTTCTCGGCTCTGTGTCCAGACCAAAAGAAGAATAATAAGCCACGTTAGAATGTGACAAAGATCCAGCACAAGTGTGGTTTTGTTCATTAGGGTAAGTGAGAACGTACGTAAGTGAACTGGGTTCTGGCTATAGAACGTGACAGGTGCATCAAAAAATAAAGTTGTCGGCAATGAAACCGCAATTGAATTATGAGTCATGGGTAAAATGTCAGAGGACTTTCTGGTGACCTTTTTCATCGAAATATCTTTAGGTTTTAAATAGTAATTGACCTATTAGTAAGCAAATGCACATTTAAAGTGAATGCAGAACACAGTGGCTACTTGCAGTGAATGAATGGATAATGTAAAAGATATATAATGAACAGTGAGAGAAAAATTTATTAACAAAATCAGTTTTTACTTTAATAGAATTTTGGTTCTTGGAGGAGAAGTAATTATAAATTATCAGAAGTCCACCATAAGCTCCACTATCAACCAAGTTTATAAAAATCTTTTATTTGTTGGGAGCCCTAACCCATAAAGGACAAAATCTTTGGGAAAGAACACAAGAGTGACATTATTTTATTTTATTCCCTATTTTATTCTGAAAATGGAGATATGGATTTTCCTATCTACTAGTTGTCTTCTTTCTCTGAAGTGGTAAAAAAAAAAAAGATCTGGTTCACTTATTTTAAGCCTATCCCATTGGTTCTAATGGTGATTATGACAATTTATTAGCTAAGATACCTTATATGTCTCCTTAATCCCCCAAAAATATATATCATTCCACTTGTTAGCTAAGATACTAGTTGTGACTATTAATTAGTATCAACTTGCAGCCTGTAAACCCCAAGATTTGCATGCAAGAGTCTAAACACTCTAATCATTATCTAATCAAGAACAAAACCAATAATATAATTTTAAATCACATGATTATTATAATATGATGGTTAAATGTTAATTACCTGTCGTAGTCATGAATGATTAGGTAGAGAAACTGAGCGTAATTAGCGAGAAGGAGAACGTTATCAGGCTGCTGAGACAACCCCGTTTGGTAGAGAAGCTCTGTCTTGAAGTAATCCATGGACTCTTCAGCTTCTACTCGTGCCTCCACGGGAGATGGAGACACCATCTGCTTCATCGTCTCGTGATCCAACGCTCCCATTCTCTCCGACTCCTCCAAGATCGAGTTCCACAGCCTCACCTCTTCTTGCCCCGACGCAGATACGTCTGAATCAGCACTTGTCGCGTCGAGAGATGATGATGAAAACTGAGATAACATTCTGAACTTGTCAGAACCATCGCCGTGTGTTCCGCTTTGTACCGGCGGGATGTTGTTCCCACCGCTCCCGCCGCCGGTGAGAGAAGAAACAGAGAATGTCATGATCACCGAGGAGTCGAGTTTCTCGTCGGCTGTTGGAGGCGTCGCGGCGGCTAAGGCTGAGTTTGTGCCGATGGAGTGAACCGTGAAGGCTTTCTTCACAGCTGATGATTCATCACCACCGTCGACGTGGTGTTTGATAACTACTTCTTCCTCCATCTTTAGCTTTCTCTTTATGATACGAAGGGAGAGAGGGAGTTCGACACTGTTTGCTCTCCTCTCGATGCGTGACATTTGCACCGTATCATGCCATGGTGGTTCCATTGTACTGAAATGATGACTTCCTAAGATGTCGTTGGAGACTTGGAACTTGAGAGAAAGCTCTTGCATCTTTTTTGAAAACTCCTCCTCCTCCTCTGAGAAAGAAGGGTCGACGTTTGTGCTGAAAGCTCTGCGAATGAACTGAGTTTTGGTGTGTCTCGATGACAGAGATCGTCTGTGGTTGACGATGCTACGTTGTTTTGAAGGAGTTGAAACGGTGGAGGGAGATAGGGAAGAGGAATGGTGAGCCACCCATTGATGGAAAGTTGAGGTTGTAGCTATTTTCATGTCCATTTTGAAAAAGAAAAAAAAAACTTCAAAATATTATTGAACTTGGCGATTCTATTTTAGCAATAACAAAAACAAAACTGGAGGAAAACTGAGCAGAAGGTGGAGGAGGCTACTTTCTTCTTCCTCACGCTTCACGCACTCTATCAATGTGTATTTGTTGGAAGGAAGGAAAAAAAAAAACTCAAGAGAGATAACCCTGAAGTGGAGCACGAGGCAGATGATTCAGTTTAGAAGGCGAGCTGCTCTTTTTATACAATAGCCAAACAAGATTTATCAAACTATGAAAATATACATATATTTTCTAAAAATAGCATGTGCTTTTTACAAAAATAAAATAAAATATACATATATTTTCTAAAAATAGCATGTGCTTTTTACAAAAATAAAAACCGGGCCTTGTGGTCTGGTGGTAAAGGAACTTTGGCTGAGGTGTCCGCCATCACGAGTTGGAGTCTCGGCCACAGCGGATTTAACATGGTTTCCGTTTGGTCTCTAGGACTTTTCTCGCCAGTTTCGGTTGGACGCGGGGATAGTCGGATTAAGTGAGAGGTCCGGATATGGATTATCAAAAAAAAAAAAAAATAGCATGTGTAAGAGTTTACGTAGAATAGTCAACAACGAGGAGAGTATCGGAGAAACCGGTAACAAGTCAGAGAAATTAGTGACGTGACCCCCAAAATTAAGTGAGCGAAACCGAGAGTTATTTAAAAATGGAAAGCAATTTATAGTTTACGTTACATCTCAACTTTTAAAGAACAAAAAAAAAGCAAAAAATCCATATCCCATTAAAAAAAGAATCATTCCCTCTTCCGAGTCTTCCCAAGTCTACGTATCTAATTCTCCCTTGGTATTGAATCAACAGTAAGAAGTGATAAAAGGATTTACACGAGACGTCGATCATGTGGTATAAATGTGTTATAAAATCACTGCATAGTTGTTTTTAATAGTAGAAAATAATACTACAGGTTACGTAATGGCTTTTGATACGATGCTACGTTGTTTTGAAGGAGTTGAAACGGTGGAGGGAGATAGGGAAGAGGAATGGTGAGCCACCCATTGATGGAAAGTTGAGGTTGTAGCTATTTTCATGTCCATTTTGAAAAAAAAAAAAAACTTCAAAATATTATTGAACTTGGCGATTCTATTGTTTAGCAATAACGAAAACAAAACTGGAGGAAAACAGAGCAGAAGGTGGAGGAGGCTACTTTCTTCTTCCTCACGTTTCACGCACCCTATCAATGTGTATTTGTTGGAAGGAAGGAAAAAAAAAAAACTCAAGAGAGATAACCCTGAAGTGGAGCACGAGGCAGATGATTCAGTTTAGAAGGCAAGCTGCTCTTTTTATACAATAGCCAAGCAAGATTTATCAAACTATGAAAATATACATATATTTTCTAAAAATAGCATGTGCGTTTTACAAAAATAAAATAAAAATAGCATGTGTAAGAGTTTACGTAGAATAGTCAACAAAATATCGTAGAGGAGAGAGTATCGGAAAAACCGGTAACAAGTCGGAGAAAATTAGAGCATGTTTATTGAGTATCTCTTAAGTTGAGTCTTTTAATGTAATATAAGATACGGTCTCTTAGGTTTTAACTAAAAAAACTAAGAGACTTCTCTTAAATAAGAGATGAGACAGTCTCTTAGGTTTTTTTAGTTAAAAGCTAAGAGACCTCAATAAACATATTCTTAGTGAAGTGACCCCCAAAATTAAGTGAGCGAAACCGAGAGTTTTTAAAAATGGAAAGCAATTTATAGTTACACGTGTAGTTGCGTGAAATCTCAACTTTTAAAGAACAAAAAAAAGCAAAAAATCCATATCCCATTAAAAAAAAAAGAATCATTCCCCTCTTCCGAGTCTTCCCAAGTCTACGTATCTAATTCTCCCTTGGTATTGAATCAACAGTAAGAAGTGATAAAAGGATTTACACGAGACGTCGATCATGTGGTATTAATGTGTTATAAAATCACTGAATAGTTGTTTTTAATAGTAGAAAATAATACTACAGGTTACGTAATGGCTTTTGATACGATGCTATGGCCAAAATGTTCACAAATCGTTGAAAGGGAGACCTTGAGGGAGAGACTGACAGGAGCATCGACGCGGCAAAAACCACTCTCATTTCTGTTATCCAAGATAACTTTGGTACATATATATGAGAATGAGAATTACATTCACACACACACATAATACACTTTTGACTTTTAACACATTTTCACTAAAACAAATGTCTCTTCTCTTCCCTCATTTCTATTGACGTATTCCTTTTCAGAGAAAAGTGTACGAAGTAGATATAAATAAAATATCTTACACCACTTAGAGCAACATTATCGTTAGGAACGTCTGTAGGTTTCTTCATTTTTTTCGTTTCTGTTCGATTAAAAATAAAAATAAAAATAAACTAATCGCGGACCGCCATGTGTCAATGGGATCCGCAAACAAAACAAAGACTAAAACATCTCTTAATTAACGATTTCTACCCCTTATCCCCCTCGGGTTTGATGATTTGGTGGTCCCCCTCTAAGGACCGACCAATAATGTTGATCTTAGAGTCTTTGTCCGATTCCCACCTCGTCTTATTGAACAACTTATACATCAAGTAAATATAGACAGAGGTGTTGGAGTCGTAAAAAAATAAGAAATCTTGAAGCATCATAAATAAATTATATCTTCCATATATAGTAACCAAAGTCAGACCATACAAGGCGAGGAAAACATCTAACTAAATCGATCAAATTTTGTTTTCGTCTGGTAATATGTCAAATTATTCTACTAAAGTACTGAAGAGTATCAGAAAATAACTGAAACTTTACCCAAAAAACCCAAGTTTTAAATTGATCTAAGAGATTAAGATTATAAATGGGATTTAGTTCATAACTCTGATTTGGGTTTTTATTAATATAACAAAGTAGCTTTAAATGTTTTTTTTTTTGAAAAAAAGGTTTAAATGATTTTGAAAATCTCTTTGTTTGATATATATAAATACAAGTCTGCCAAATTCAATAAATCATTTGGAATTATATGAAACGTAAAAGAATATAATACAAAACATTTTTTATATAATTAAGTACAATCCTACCGACATAGAAAAGAAACAAAATTTTAGTTTCGACAGTTATTATAATTATCTCTCATGCTCTTTCAATTAGACAGGTAAACTGCAATTTAGTATGTAATTTATAAGGTTTTTTTTAAAGAAACATTAGTTAAATCATCATTTTACTTAGAAAGTAGAAACTACAAGGGATATGATATTTATCAACCCCGTTACATAATGATGTTTTATAAACTTCGTTACATCGGTTATGAATGAGATAATATTATAATATAGACCGAAGAACCTGATTAGAAACAAGAGTTTTCATAAGTTTGAAACCCACAAAACTCAACATTAGTTAGAAATACATGTAGGTTTTTAATCGGTTATTTTACATTTTCAGGGTATTCAAGTAGATAAATATCAAGTGTATTATTTAATGCCAAGTCTGAAATTGGAACCCTAGGTGGTTTCCTTATTATTTCAGCACTAGAAAAAGAGAGAAAAAAAAATCATTGGAGCTTACAAAATATGGGCCTACACATGTGATACACAATTCGACTCAAATTAAAAACCCGCGAAGCTGGGTGTTTCAAACAACGGAATCACAATATAAGGCGGGAGGCCAAACGGATATATATATATATATATATATATATATATATATATATATATCAACAAGTTGATGATTGGTCAAATCAGGTAGCAATTCTGTTGTTATACTATAGCTTTTAATTTTTCTTAGTATAATATGTCAAAGATTGGAAGATTGATTACCTGTGAATTTGATCAGGCCGGTTTGCACTTCACTGATGAAAGCAACAGATATTTTCAGTAAGGTATAACTATAGACCTCAAAGTTTTTTTATTTATTTCAAGTTGAATATATTATTTGATGCTTACGTTGTTTCCAGATACTTGAAATTGAGCCCTTGAAGAAAGATACCTGCTACTCCCCACCTCTACAACATCTCCAGAGCTTGTTTTTTTTTCTCAAGACTCAAGAGCAAGAGTCCTTGAGAAGATCAGTGTTATCATTATTCAATTTCCTTTTCGGGTTAATAATTGCAGCTGAGATGGCTTCCTTGATAACAAAGGACCTAGGAGTCCTGCTTGACTTTTTTCATGCTTACAACTTGTAGGTACTGCGGTTGTAGCTATGATTCAATTCATATAAGACTTCACCTCCTCTGCTCATATGAAATTTTAAGTTACTCTTGACGTTTTTCAATAGACCTCGCAGATTGTTTCCTTCCAAAATTTTAAGTCCATTAACTGTGAGAATCTGTTGACTTTGTAAATTTTTAACGTGTCTCAAATTTCGAACAATGAGAATTGAATTTACCCACTCAACTTCTGTTTCTTCTATTTCTTTGTAGGCAAATCTATGGTTATCATTCCGTGCTTATTCTAAACACCAGATCCTTAGGATACTAGAGGAGAGACTACTACTGGTAATTCCTTCCAACTGTCTGATAAGATGTCTTGTTTGAGACAGTAAAATGTGTAACGCCTTTGAGCTATGTTGTATCTGTATAACTCTCACTAATTTTAAGCTCTGCTCTAACAGGTTATTTCTTATGTTGCATTTCAATCAAAAGCCTTTGGAGCTTTGTCTGTGCAAGAGTAAAGAATCCTATCCTTGCTGCTCTTGATTGTTTCTCTCTCTCAGTCCTGACCAACTTTTCTTTCCTCTAGGCATTAATTTATGAATGCATCAGGTGACATGGGAAAGGCTTTATATCTGTCTGCAGGTGAATTCATCATTTTGAAGGTTTTTTAGAATGTTTATTCTTAGTTTTGGAAACATGAGTGCTATGATTTAATATCAAGGACTCCCATAGACCTTGGCCTTATTGCATTGCTCGTATTATCCTCAATGTTACAGGTGAGGATGGATCGATCATATGCAGGCTAAGTTTTCTGTAGCTGACACTATTCAGTCTCTTCCTCATTACCAACAAGTAAGTTACATCCACACTTCTAATGCCAAATATTAATTAGACACTGCCATACCGTTTAAGCCATAATGATAATTTTACAAATTTCTTAATTGGCGAAACTAAACAAGATCAGAGATAGACAACAAAGCATGTTGAATTGCATTTGCATTAGCCTGAACCATCCTCCATCAATTCATCAATGAACCGAGCCGTCGCCAAAGAAGACGATCCTCCATCCATCACAGCCTTCCTCGCCGCATCACACATCTCCTTCACCTTCACCCTCACCCTCTTCCCCTCCCCACCCTCCATCAAACATCTCACGGCTCTCGCGATCTCGTCACAAGTCACTAAACCTCCACGACCAGACACGTAATCCATCCGCAGATCCACAGCTAACCCCAACTCCTTCACCAACGTGAACGCGTTCAGCTGCTGCTCAGCGTACATCGGCCACGCCGCGACAGGAACACCGAACCACAAGCTCTCCAGCGTGGAGTTCCAACCACAGTGAGACACGAACCCTCCTATCGCCTTGTGTTCCAGCACTTCCACTTGCGGGGCCCAACCGCAGACCAATCCCCGGCCCGCCACACGGCCCATGAAACCCTCCGGCAACACATCAATGGGATCAGTCGTCTCTACAAAGCCTGTCCGAATCGACCATAGAAATCTACACCCGACGACTTCAAGCGCCTGAGCTATCTCCTTCGCCTGCAGCTCATCAACACTCCCTCTGCTTCCAAAGCATAGGAACACGACAGAAGACTCCGGTTGCTCCTCGAGCCACCTCACGATCCGATCTCGATCCTCCTCGTCAGGACTCGCCCGATCCTCCAAGCTGAGGATCGGTCCGACCGGGTAAACCGGAGGAGAATCCTCCCCCTGCCGAGAGAAATACCCAAACGTGTACGGCTCAATCTCCTCAACCGAATTTACCAAAATACCCTTGGCATCTCCGAATCTCGGCGACAGTTCCACGTAAGCCTCGTAAGCCTCTCCATTGAACAAACCGGACGGGAGAAACTTCGCGGGAACAGGGTTGACGAATCCGGGAATCGCCAGCTCCTCGTCCCCGGAGCTCCACTCGAGCTTTGACCCGATCCTCCGATGCCGTTCGGGGAGATACTTCATCATACTCAAGTATCTCGCGTTACACGTGAGGAACACGTAAGTAGGGAGGTTAAGCTCCGATCCGACGTCGTTTATCAACGTGTTACAGAAGAAATCAAGAACCAAACCGGCGACTCGAACCGAATTAGATTTACGGGAACCAACGATGCTGGAGACAGCTTCTTTGATGAGAGGAGTGGTTCTCTTGACGAGCTGGACTATGTACGCCTCGGGAGCTCTGTGGAAGAGATCCAACGGCGGAGGATCGTCGAGAAGGGGAAGGTCGTGGAGACGGATCTGGGGGTGGGAAGCTACGAGGGATCTAGCGAAAACGGCTGCGTTCGGGCTGGTCGGTGCGTGTAGCTGGAGGATGGTGATGGTGTTGATCCGAGGGTCGAAGTTGAGGAGACGCTTGGCGAACTCGATGTTCACGAGGAGGTGGCCTGTTGATGGGACTGGGATGAAGATGAGTTCTGTTTCTTTCACCATCTCTTGTGTTTGGAGATTTTGTTTTTGTTTCAAGTGGCGTACATTAAACTTATCACATGTCACACTGTTTGTTCTGTTCAAGAGCCGTGTGTGTGTTTTCCATGTGAATCTCTTGTGATTAATGTTTTTAAATTGCATGACAAAAAAAAAAATGTTTCTAAATGTCCACTTGTTTTTTAATTCACATTAGGACGTTGATAACATTATTAGTTAAATTTACATTAAGATAATCAAAAGTGATCCCCAAGAACGTCTCTGATAAAATCTCTTGTAGCCACCATGGAAGATCCACCGTCACCAAGAGCTTTTTTCGCCATTGCTGACATTCTTTTAACCTTGTTCCTGATAATATCACCATCCATCAGAGATCTGACGGCTGTAGCGATCTCTTCGGCTGATATAATCTCCGGTGTGGCATTATCAACGTCCGCCACGTAATCAAGCCTTATCTCCACCGCTAGGCCCAGCTCTTTCACCATCTCGAACGCATTCAGCTGTTGCTCCGCGTACATCGGCCACGTGGCGATAGGTACACCGTACCATAGACTCTCTTGTATTGAATTCCACCCGCAGTGAGACACGAACCCACCTGTCGCTTTATGGGCCAAGATGTCGACTTGCGGAGCCCAAGTACACACGATTCCACGGCCCGTTGTTCGGTCCGCGAATCCTTCTGGAAGCGGCTCGCGAGGATCGCCGTCTCCTCCTGCCGTGTTCGTACGGATCGCCCATATGAATCTGACCCCAACGAGCTCGAGCGCGTGAGCTATCTGTTTGATCTGAGGTGCACCGAACACTCCCATGCTCCCGAAACACAGCAACAGAACCGACGAGTCCGGTTGCTCGTCAAGCCACTTCATCATCTCTTCGTACTGGGCCGAAGGTGGTTCGGTTTTAGCAAGGCCTGTTAAATCCAAAACAGGCCCAATAGGATACACACGCGGATAGTTTCCACCTCCTCGAGAGAAATGCTCAGCAGCGTGAGGCTCGGCATCTGAGAACGAATTGACCAAAATACCCTTGGCTTCGCGTAACCGCTGGCCAATATTGACAAAGGTCTTGTAATAGAGTTTGTTGAATACACCCCGCGGAATAACCTTAGCGGGAACTTTGTTCGCGAAAACCGGAATCGATAACTCTCTTTCGCCGGAGCTCAAGTCGAACTCCGACGGAGTCAAACGATGCCGTTCCGGGAGATAATTTAGAAATCCCAAGTAAGCAAAGTTTGCGGTCATGAAGATGTAACAAGGAATGTTTTCAGAACGGGCTATGTCGATCATACCGACGCAGAAGAAATCAAGAACCAAGCCAGCGACATTGCTTTTGGAGACCAAATCTTGGATGGTTTTCTTGATAGAGGGTATGTTTTTGTCGACCGAGTCTAAGAAGTCGTCGGTCTCGTCGGTGGGCGTGTGTTGGACCTCCGGGAGGCTGATGTGTCGGATTCTAGGCTCGGAGGCGGTTAGTGACGCGAGATAAGCGTCGGCGTTAGGAGCGAAAGGGAGTTTCATGCAGAGTATTGTGATCGTGGAGATCCGATGGTCCAGATTGATTAGACGCTTAGCGAGCATGAACGTCGACGTAAGGTGGCCGGTTTGCGGCAGAGGAATAAATATTAGCTCTGATTTCTTCATCTATCTACTTTTTTTTTCTTGATGAAGAAAATGAAACACGTTAGTAGAGAGTAATGTAGTGGAGTCGGGTGTGGAAAAGTTGAAGGGAACAATAAAAAAAAGATAGAAAGGTAAAGTCGATGGTATCTAAACAATAACAATCCAGTGCAATGATTTTGGTGATGACAAATGCACAAAAGTAACGCTGAATACCAACTACTTTGTCTTCTAAACAATAAACAAGCCCATGCAATGCGATGGACACGTTTAAATTTTTTTAATGATTCTGATCTTTTTTTTTTTTTGGAACACTAGTGATTCTGATCAAATGCACAAAAATAGTTGAATACCAATACTTTTGTCGTATTGAGGTTGTTGATGTAACATTTCTTAAAATTATCTTTAAAAAAAAAAATTCTTAAGTAAGACAGATGAGATGTTACAAAAATATTAAATCTTGTATATCAAATCTTGGATGTCCTAGAAACACGTTTACGGACCCAGCATTCCTCGGTGCATGGGGGACTTGGGAGTTGATGCTTTCAAAGTTTTTTAAGCGCATGAAGTGAAGAAGGATGAATCTGTTTAGTTTGGCTTGTTATGTTTGCGTCACACACATTACACATATGCTGTATTGAAGAAAACGTCATCGCCAAACTCAAAAGACGCTTTGATGGGATACACACCAAAAGGGTTTTTTTTTAGAAAAGGTTAACATCCATTATGTAATATTGATGATAGATTCAAATCAAACACTACATTCGACATAAGATAATAATAATAAAAACACTACATGTGTCATGTGACATGTTTGTTAGAAATTTTTACATACCTAAATTCATATATATAGTTTAAACTTAATAATTATTATTGCATATAATACATACATTTTTCCTCTTTTTAAAATTTCTCAAATAATATTAAAGTGGATATAAATGCCATGAAGGGTATATAATTAAATATCCTTGTAGAGTTAAAATAGAAACAAACTGATGTATTAGTAAAAATAAAAAGTTAGCTCCGAATCGGGCGGGGAGCTGTATATTCATTCAATCAAAGCAGAGAAAATTTCCAAAGGCTCATCGCAAGGAAACCAAAAGTTTTGGCAGAAGAAGATAAAAACAATGGGTGTTCGTCTTCGTCTCCCTCAGAAAACCTCACCACGATCACCTTCCTATCTCCTTCTATGCCTTCTTGCTCTCTCCTTCTTCTCCTTCACCGCTCTTCTTCTCTACAAGGTATCGTTTTTGCTCTTCTAATGTTTTCTCCGTGATTGATGGATCCGATTGTTTCTGAAATTAGAATTAGAATTGTTTTGTCTGATTGAGTAATTTCGTCGAACAGGTTGACGACTTTATTGCTCAGACAAAAACTCTCGCCGGACATAACTTGGAACCAACACCGTGGCACATATTCCCGCGTAAATCTTTCGGCGAAGCCTCGAGACGCTCTCAGGCTTACCGGATCCTCCAATGCTCCTACTTCTCTTGTCCTTACAAACCCGTCCTCGAACCAAAGAGTCTCCTGTCGGAATCCTCCGGGTCGGGTCGTGAAACCCAGCAAACCCAATGCCCAGACGTGTTCAGGTTTGTGGGTTTTTCGAAACGAGTCAGAAAGTATCAAACTTTCTTTATTTGGAATTTAAAAAAACCATTTGATTTGGTGAAAAGCTCAGATGGATACAACGGGACTTGGAGCCATGGGGAGAGACAGGGGTGACTAAAGAGCACGTGGAGAAGGCAAAAGAGAACGCTGCCTTTAGAGTGGTGATACTCTCTGGGAAGCTATACGTTGATCTCTACTACGCTTGTGTGCAGAGCAGAATGATGTTCACCGTCTGGGGGTTTCTGCAGCTTCTCAACAAGTATCCTGGCATGGTTCCTGATGTCGACATGATGTTTGATTGCATGGATAAACCCATCATCAACCGGACCGAGCCTCAGTCTTTCCCAGCTCCGCTTTTTCGTTATTGCACCAATGAAGCTCATCTAGACATTCCTTTTCCTGATTGGTCCTTCTGGGGATGGTAAGTATCTATTTTCTTGGTTTTCATGTCTTTTGTTGTTACTCAACAACTCTTTGTCTGAGTCTTGAGTGTTGTGTTGGAAGGTCGGAGACGAATCTAAGGCCGTGGGATGAAGAGTTTGGGGATATAAAGCAAGGGTCTAAGAGAAGTAGCTGGGGGAGCAAGCAACCTAGAGCTTACTGGAAAGGGAACCCTGACGTTGTATCGCCTATAAGAATTGAGCTGATGAAATGCAACCATTCAAGGTTATGGGGAGCACAGATTATGCGCCAGGTTTTACTTTGACTTTACCCTAGTCAGATGATAGTTTAGTCTTAGAGGCAGAGTGATGCTGATGTGTGTGTGTTTTAAATACAGAACTGGGCAGAAGAGGCAAAAGGTGGGTTTGAACAGTCCAAGCTCTCCAACCAATGTAATCACCGGTAAGTCCGTTACTTCTATCAGATGGAGGATTTGAGAATAATCTAATGTGGTTTTGGGATTGCTTGTATCATAAGGTACAAGATATATGCAGAGGGTTACGCGTGGTCAGTTTCTCTAAAGTATATCATGTCATGTGGTTCCATGACACTGATAATCTCACCAGAGTATGAAGATTTCTTCAGCAGAGGTCTCCTTCCAAAGGAAAACTACTGGCCTGTCTCTCCCACTGATCTATGCCGGTCCATTAAGTTCGCTGTGGACTGGGGCAATGCCAACCCTTCTGATGTATGAATTCAACATTTCTCATCGGTGTATATCAGATTATTACCTATTCAATGTTTCCGTTTTGACAGGCTGAAGCAATAGGAAAGAGAGGACAGGCTTACATGGAGAGCATTAGCATGAACCGTGTGTATGACTACATGTTCCATCTCATCACTGAGTACTCAAAGCTTCAGAAGTTCAAACCAGAGAAGCCGTATTCTGCTAAAGAGGTCTGTGAAGGTTCATTGCTTTGCTTCGCAGAGCAAAAAGAAAGGGACTTACTCGAAAAGTCCAGAGTTGCACCGTCAATGGATCGTCCATGTACACTTCCTGGTGAAGATAGGAATATACTCGAGAGGTTGATCCAGCAGAAGAAGAAAACAATCGAAGATGTTAGAAACATGGAGATGACAAGAACAGAGAGGGGTTCTAGATAAACTGCCGTTTTTGGAACATAAATTTTTGGTTTAGTCTGTTTTCATCATCAGCTTTAGCACGAGATAATACTTGATTATGACTTGATTTGTAGAATAAAGTAACCATAATTTACAGAGGAATGTTTGGAATGAGACACAATGATCTAATCAGCCATGGCCTGAACTTCCAAAGACACAAAATTATAAGAAATATAATACAAATCCTATTCTCAACTGAAGAGCAGATACTGAAATACAGTCAATCACGTGTACCCAACTTGCTACCATCGGATTATTCCAAATATCGACCGATCAAAACCCAAGAAATGAAAACAAGACCTCACTAGTCAGGCAAGAGAGGGTGGATCCAACCCTTTGGAGTTACTCAGCTGTGTTGTCATCGTACTCATCATCATCGTCAACCACTTCATACTCGAAATCTTGGTCTCTGTTCTCCATGGTTCTCCCAAAAGCAAAAGCCTTTGTACCCATTGTTGTGAAAGGCATCAGTCCAAATGCACGTGCCGTCTTGATCTCTCTAGCAATCTTCCTTTGTGCCTTGGCGCTGATGCTAGTCTATGCAAGAAAATAGATAAAACTTCAGCATGTAGATTAACAAAACATCATCAAAGTTGGATTAAAGCGAGAAAACATCCAAATTTAACCTGCTTCCTCTTAACGAGAATCCCAGCTTCAGTGATGAACTGTGCAAGGAATCTAACATTCTGTCCAACAAAAAAAAAACATATTCCATCAAAACAACCAACAAAGCCTCGGTATTTACACAAAACCCACACAAAAGAAACACATGCTACACTGCTGCTTCTGAAGCATATGTAAACTCACCCTGAAGTCAGCTTTCTTGAGAACTTCACCGGTGGTGATCTCCGCCTTGTTATTCTGCCTAGGCTTTTGCATCTGCCTTCTATAGTTTATATCCTGTATCAAAACAGAACAAAAACACGTTTACTTTCTAATCTCATCAAACCAAACAAGAACACTATATACATGACTTATGAGTCTATCACTACACATTTTGAATAACATGAATCCAAACCGTTTCGAATGATAAAAGAATGTGACTTTACTGCATATATAGAGTACACGTGTCATATGATTGTAATAAATTGATTCTGTGACACTTTATATAAGAAGTTGTCAGAAAACATTACTCTAGGAAAGTGATTAACTCCCCAAGTGTTCGCATCGGGCCTAAACGAGTAACCATCTTTGGCGCCTTCTTCATCGTCAACGTTGTAAATCAACGCAGCTTCCTTCAATTTACCATCGACTCCATCGGATGAAGGATCGAAAATATCGTCTCTGTTCACGGAACCTCTGGAGGAGAATCTCGAACCTTGGTTAGCGTTGGTGGTGGTGGAGAGGCTTCTAGATACGAGAGGAGTGCGTGATCGAAGGGGAGTTGCATCGTTAAGGGATCGAATCGCGGAATGGGCGAGTTTCATCTTCTTCTTCTTCTTCGAATTTAGGGTTTTTCGAATTTGAGGTTTTGGCAAAGAGGAGGGAGGAGTGGAGTGGAGTGTCGCCTGAAGGAAGGCGAAGATGACGTAAGAGAAAGATCACATTTCAATCAAAGGAATTAATGGGCTTTAGTAAGGCCTCTCTTGATTTGTTAATGTCCAGGCCCACTTACTTGTTCTTATAGCCTTATTTTCCCGTTAAAAAATAAATAAAAGATTGTCCAAAAAAAAAAATTTGTCCAAAAAAATAAAAAAAAATAAATAAAAGAATCGTAAATTTGTATTCAGTGAATGGATGAATTTTCTTAGGCCACTATTAATGATGGTAGTCGCTAGGAAATGCTTTCATAATAAAAAAAAAAAATCATAAAACAAGAGAGACTCAAGAGAAATTCTAGACTTTGTGAAATTTATGAGAGACTCAATATAAATATTCTCTTAGTTTCTAATTTTTTTTAATAGTATTCATGCATATCAAAAAATTAATAAATATTTATAGTTTAATGTGTTATTTAATTTTACTATACAATTTTGAATAACTATGAATCCATGACATTTAGTTGATTCAGATACTTTTAATCAATTTTTTAAAAAAATGTATACAAAAATATTTTTTAAAATATGTGAAAAGTTATTTCTGTGGAACAAAAAAAATCTTTAAAAAATTACTTTCGAGAATAGAGAGAATATAGCTTTTAACAAGTTGCTCATTTATTGACAAAAATACAAAATAATTAAATATATTAAAATATTTATTTTTGAGAAATCCATGAAGTTTCTATGTGTTGATGCTCTTAAAACCTTCACTAGAAAACAAATTATCTAAAAAGGCAGGTCACAACGCACACTCGACCAATCAACACAGACACCATGTTTATGTAGTCGTGATTAGGTTAAACGACAATGATCTTTCTCTATCTACTAAAATTTTATAATCATTTTACAAAAATTCAAGATAGATTTCTTTATCTCAATTCTTTTTCTATTATTATTTTTGCTTTGTTTTACTAAACTATGATAGAATCATAGAAGTAATGAAAACGCCAAGAGCATCTCCAAGACTCCAACGATGGAGTATGCTCAAAGGAAGATTTTGATTAAAAAGTTAGTTTTCTTGATGTGTTTTGTTTTTTTTTTAATTTAAATTTTAATTTGCTGATCAATTGAAGGACGGCAGCTGTCACTAAAACTTTTCACTAAGAGCATCATTATCGCGGTCTTTAAAGACCGTCTTTTAGTATTATTGACATTAAAAGAAATGAAAATTAGATGAAATACGAAAGAACGTTTCTTATTTCGGGACCACAAGAGACGTATTATGTAACACGTGTTGTCTTTTGGGCGTTCATCTCTTTCATCTCTTTTTTTTTCAGTTGATTGCAGGTCTTCTTCCTTCAAGGGTTTTGTTCTCACTCGTCTCTCTTCTCTCTCTCTACTCTTGCTCTTTGTGATGACGACGAGATCTGATTCCGTTGACTGTCTTGTGCAAGACCCGCTAACCTCCTCAGAGAAAGCTTCGATTTCTGGAGAAGGTTCGTCTGAAGACTTGATAAAGATCGTTTCTTTACATGAGAAAGAAGCCCAGGCGATGATGGATGTGGATTGTCCCAGAGTCTTTTCTATATGCGAAGCTAGCTCCTCGTTTCTTGATGAGGATAAGGTTGAGCTGAAACAGATCAAGGAAACGTCTGCTGAACAAGATGATGTGCCTGAGACCGATGGGTGTTGTTGTTTGTATCTCGAGAAGAAGGGAAAAGATGATTCCACTGATGTTGAGAGACTTCTGGAGGCTGAGAAGAGAAGACTGTTGGCTGAGATCGAAACGGGAACTATCTTCAGGAAGAAGGAAGATGTTGTGGAGACGCTCGGAAAGAACGGAATGGATCTAAAGTGGAGCGAGTGAGAGTCAAGGACAACGCTTTTGTTGGGATCAGGTCTATGAAGATCGATATGGTTGATGACACTGCGTTGCTCAACGTTGTTCCTTTCTGCAAGAAAGATAAAGATCATCATCCCAAGAGGTCAGGAGCTGCACACAGTGATGCTGCAGCGTTTACAATCAAAATGATTGATGATCCTAGAACACTGAACAAGACATGTTACCTTAAGGCTGCCTGGAAACGTATGTTCAATGAATGATCTTGTTGAGCTATGGGAAAGGAATATTAAGAAGAAGCTTGAGAAAACTTGTGTTACTGAAAGTAAACTTCTTGAGAAGATCAGAGGTCTGTCAAAAAACATTTACATTTAAAGTTTTTATTTTACTTAGCTCTCATTAGCTTTCTGTTTTTTATATGATGCAGAGACTCCATACCCGAGTGACATGGAGATGGTCTTCATCTACTCTGTTTTTATCGAATGACATCACTCGTACTTTGACATTGATGATTCTTCTGGTGGAGTGAATGGTACTGATAATTGAGGTGGAATTAGGAACAATGGAACAAGTACACGCAAGACTTGTCACTGCCTCACCATGCCAACAAGCAGTGCAGGTCAGTTTGCCATTGGTTCTGACCTATGGTCTTGTTTTCTTTCTTGTTTAGCACATGTATATTGTATTGTTGTAGTTACGTTGAAAGTGTATTCACAAGTCTTTGTTCTTCCTTCTCAAGTTGTTTCTTTTTTCTCAAGTTATTTCAATTTTTTTTAAAGAAATTTTACTTAAGAAACTTGCAATAGAGGACAACAATTTAGGTGTCTCTTAACTAAAGTTTTCAACACAAATTTATTACTAAATAAATGATTAAGAGACCCAATTGGGTTATAGGGATAAAGATGCTCTAAGTTTCTAAAAGTTCATTTTCTGGAACCGATTGTTTCTTAACTTTTTACTGTGCATTACTTTAAATTTTTTTATTGACTAAAGACCCACTAGCATATCGCTTTATATTTTTTTTATTGATTAAGGACCCATTAGCATACCGCCTTTGGTCATACTCTTAAGGACGTAACAGCAACCTCAACGGTAAACATCTAAAAAGCAAGTTCTAATTGCAAAAATAATAATATTTTAATTATGTATAGTTCTGTAGTCAAAACTCATTTATGTGAAGAAAAGTAAACCAACTACAAATTGACATATGGCAGCTTAGTATCAGAGAGACGACGGTATTGAACAATGCTTATTTAAAGATCGTATCTCTGCTTTACTGTTACTTTTTCATTAGTTTAATATATTTTTTTCTTTAGTAAGTCCAGTAAGAAACTGCCTATGGACATGTCTAAGTAATGAAAATCTCATTATTATTATGATTTGAAATTTAATAATTTCCACTATCAATTTTGTATGGTTGACCGTTTGAATACATGAGATAGGTGCCAGTGAACCATAATAAATTAATAATTAGATAACAATAGATCAGGACTTTAATTAACCACATATTATAATTCAGAGCTAGGTTTAGTTACGTATTGAAAAAGCATTACTATAGAAGATAACTATAGGATGGGTTCAATCAATACTTTCTAATCAATATCAAATGGATTCCTTATGAAAGTAGCTGACGTTTGTATAAGTAATGTAAGAAAAGAGAAAACAAAATCGAAAATAGCACATAAACCAAAAAAAAGTTGGGTTCTCACAACACATATGTCCTAAAAGGCTAAAACCAAAGGGATAAGAAAAGAAGTCAAGATCAAATACCTTTTGGTTGGTATCATCATCCAACATGAGAAGGGGTGGGTCGGTTTGATTGGTTGGTTGTGTTGAGACTGGAGAGTCTCTGTCCACTTGGTTGTTTTTTGCTCTCTGTTGACTTATCTTTTTCTCTCCACCGAGGACTAGTCCTCTATAATTCACACGTAATTGTGCAATGTTAATGGCTGGCATAGTAACATTATCCAAGTAATGAAGTGTCATTGATCGACGCGAATAGTTCACGCAAGAGATGTCGTTAGGTTCCCTTTTGGCATCTTAACGGTCTTTATTACTGTGTTCTCGAGACAGAGGATCAGGGATTAAAGGTTCAGTTAATCATCGGTTTTAGTTGTGTGTTTAAGACTTTCTGCTGATTAAACGTGACTGACAAAATACGAGAGTAAATTCATTTTATACGCAATGTTTGTATTTACTATTTAGGTTAGGCTAGATTTGAATAATTATTATGGATTTGATCGTTCAGGTGCCACATCTATCTCCCAGTTATTTGATTCGCATAAAAGTGTCATATTAATTAGGGACTTGGCGCAACAACCAGTGAACCAGTTTGGAAGAACTGATTCTGGAAAATGAAAAAAGACACTGCTCTAACTTTTTTTTTTGAAAAGACACTGTTCTAACTTCTATATAACTATATAAGTCATTGTGCTTTGTTTTGCAGTTGCTCTATTCATATATCAATTATTACATGTGTTGAATAAGTATTTTTGTATTTTAGAGTGACGTATACTGGTATACAAATATAGTATGTAGTATGTACAAGTGAAAAATAAATTGATAGCACTTATTGGAGGTACATGAGCTTAGCTAGAGTAAACATGAAGGAACCTTATATCGTACTTGCTTGTCGATGCTTATTTGGCATGAGTCCGATATGTCTATTAATCTGTAAGAAAATATTGAGGTGACCAATAATTTTTCCCTCCTTGATTACATAACACCATGATTAACCTGGGATTCTTAGGGTGAGATTCTTAGCAGAATATATAAAACTGTTTCGCTAAGAACCCTTATCCTAAAAACCTTGAGATAATCATGTTCTAATAACACGTAAATGTATGGGTTAAAACATCAAAGTGCGGATGTGTTAGATACATTACACTAGATCAGGGCGAAACTAGAATATTTAATTCATAGTTACATATCTAATAATAAAAATAAAAATACATATAAAAGAGATCGAAAAGGTATGGGTGCACATATTACATTTTATCATATGAACTAACAAACTTTTAATGTTTTTACATACAAAACTTGGAACTTAAAATAATTGTGGGTGCACTTGCCCCCACATCCTACAACTTAGCTTCACCACTGCACTAGATGCATGATTCTTCGAAATGTCTTTTCAATTATTTTCATTATAAAGTTAAAAAAAAATAGTTTTCATCATATATAATCTTCACGGTAATTCTAACATTACGTATATTTCTGATTGTTTATTTTCCAGCTGTGCTACTGCTAACAAAACAAAGGATTGGTGATCGCGAGTAAAAAGATGATGTGCAAAGCAAAGTGAAACTTTTAGCAGAAAAGGGAAAAAAAAAAGCAAAGTGAAAACAATTGTAATAAAATATCTTTATTGGATGACAATGACGCAAAAGAAGCATATAAAATTTGGGCCCCTAACCACCTATGCATTTCCTCTTTATCTTATGACATTCACCTAATCTTTCATAAAGTTTTAGTCAATTGTCTACTACCACCCGATACTTATTTAAAATTTTCCTTCTATAATTAAGTTGGCTTTCTTGGTTAAATCCCAAACTCTATTTGGATCATAAAACCAATTATTTTTATAAAGCAAATACTAGAAGACAGGGTGCAAAAAGTAAAGAGGTGCGACTCCCTCGTGTCCCAAGGCCATGATGACTAGCTTACATATTCTTTGTAGAGTTTTTTTCATATCCCATTAGAACTCAACATGTAACACTACCTTTATATTCATGTTAGGTAAGTTGGTCACTACTCATTGTATACTAACTATTAACTAATGTAGGTTTAAAATAATAAAAAAAAATCTGGAAAGAATTAATTAATCATAATAAATTGTGATAGTTTGTTAATCGTCATGTATTAGGAAAAAGAAAAATATAGATATGTATCATATATAGTAACATCACAGAACCTAGAATATATGCTATGAAAGTATTAATCGTTACTGTCAATTTTATATTCCATGAAAAAGCATTGAAACAATTTGATAGGGATGAAAAAAGAACAAATAATCAAATTATTTTTACCAAAAAAAATCAAATTATTTATAATCAAATTTTTTTTTTTGAAAAAACAGATATAGTTAGAAAGATAATAAAATGCGTGGTTTAAATTTGAGCCGTTGTTAATCGAACCTTTTGCGACATGTTTTTTTTTCAAGTGGAGAGAGATTCTACGAGCACCACATACGTATAAAATATAAAATTTAAATTATGAATTTATAAGAATAAAAAATGAAAATCAGACAAATATATTCGAGGTCCCCACAAGCAATACAGTGTCTCCCTCTGTAATCTGTACATATCCATGCGTAAGATTTGAAGATTGAACAAAAAAAAAATATTTTTTATAATTAACTAACTTTTAAGCTAAAGAGACCCCTTTAAAGTTTGTGATTACCCTATTTTGTTTGTCCAATAAATATCATTTTCTCTTTGTGACGGAAAAAAATATCATTTTCTCCATAAATTCACGCCTTACTGTTTTCTTTTTCTTTTAAATATATTTTTCTGAAATTCTTGTTGGTTGAATTAAGTGTGGGTTGGTTTGATTGGAGAGGTGAGGCTTTGTGGTGATTTTTTTTTCTTACTTTTCAACTTTTATCCCTTTCCCCGGCGATGCCGACGCCGGTGAACACGGCGAGAGAATCCCTAACGGAGGAAGCCGCTCGCGCTCTCAACGACGCCGTATCAGTCGCTCGTCGTAGAAGCCACGCGCAGACGACCTCTCTCCACGCCGTGTCCGCTCTCCTCGCGATGCCTTCCTCCATCCTCCGCGAGGTCTGCGTCTCACGCGCCGCTCGTAGCACACCGTACTCCTCGTGTCTCCAGTTCCGAGCTCTGGAGCTCTGCGTCGGCGTCTCTCTCGACAGGCTCCCTACGTCCAGGACGGAGGAGGAGGGAGGAGGAGATCCGCCGGTGTCGAATTCTCTCATGGCGGCGATCAAACGGTCTCAGGCGAATCAGAGACGGCACCCCGAGAGTTATCACCTGCAGCAGATCCACGTCGGTGGATGTCAGGCGACGGTTTTGAAAGTCGAGTTGAAGTACTTCGTGCTGTCGATCCTCGATGACCCGATCGTGAACCGGGTTTTTACCGAAGCCGGGTTTCGGAGCTCCGAAATCAAGCTCGACGTGCTTCACCCTCCGGTAAAAATATTGAATCAATGTGAAATAACCAAAGTTTGTTTACATCGGTTAAGCTTGAAAGGAAACTAAACCGAATGGTATAAATAACCAAAGTTTGTTTACATCGGTTAAGCTTGAAAGGAAACTAAACCGAATGGTATAAATAACCAAAGTTTGTTTACATCGGTTAAGCTTGAAAGGAAACTAAACCGAATGGTATAATATGATTTTTTAACATTAAACCGGTATCTAATAGGTAACGCAGCTCTCTTCCTCCCGCTTCTCGGGAGCTCGTTGTCCTCCGCCTCTCTTCCTCTGTAACCTCCCAGACTCGAACCGGGAGTTCCCGTTTGGTGGGAGCAGCAGCGAGAATTGTCGGAGAATCGGAGAAGTGTTGTGTCGGAAAGAGAGGAGGAACCCTCTCCTTGTCGGTAACTGCGCTAGCGAAGCTCTCAAAACGTTCACGGACGAGATCAACAGTGGGAACCAAACCTTTCTTCCTAAGGAGATTAGCGGGTTGAGAGTAATCAACATAGAGAAGGAGATCAACGAAGCTTTAACCGTCGAGGAGGTTGATGATTTAGTAAGAGTCGCAGAGGGAGATGGCTCGAAGGGGATGATGCTTAATCTGGGAGAGATGAAGGTTCTGACCGATGTAAACAGTAATGTTTTGGAGTGTTTGGTGTTAAAGCTGTCGGATTTGCTGAAACATCAAAGTGATAAAAAACTCTGGTTCATTGGATGTGCATCGAGCAACGAGACTTACACGAAGCTTGTTGATCGGTTTCCTACGGTGGATAAAGATTGGGACCTTCACGTTCTTCCAATCACTTCCTCAAGACCAAAATCAAGGTATGCTTTTTGCAAATATGCATTCACTTTTAGACTGTGTACAAGTGAGGTTTTTGAACCTCTAAAAATTTTAGCTGAATGGACTTGAAACATCTCTCTATGTATTGATGGGAATAGTTTATTGTTCATTATAATCTCAAATATTTTAATAATAATGCCCACTTCTTTCACAGCTTTATGCTTCCCATTTGTCTGGAAGCAGACTCTATATATTTTTTTTCTCTTGAGCTTGATGTTCTGTAAATCATGATTCTGTTGGTTTCAGCTTGATGGGATCTTTTGTTCCGTTTGGAGGGTTCTTTTCGTCTACATCAGACTATAGAGTACCGTTGAGTGGCAGAGTGAATCAGACGCTCCCCAGATGTCACCTCTGCAACGAGAAGTATCTGCAAGAAGTAGCTGCAGTTGTCAAGGCCGGTTCAAGTCTCTCTATGTCTGATCAGTGTTCTGAGAAGTTACCCTCTTGGTTACGTGCTGCTGAGACCGAGTTAGACAAGGGACCAACGGGCAGCACTACTAAGGTTCGTTTTTTACCAACTTTCTTCCTCATTTGCAATCACTGTGTAGATGCAAAAATCTTGAGAGAGATTTTTGCTTCTTATTCAGTGCAGGCTATAGATGACACAAACACATTAGCTTCTCAAACCACAGCTCTGCAGAAGAAATGGGACAGCATATGCCAAAGTATCCATCAAACTCTGACACCTCAGTTCCCAGTCCAGATAGAGAAGAGTGTGAGAAGCCCTCCTGAAAGCTCTCTTGAGATGCATAAACTGCTGAACCAACCAATCTCTAATCCAAAACAGAAGGAAGATCTCACTACATCAGTGCCTACAAATTTAGGACTGGGAGTCATCTATGCATCAAAAAGTCAGGAAATAAACACAATGGTGACTCTAAACGCTTCCTTAGAACATAAGTATCAGAATGATTTCAAGTCTCTCAGAGAATTACTCTCTCGTAAAGCCCCTTACCAGACCGAAGCTGTGAATGCCATAAGCCAAATCATCTCCACAAGAAAAAACCGCACAAGTGGAATCTGGCTGGCTCTTCTTGGACCAGATAAAGTTGGAAAGAAGAAAGTAGCGTCGGTTCTGTCTGAAGTCTTCTTTGGTAGCCAAGACAACTGTATCTCTGTGGATTTCGGGGCAGAGCACTGTTATCTTGACGACAAGTTCAGAGGCAAGACATTGGTTGATTACCTAACCGGAGAGTTATCAAGGAGACCACACTCAGTTCTGTTCCTTGAAAACGTAGAAAAGGCCGAGTTCCCAGACCAGAGCAGGTTGTCTGAAGCTGTGAGTACAGGGAAACTCCGTGACTCGCATGGACGAGTGATCAGTATGAAGAATGTAATTGTTGTTGCAACTTCTAGTATCGCCAAGGAAACTGTTGAACCTGTGAAGTTTTCCGAGGAAAGAGTTCTCAGAGCGAGAAGCTGGAAACTACAGATTAAGTTAGCTGATACTAGTAAGGTTGGTGTAAACAAGAGGAAACATGAGGAAGAGACGGAGCTGCGTCCAGAGAAGGTGCAACGTTCGTATCTTGATTTGAATCTTCCAGTGGATGAGACAGGAGTTAGCTTTGAACACGAAACAGAGGACGCAAGAGCTTGGTTAGATGGTTTCCTGGAACAAGTAGACGGAAAGGTGACGTTCAAGCAGGTTGATTTTGATGGGTTAACCAAAAGCATTCGGGAGAAGGTCGTTTCACATTTTAAAAGGTGCTTTGGACCTGAAATAAGTTTAGAGATAGATAACGAAGTGATGGTTCAGATTCTTTCGGCTTCTTGGTCATCGGGGGAAGAAGAGAGGAGCGTTGTTGATAAGTGGATGAGAACAGTACTTGCTCCTAGCTTTGCTGAAGCGAGGCAGAAGTATGGTTCGAATCCTAAGGTCTCTGTGAAACTGGTTGCTTCTAGTGAGTTAGCTGCTGGAGTAGAGTTGCCGGAGAAGGTGGATGTGATGTGATCAGAGATGTATAAATGAGGTAATAAATAGGTTACAGTCCTGATTGTTTTATCATTAGAGGCCTTGCGTTTGGAGTTTTGTGCTTGTAAATTAAAGAATGTATACTACTAATAGTAGCTGAGCTGAGGTTGGTACATAAGTATGCTTAGGTGTTTACTAATTTGTCACAACTTTTTGGGCATTTTGTGTTTATGCATCTCTCCTAATTTTCTTGTAAACTCTTTTGCCCAACTTCCAAATATACATTAAACTATAGTTGAAGACTTTGAGTTAGTTCTTATTTGTCTTTTTCCGGATAGTAAGTATTCACTATAATATGCAAGGTGGAAATTTAAATTTTTTAAATAATATAAACATAAGTGAAAAAAATGTAGAAGTTTGAACTGGTATTGATTAAAAATTATTTAATATTCTATATCGAAATTTCAAATTTCAATGGAAAACTATTTATTAATAAGATTGCATTTTTCTCAATTTTGTATATTTGGGAAAAGACTAAATAATTGGGCCTTAAATGGGCCACATAATAAGAGAACAGCCTACTGCTAGCTTCAATTCGACGCGATATAACTCCAATTATAAAATGTCGTCCCCATTTTCTAAAACCCCAAACGCTCTCGCTTTCTCACATACGCCGCACCGCAGCGACCAATTGAATCCACGAAGATTATGGCGACCAACGAACCCGAGCACGAGCACAGAGACGCGGAAGAAGCCGGAGCTAACGAGGACGAGGACACCGGAGCTCAGGTCGCCCCGATCGTTAGGCTTGAGGAGGTTGCCGTCACTACCGGTGAGGAAGACGAAGACGCCGTCCTCGATCTGTAAGTGTATTTCTAGCTAGCCTCCTCGAGATTTATGATCTAGGTGAACCAGATCTAATCGAACTTCCTAGGGTTTAGCTTGTGGTCTTTGAGATTTTTTGATTGAATGTTTTGGTTTGTGAATCGAAGGAAATCGAAGCTGTATCGGTTCGATAAGGAAGCGAATCAGTGGAAGGAGAGAGGTGCTGGTACTGTGAAGCTCTTGAAGCATAAGAGCACTGGCAAGATTCGTCTCGTTATGAGGCAATCGAAAACGCTGAAGATCTGTGCTAATCATTTCGGTATATTAGGGTTACTTTATGTGGTTCTAGATCCGTATTTAAGTTACTGTTTTCTTAACTTTTACTTCGGGATCTTCTGCAGTTAAACAGGGCATGTCTGTTCAGGAACACGTTGGAAACGAGAAGTCTTGTGTGTGGCACGCTCGTGACTTTGCTGATGGTGAGCTGAAGGATGAGCTTTTCTGCATCCGTTTTGCTTCCATTGAGAGTAAGTATGATCTTCTTTTGTGCCCTTTTCATGTAGATTAGCTCTTGTTACGCAATTACGATACCATTCAACCTTATGTGAATATAGCTTGGACTGACATGCCATATAATATCCATTTTTCTGATTACTAGTTTCATTGCTTTTATGCATGTTGCCTTGTTTATTCCAGTATATAATTTGGTAGAACTTACGGCCATTAGATAGATTACTAGTGGATCTTGAACTTAGCTTTGTTATATATATATGGCTTCTTGTTTTTGGAAGATTTTACCTCAAAGCTTCTTTTATAGCTCTATTTTAGGGCTGTCAATTGATTGATTTTTTTTTGTTTCGACGTAGTGTTACACTCTTATCATTGTGTCTTTAAACCTGGTAGTAATACACCTTGCGTTGTCGTGCTTAGAGGTTATATATGGCTGTGATTAACATTGCATACGAAAGAGGCAACGACCTTGAGGTGGTTAAACATTTGTTTAAGCTGCAACTGATTTGATATGCCACGGATATAAAAGTTTTGGCAATGATGTACTGTTTTTTTTTTTTTTTGGTTTGGGTCTATATCTTTAATGGTTTTTGAACCGAACAGTTTTTGTAGAGATGCATTTGTGATTAAGTCTTATTTTCCTTTGTCAGACTGCAAAGCTTTTATGCAGAAGTTCAATGAAGTTGCTGAATCTGAAGTAGAGAAAGAAGAGAGCAAAGATGCCTCTGACGCAGCTGGTCTTCTCGAGAAGTTGACCGTGGAAGAGACAAAAACAGAGGAGAAACCTGTGGAGAAGGTGAAGACCGAAGTGGAAGCAGAGGAGAAGACAAAAAGCGAGCCAGAGAAAGCTGATGAAGAAAAGAAAACCGAAGAGGTTGCTGCTCCCTCAACTTAAGATGCATCAATGTTTAAGCTCCTTTGGCGAGGTATTATTAAGCCTAAAAGTGTTCTGATGCATCCATCTCGAGTCTACTAGTGTCTTGGCACTAACTATCCACATATGTTTTGCTGAGTCGTTTTGGGTTTTATAGTTTGAGTCGAAAGCGTGGGTGAGTGATATGAGAGATTAAGGTTTGGTTATCAGAAAGAGTACATTGAGTTCATTGTTTTCTGGGTTTCGTATGGATTGTTTTTGGATGGTCTTATTTTGAGGATAGAGATGGTTGTTTGTTAATGGACAAGAGTCAGAAGTCTTCATTTCTTTGAATTACAAAATTATATGCATTGTTAAATTTAATTCATTAATCTTTTTGTTTTCGTTTTCCTAACATTCTTTTATAAACCCTTAGCGTCTCTCTAGTTCGAACTCAGGGTAAATGTTTTTGCGGTCATTGCCAATCTACTTGGCTCCATCGCAAATCGATTTAGTCTTGATGAAGACCGAAATTAGCATGTTATACATGTGACTTTTACTTTATTACATAAGCGATATGTTAGCCTTAAAATCAAAGAATATTTTTTATTTTATTTTTACTACTCTTATCAAATAAAATTATTCACACGAATACAAGAAGTAATAACTAAAATTTTCACTCTATTTCAGTTTTTGAAGAAAAATTATGTTTTATAAAAAAGATATCACGTGTAATAGTAGTGCGAGGGATCGAAGTCAAAGCCAGTGGTTGTCTATATGGTCTTTACACCCAAATGCGTCAACTGTTCACGCGGCCGAATTTTTTTTTTTTTTTTGCTATCTAACTATTATTTTATCAGTCCATAAATTTTGAATATACAAAAAACGAATCTAGGTCGGCTAAGATCCATATCAGAACTCTTTTATCCTTGCCTTTTTAACACATCACTTGAGCTTTTTATATATGGTTTAGTCCTTTAAAGAATATATAAATATATATATTGTCTTTTTAACATAAATGTCTATTAGACATATTCTGAGCAGCTTCGTGAGAAGACTAGTCGAAGGAGGCAACTGGCCACTTTTTATTTTCGAGCGCGTCTTAATGTATTTTCGAGCGCGTCTTAATTTATGCAAGTAAAGGATTGAAACCGAAATCTATATAAATACATAACGAACGGGAAAAATGAGAAGACACAGAAAACACACAAAAAGAAAACGAAAATGGGTTTGAAAAGAACATCTTTGGTTTTATACATTCTCTTCATCTTTCATCTCCATCACACTTTTACTTCCGTTAACTCGCTGCCTTCTTCAGTTGACACGAACCACAACACTCTTCCTCTCATCAAGGCCTCAAAGCCAGATGTTGTTAGCTTTGAAGGAAAGGCTCGGGAATTAGCTGTCGTTATCAAAAGAGGTGCTGGTGGCGGCGGCGGAGGTAGAAGCACTGGAGGCGGTCGAAGCCGTTCAAGAGGCGTGGGACGTGTAGTTCCGGCTCATATTGCTGGTGCTGGTACTGGTGGATCACATAGTTCAAGCGGCAGCTTGAAACTTGCGGTCGGTTGGTTGGGTCTATCGGTCTTAGCCGGTTTATTATTGGTTTAGAGTTTTTTAAGTATTTGTTGGCCGTTTAAATATGAGTTTATAAATGTTTATGTTTGATGGTCGGTTGGTTTGGTGTGAAATTGATATGTGGTAACAGTAAGTAGGTAAAACTGTTGATAGATGTATAGGAACTAGGAAGCGATTCTATTTGTATAAGAGTGATTCTCTCTACTTTTATATCTATCGTCAGTTAGTTGTTTGGTATGCTGTGTGCAATTTGTAAAGTGTCAACCGTTTTTTTGTATTCAGTTGGTTTATTCAGCAAGAAAAATATATATTAAGCCAAAATAAAATAAAGGATCAATTCCTCTGTTATTGTTGGGTTTATTCTTTAATCTTGCGAGTCACGAAAGACTATCGTAGTTTCGATTTGCTATGAATGACGGATCTTCTTTTTTTTCACCACTCACCCGCCTTTATAGAGGATCGTTGATTTCCAAAACCAATTGGTAATAGAAGCTAGTGGAGTTCAACTGTTCTGTTCTTTTAGGTTGGACTTCAACGTTATTAGGTAATTTACCTTACCTTCTGAGGACTTGGACGGTGGTAAAGTGTAGTGTTGAGAAGAATTATGAGATCTTACTACATGATGTAGACCAGCACCCAATAAGTCTTCCAAAGAATCAGACACGTTTATATAGTTTACAAAAAAAAAAGAATCAGACACGTTTACTTACACTATACAAAAGATCTAAAAGTCTAAAAAGACAAGGCATGCCTCTTTTTCTTTTTTTTTTTTGTTAACTTCTAGAATCGCGTTAACAATCATCAACAATAAATGTAACCAGTGGTAGACTAGTCGAACAAAAAATCCACCGACCAATTATTTTAGGTAAAGACAGAGAGTGCCTAGTAGATTTTGAATAAAGCAAGGGAAGGAATATACATTTTATTTGATCACAGTACTATAAGTAGAGTGGAGATGAAACAATGATGAAAGCAAGAAAACGAAAACAGGAGAAACTAATGCATGGTAGATACAGATAATGGTAAACTCACAGGCCACACTAAATGCATTTACTCATACGTGGAAGTAAGAGGTGGATCAAGAGTGGGTGAGAGACTGAGACACAAAACTTCTTCAGCACATGAAAATTACTTGGGATGCAAGCCAGAACCGCACCTAATGGTATGTTTCCTTACGAACTTAAACACATATCTACTGGGGAAGCTAGGGATAGATATGTTACCAAATGGAGAAGATGATTCAAATCTCATGCATCTTGGGAAGGAGCTTCAAGCCTCTCTAATGAGGAACGATAAGCTGGAGAAGGAAAATCATGAGCTGCCTTAGAGAACAAGTGAGCAACAGAAAACAACAAGATAAATGCACATGACGATCAGAGAAAATAAATGCTATGGAAGAAGTTACAAAGCTCATATGATGGTGGTGGTAACACAGACGGATCTAACATGAAAAGCGCCCGAGAGTGTCAAATCCAACATAAAGGGTCATGAGGTAAAGAATCCAAACCCTAAGCCAAAGGCCAAAGAATAGTCTACAGCAATAAAACCGCCACCACCTCCACGCTCCACCACTTCCATCAAAAACAACACTTGGTAAAAGGTCTCTGCCTGGTGCTCCAGAAGTTGTGGAGCTGTATCGTGCCCTCACGAAGAGAGAGAGTCTGATATGGTCAACAAGATCAATCAGAACGGAGCTTTGTCGTCTGCATTCAGTGGAAATATGATTGGTGAGATTGAGAACCGTTCCAAGTATCTTTTAGATGTAAGTACATGATATACTTTTTCTAGATGCAGAGTCCTTCCTATAACATTTCTTATGGTGTTTGTGAACTTGCAGATTAGATCTCATTCTGACAAACACACAGATCATATTCATTTCTTGATAAGCAAGGTGGAGGCTGCAACATTTACAGACATGTCAGAAGTGGAGACATTTCTGAAATGAGTAGACAATGAACTATCTTCCTTTGTTGATGAAAGAGCAGTCCTAAATCATTTACCTTAATGTCGGTATTATTAATGGTTTTCTTCCATAGAATTTGTCATCACTAAAATAAATAATAATAATTAAAATTTTAGAAAATTCTTATGTGTTTTTGACATACTAGCTCATTCCACATGTGTCATTCACACTAGCTCAACAATTTTTTCTAAAAAATAAATATAAATATATAGCTAAATATTAATATTTACATATTTTGAGAGATTCACAATTTCACATTGTGGATAGATCATCTCAATTTTCCTACACAACACAGAAACAAATCACATTTCAATTCTAGATACTGTCATTATTTCGATCAAAAAAAAAAGATGCTGTCATTATAATAACAAAGGCCCAGCCCAATAAGGAACAAAACCCGACCCGACCGGAAACGACCCAAACCAAGTAACCAACCACCACGTATCTGCTCTTATCCGGTTATCCCAATAATGTACCACTGAGAATCAACAACTGAATTTTTATTTTTTTCTGAAAAAAAAAAGAAATAAAAAAGCTTCGATTCATCTCTTTCTCTCAAATCTCTTATCCGTTTGATTCTTTCACTTTCAGTTACACATTCTTTCTTTCATTAAATTCAAATCAGAAGACAATTAAGCAACGTTGGTTCCGATGGGGTCAAGTGCATCGAAGAACACTGAAGACGAGGAGGATGGCTCCAATGGCGGAGGAGGTCAGCTCTACGTGTCACTCAAAATGGAGAACTCGAAGGTTGAAGGCGAGCTTACTCCTCATGTCTACGGCTCTGTTCCTCTCGTCGGCTCCTGGGATCCTTCCAATGCTGTGAGCATATTCGTTCGTTTTGTGATTCGTCCTTTGTGCATTTTCCTTCTGGAATTTGATAGCGTCGATTTTTTTTTTTTTGTTCTTTAACAGCTTCCGATGCTACGTGAATCGGCGTCAATGTCGGAGCTAAGCTTCGTTGTTCCTCCTGATCACGGTATTTTCGGACTTGATTAGGCAATCATTTAGCATAGCCATGGTTCTGTTCCGGTTTGGGTTCTTTTGGTTTATAGTTTTGGATCCGTTCAGTTATTTAAAAAATTCGGTTTGGTTTGCCCACGGTTATTTCAGTTTTAGGTTTGGTTCGTATAATAAAATTAGGAATTAGCTAATATCTGAGGTAATATCGGATCCTATTCGGTTCGGTTCTATTTACTGGTTAATTCGGGTTAAAAATAAGAAAATTTGATTTTTTCGGATTAAATATCATCTTTTGGGGGGTTTTTGGTTAAAAATTTGATTAATTCATCTAGTTTAAAATATTCTGGATAAAAAATATTTTGGTAATTCGTTTTTGTTGAAATCAGTTTATAAATAATATTTTTAAATTATTTGATTAATTTAAAACTAAATATAGTAATATTTGTAAGCATATAAACTATATTACAAAAAATTTGGGTACCCATTCGGTTTTAGTTTGGTTTCTCGTTTTTGGTTTCGGAGATATAAGATCCATTTGGTCAGTTGATATGATCTAAACCCGAACTGGTTCGGTTCGGTTTTTCAGTTTACCACGCCTAGTTTAGCATATAGTTGATGCCAATTTTGTAATCAAATCGTGTTTTGATCTTGTGATGTGTAGAGACTTTGGATTTCAAGTTTTTGTTGAAGCCAAAGTACAGAGACACGCCTTGCATTGTGGAGGAAGGTGAAAACAGGATTCTCACTGGTGGCTCCTTGCAAGGAGATGCGAGGGTGGCTCTGTTCAAGCTGGAAGGTGATGTCATTGTTGAGTTCCGAGTGTTCATCAACGCTGATAGAGTTTCACCGTTTGATCTCGCTGCTAGCTGGCGAGCTTATAGAGAGAATCTCCAGCCTTCTACTGTGCGTGGTATCCCTGATGTCAGCATCAATCCTGATCCAACACCTGTCGAGGAGGTGCTTTGTCCTTTTTCAATTCTTTGTTTCTTTTTTCTTCTACTAAAGGTGTTAACGGTTTTTTTCATTTTCTTACAGAATTGTCCTTCGGAGAGTTTGGAGCTTGATCTTGAGCATTATGAAGTTCCTGCTCCTGCACCTTCTGCACAGTCGTCCCTTGTTTATGCAGCTGACAATGCAGAGAATCCACGGTCTCTTTCAGCTTCTGGTTCGTTTGTTAATGACGATACTCCAAAAGCAGCAGCATCCAAGAGTCCTAGAGTTTCTGCTGTTAGCGAGGATGGATCGCCATCTGAAAAGGTTAGTTGCATGGTAAGATGGTTAATGGTCATTTTTTTTAATTTAATCATTGCCTTACGTCTTACGCTTAGGACATGGAGATCATTGTTCCCGATCACTCGGATACCTATTCGGCTGCTTCAGGAGCAGGTGAGTCAAAGTCAGTGGGGGTACTCTCACCAATTCAGCAGAAAGATGGTCAAAGGGGACTCTTCGTTGACCGTGGTGTTGGCTCCCCTAGGCTAGTCAAGTCTGTTAGCGCAAGCTCTTTTTTGGCTGACCTCAAACTTGATGCGCAAACCAAGGTTTTGGCATGAGCTAAATTTCTATTTTCCGGTGGGATTATCTTAAACTTAAAGAGTTTTTGATTTCGTTTTTTTCTTTTAAATGGGTAGAATTCAATGCCGGCGGCTGCAGGAGCTGTTGCTGCAGCAGCTGTAGCTGATCAAATGCTTGGACCTAAAGAGGATAGACATCTAGCAATTGTCCTGGTAATTTTGCCATATAGACAGCTGTTCATAGTTTCTGCAGGCTTTTCAGTTCATGTTTCGTTGTAGAATTGTTGGGAACTGAAATGGCTGGCTGGCTATATTTTTATTAGGTAGGCTTGCCAGCTCGAGGAAAGACTTTTACTGCAGCAAAGTTGACAAGATATCTACGCTGGTTGGGGCACGATACTAAACATTTTAATGTTGGAAAGGTTTGCTATTTTTGTTCTTTTTTTTTTTGTGTCTTCTGCATATTCTGTAATTAGCAACACTTTTGAAAAATATTGACTCAAATCATTGCTCCATTTGTTCACAGTACCGACGGCTTAAACATGGAGTTAACCAGGTAAAGCTGGGGTTTTATAAGTATCTGCCCTCCTCTTTGGATGATTAGTGATGAACAACGAGTGATTTTTTTTTTGTAGTGTGCTGATTTCTTTCGAGCTGACAATCAAGAAGGTGTAGAGGCACGAACCGAGGTAAGTGGTAATTTGAATTAGCTTAGTTTTTGTCAGTTTGCGACTGTCTTCTTCTAATTTCTGCGTCTGAATATATCGTTATGGCGCTTTTTGGGAGGTGTTTGGTTCACTGATCATTGTTTAACACTACTTATCTTCTTCTTTGCACATAGTTTTAATATATCAAATGCCACTAGGTAGCAGCACTTGCAATGGAGGACATGATAGCTTGGATGGAAGATGGTGGTCAAGTAAGTATCTTTTTTCAGTTAGATGTTTTTCCTGGCTTCTATATCTTGCATTCTAAATAGTTTTCATCTCTAGGTCGGAATCTTTGATGCAACCAATAGCACACGAGTTCGACGGAATATGTTGATGAAAATGGCTGAAGGAAAGTGTAAGGTACTGATGCTTCGAAATACTACTTTGATATTGACTTTGTAACTATTCAGAAACTGATTGACTTTTAATCTCTTATGTAGATAATTTTTCTGGAAACACTGTGCAATGATGAACGCATTATAGAAAGAAACATACGTCTTAAAATCCAGCAAAGTCCTGATTACGAAGAAGAGTAGGGTCCTCCTCTGTCAGCAACTTAATTTTTTTTCTTTCTGGTGGTAGACCTCTTCTACCTGCCAACTAATTGTTTATGCTATTTCTGCAGGACGGATTTTGAAGCTGGAGTGAAAGACTTTAGAGACCGTTTGGCCAATTATGAGAGGGTATCTGTACAAAACTGCAGTTTCTATATGTGCACCCTTGTGTTGGTACTGGATTAAATGTTGAGTTTATTATTTTCTTACCAGGTTTATGAGCCTGTTGAAGAGGGATCTTACATCAAAATGATTGATATGGTCAGCGGTAATGGTGGACAGATACAAGTATGTTTCATATATATGTGCTTTGATGTATCACTGATGGATTTTCATACTGCTCTCCATAGGATACTCTAATAGTTTTGACTATTCCTGACTGTTAATCTATTCTTTGTACAGGTGAACAATATTAGTGGTTACCTTCCTGGGAGAATTGTGTTTTTCTTGGTATGAAGTAGCAGTGTCTCTTGCTTGTTTTCTTAATTGAAATTTAACTTATTTGTAACGTGAAAAATCAGCTTATGAGTTATATACTTGTAAGGGTGACTAATCTCATCGTCAACATTCATTGGCTAATTCAATAAGAATAAGTTTAAGTGATAATGAGATCATTCTTTTTGTAAGAAGCTAATTTTTTCTTATCATCTACTAGGTGAATACGCATCTCACTCCACGACCAATACTGCTCACTCGGCATGGAGAAAGTATGGATAATGTTAGAGGCCGAACTGGAGGAGACAGTGTTATAAGGTAAAGTCTTTCCTCAGTTCCCTTCATATTCTAAAATTTGAGTATCTCATGCCAGTTGCTGCTCTGAGACGATGCCTTGTTGCTACTTCCTTGGTTGATTAGTTCGGCTCTTGATTAATATGCTAATCCTAGCATGGAAACTGTATGTCTTGTTTAAAATGTGAAATAGTCTTCTCAATAACCTTTGTCAACTTTGAAACGCAGTGAATCTGGAAAAATTTATGCAAAGAAACTTGCCAACTTTGTCGAGAAGCGACTAAAAAACGAAAAGGCTGCTTCGGTAAGTATTGCAGACTGTTACCATATGTTTAAACTTCTGTATGTATTGGCAATTGTGTCAAAGAAAGCTTTAGTAAACCAACTAGGCATTGAACTCATCCCTAAAACCTTTTCTCTGCTACACAAGTTCACAAAGAATCAAACAGTTCTGTACTTGGTTAGTTTGAAATCATAAAGTTTTTGTTAAAACGGTAAATATTGATTGACGTTTGTCTATTTCAGATTTGGACCAGTACACTTCAGAGAACAATCTTAACAGCAGGTCCCATAGTCGGATTCCCTAAGGTTTGTGTTTACCAACTAACTACCAGTGTATCTTCTGACTCAAATTAAATGTGTCGTGAATCATATGCTATGTTGCTGCAAGGAAGAATCATTTTTCTCCAATTTTAATGTGTAGGTGCAATGGCGTGCACTGGACGAGATCAACTCTGGAGTTTGCGATGGAATGACATATGAAGAGATAAAGAAGAACATGCCAGAAGAGTACGAGTAAGTGACTTGGTCGAATCTGTATGTGTGAAAAAACGTTATCAAGTTCTAATCTCCACATAGTTCTAAAAGAACCAATTTACATTCCATATTTTGCATATTTGACTGCATGACTAAGCTCTATGGTACAAGTTTATCAATCCTGTGACTGGCAATAAGCTCTTAGACTTCTTAAACTCATCTTGTGGTGCATATGCGTATGACTACAGATCTCGGTTAAAGGACAAGTTGCGATACAGATACCCTCGTGGAGAGTCCTACCTTGATGTAATCCAACGGTATGTTTGTCTCTTCTTCTTCCATGTTGAAAGTCATACACTAACCTCAAGTAAACATTACTTTTTCTTGACAATGCAGGCTTGAACCTGTGATCATTGAGTTAGAACGACAAAGAGCTCCTGTCGTCGTGATATCTCACCAGGTTATACTCCAAACAATCTATCAATAATTTAACTCTAGAGGCTCAACTATACATTGTGTTGTTGAAATTATCAATGAGTTCCTCTTACGGTTGTTTGTTTTTTTACACAGGCCGTTCTGAGAGCATTGTATTCATATTTTGCGGATCGTCCTCTCAAAGAGATACCCCAGATCGAGGTAATCTGAATTAGAAATTGTATGATGAAAACCATTCGAGTGATAAAGACACACACACTCATAGTAGTAACAAGATTGCCATTTTATGAATGATTTTCAACAGATGCCACTTCACACAATCATAGAGATACAGATGGGAGTTTCTGGTGTGCAAGAGAAGCGCTACAAACTTATGGACTGAGCAACAAGTCTCGTTCCCAAAGATTTTTATTTTTACTCTGCAAATAAGAAGAAAAATTTGCAGATATCACTCTGGGTTGCATTTTGGCCCTCCCAGTTCTTAATTTATCCATCAAATATTTTTCTTTATACTCTCCACTCCAATGTCTTGTGATATCAACATCTTATATTCTTCATAGTAATCAACTTTTATACTACAGATCCCACTGAAATAACTCTGTCTTCGTGATAAATTATAAGCATACCGTTTGGTTTGAGTGTGTGAGTAAAAAAAAGTAGGTGGACAAAGGTCAATATGTCTTTGGTAACAAAAAAAAAAAAAAAGTTAAAAAAGTTACGTAAAAGTCAATATGGGTTTAAGTCAACGTTTACAAATATTATGGTCCCGGCGGGGCTCGAACCCGCGACTTTCGGCTCATAAGACCAACGCTCTAACCAACTGAGCTACGGGACCATCTGTTTTTAGTTGTGCCATTTACATATTAATACTTAAATTCAGAACTTCAGCTAACTAATTCAATTTCTACTTTCCTATCCTAGTTTCCTGATTCATCTTTTTCTCACTTCACCATTCTTCATTCAACACATCATATCAAACCATCGATTCTCTTTCCAATATCTATCACAACTGTCCCTTCGGATACTCCGTTTTTCTAATTTTGTATTGGTTAGAACCTTAATTCTGAAAATAAAACAATTATACTAGATACAAAATCCTTATACTTACCAGTTAATGTGAGTTTCAAACCCATATGAAACTTGACGTATATACAACATACAATATATCATAACTATTTTATAGTAATTAGTGGCTGACAATTTATCATATGAGTTGATATGAGGGTTCAATTTTTCACATTGTTGTTTCAAATCATTTAAAGAAATAACGTTTTGTTGTAAAAGTCTGTTGGAAGTAATATTGTCAGCAAAAGACCATATACAAGGGCTACATAATTGTCTAGTAAAGATGAATTTTCAACAGAAATGAAAGATTTGGTGTATGATCACCATCCACCAGGCAACACACGAGATTGAATAGTCGTTATAAAGAAACTCATGTGTGTGGGTGGTGGGTCGTAAGCACCAACCAATAATTTGAATTTAATTTTTAACATTTCATTCATATTTTTATTGTTCATATATAAGCACATTGTGGGGGCTACAGCATTGACTTCTATGGCATCCGAATTACTAGTTTTCAATCATAGTGCTAGACAAAATAGGCATCGGATCCTGGTGTTATGCTCTATTTTCCTCTACATATATAACTAGGGGTGGGCATTTTATCCGTTAAATTTGATTCGATTCGATCCGAAAAATCCGAATATCCGTAAGTCTTCTAAGCAAAGCAAATATTAAAATTCAATATCCGTTAAAAACGAAGCAAATCACAAATACTAAAAATTTTAAAGGCGAATATCCGATCCGCTCCGGTTTTTATACAAATAAATGAATATCTACAATTAAGTATGTATAAATTTTTACTTCAACATATATTTGTGTTATTTATAAAAATATATAATGTATTAAATTAAAGAAAGAATATAAAATCTTTCTAAAAACTATAATTTTCTAAAATTATGTGTGTTTATCAAAAAAAATTATTTTATTATAAAAAAGTATGGAACATATAATTCCACGAATTTTTACTTTTGGTTTAATATTATGTAAGAATAAAAAAAAACAAAACATGTATAATTTTGTTAGATTTATGTGTATAAAACATGGTGTATGAGATATCCGTAATATTCGCAAATATTCGCAAATATTTAAAAAAGTTCCGAATATCCGTAAAACCGAATATCCGTATTTCTCCGAAGCAAAGCAAATCGGAAAATCAGATATTCGTAAGATATGAAGCAAATCGCAAATACCAAAAAATATGGTACTATCCGATCCGTGCCCACCCCTATATATAACATGGTTTTTTGACCAAAAAAAAATTATATATATAACATGGTTTTTAAAATTTTCACAGTAGACTAGAAAGATGTGCACTGAGCACGAATCAGACAAATGAAATAAAACAAACGGCATAATAGCTTGCATATTAGTAGTATATTAACTAGTTAATATCTCATCTAACTTTGAAACAACCAATTGAGTAAAAAATGATTTGTGGTTATTTTTTATTTTCGTTTTGTATATAGCTCTAGTTTAAGCTTAATTGAATTAATATGAGTTCAAGTGTGAACATATACACATTACACAGGCATATTGCCAAAAACATGACTTAATATCATGTAACTTCGTTTTATAGCTCAAGTATTTTGACAAGATATGCGCATATTTAACCATTAAAAATCAAAAACTCGTAATGTTGTAGGATTATTCTATGAAAACTGTATAAAGATGCTTGTTGATGTGCAAATAAGTTTATATCTACGCGAATCATGTAAAACCGAAAACTATATGCTGCTATTAGTAATGATAGATAAAGAAACATTGTTTGGGAAGTTTTGGAACGACAGATGTGGAATAGTACTCGCATGGTGGACTTATAGAATATGCTAGACTGACGTGTAAAACTCGCGGCCTGATGCATTGGTGTTGGAACCGGAGGGCTAGGGATGGCTCGTTGGGAAATCGGATCGTCGTATTGATGAGGAGAATAACTTAGCCACATTTATCACTAGCCATGTTTTAGGTTTTTTTCGTTTATAAGTTTACTGTCGATAATCTCTCTGGTTGTTATTGACTTAGCTCGTTAGATTTTTTTAATTTAGTATAAGCATTTAGTGTTAAAAAAACCTTAAATAATATATTTATATTCTTAAAATTTTTATGATCATATATCTCGAGTTATTAATTATTCTTGCATGATCTAAAAGAGTCTCCACAACTATTAAGTAAAATTAAATACAAATGCCTTTTTTGTTCTTCGTTTCTCTTTCCAGTATAACTAGCTTTAACGAAACTTTACCTTATTCATTTGACTAGTGAATCGCGAAACCCTAAATAAAAAGCTTTTGAGACAAAATTTACTTCAAATAGAACACCAGTCATTCTCGCATAATCTTGGTAATAAGCGAAGTGTTTTTGGATACAAACAACAATGCACATATATAAATGTCACGTCTTGTCAATGGGCATACCATGATATTGTGTATACGTTCAAATTAAAAGGACAGTACCTAATCTCTTATTGAGCTACTGGATAAAACAAACAAGCAACAATACACATAATGGATTAATGGGTAGCCATAATTCATTATGCGCGTACCTAAAACTCATTGATGCCATAAAAGAACCAAGAATCATTTAGTATTATAGTCTGAGAAACAATGGAAAAAACCATTATGTGTTCATGCTAGTTTCTACACACTGAAACCTTTATCCAAATATGTTAATTAAAATGTAGCATGTTAATTAGCAAACTTAATAGTATCAGTAGTTTTGTCGTAACAATCACTTGATATTTGAACAATATGGCCAGTAAGAAAACATATGGCTCGATCAGGCTTGTCCCGAAGAGCCCATGTTTTTTGGCACCTGTACCGGTACAAGGTGATTGAGATGTCATGCAATGTGACTTCTATAAAAAAAATTTAACAAAAAATCAAAATGCAGGAAAACTTAAAAACTTTCAAGCACACGCACGCATATGTAGTGCAGGGTGGGGCCAAACAGTTTTTTTTTTTTCATATTTGGATGGTGGAGATGTACTCGACTCTGATGTTTCAAACTTCTATGTCTGTCAGATTCCAAATAAGTAAACAGTCATTTTAATGATAGCATGCAACACGGTGGTGTATTCAATTTTAATATTTTTCAAAACGTATATGATTTGATGTGCAAATAATAGGTTTTTTTTTTTTTTTGAGGATGAAAAAAAATGACCCCTTTTTACATAGTTTTCATCACTTTGAAATAGATGAATGTTTTCTATGTTCGTGTAACGTATGTATCTTAGATCAAACCATATGACCCCTTTTTTCAAAAACCTCACGAACTTCAGGCTTCCAAAACAAAACAAAAAAAAAAATTGTAACCCTTTTCCTAAACTTTCACAAATTCTTATAACGTAAGTTTTTGATATATTTGGATTTTTGTTAAAAACACAAATGTAAAACACACACACAAATGTATTCCAACTCCTAGCGTTGCACCTATTCTTTCTAGCTAAATAAATAAATAAAAATGTACATCAACTAGGATTTTTTTTTTTAAAAGGGAATCCTAGTTGAAAGGGAATCAACTAGGATTCTTTATTCATAATATTTTGTGAATGCAATAAATAAACTAATATCTAAGGCTTTGCATATATCAGCAAAACTCTCACTTCGACTATCCAAGTTATGGATTCGGGTTTGAGAGTGGTTAACACAAAATAGCATTTGTTTTTGTTCCTTTTCATGGGTTGATGTATACACTAATACATAGGGTGCAACTGGAATGTTATTTTGTGAAATAGATTTGTTTGGAATGCATCATTCCATGAGATTCCAAAAAATATTTACCAATCACAATGAATACCTTTCCAAAACAATTCAACACATCCCATTTTTGGAATGAATCAAAAGCAAAAATCCTTTGTAAAATCTATTCCTTTTGTTCCATAATATAAACCTTCGTGAAAGATGGAATGAATGGAATCAATTATTTCATTCTTAATTTCAGTTTCTATTCCATTTTACTCATCATTCCATTATTTTTTATTCCACAAATATTCATTCCTTTTATTCATAACATTCCTATTAAGAATAACCAGTTGTAGTCATAGTTTGTCGATTAGTACGGTGGACTTAGAAATGTGGTAACATTCTGGGTTCAAAATATATTTTAGGTATACATACATGTGTTAGTCAAATAACATGAATATCTAATTTTTATTACGAATAACTAGATTTAGATTTGTCTGGCATCGGTAGATAGACTCTAAGAGATTAGTCGTTTGGGGTTCAACCCGTTGGATATCTTTGGATTATCCAAAAACTCCGAAGTGTACTATATTTGATACCACGCAGAAATCATTTCGTAAAGACAAAAAAACAAACATGCAATTAATTAGATGTAAACAAATATTTTGAATGACTACTAACTATTTTCAGATCTATCTTCCATACTTGGTATCTCATTATAATGGTGTAACCATAATTAACATTAAGCGTAGGGCCCACTCTTGACCTAAACAGAATAGTAAAAAGTGTCAAGTGGCCTGTGAGTAGGCCCACGACCACGTGATTTATTAGTTTCTTTCTTCATTCTCTACTTCTTTCACAATTCACACTGTTCAACCCGAACCCCTCTGTTTTCATTTCTTATTACTGTCTTGAAAATTAAATAAATAAAACCCCAAAACCTAACAAAACTACACACTCTTTCTCTCATTTTATCTCTCTCTCTTAAAACACCAAACACTAAAATATTGATTCACTCTATCCTCAAAACCAACGCTAAATCAAACTCTCTCAAAGAAAACAAGACAAAACCCTACTTGTGATGGATTCTGGGTCACAACGACCGGGGCCTGTCAGTGAAGGCGATCCGCGTCCGTTCATCTTAACCCCCTCTTCAACGCCGGCGACGCCTAGCAGGTACGAGTCACAGAAACGACGTGACTGGATCACGTTCTTGCAGTACCTCAAGAACCACAAGCCGCCTCTTGCCTTGTCACGGTGTAGCGGAGCACATGCCATCGAGTTCCTCAAGTACTTAGATCAGTTCGGTAAGACCAAAGTCCACGTGGCGGCATGTCCATACTTCGGCCATCAGCAACCTCCGTCTCCTTGCGCTTGTCCTCTCAAGCAAGCCTGGGGATCTCTCGATGCCCTGATCGGACGGTTGAGAGCAGCCTATGAGGAAAACGGTGGACGGCCCGAGTCAAACCCGTTCGCGGCACGTGCGGTGAGGATTTACTTGAGGGAAGTCAGAGAAAGTCAAGCCAAGGCTCGTGGGATTCCCTACGAGAAAAAGAAACGGAAACGGCCAACAACGGCCACCACCGTTAGTGTTGACGTTGCTCCGTCGAGGCAAAGTGAAGGACATGGTTGTAACATCGGTGATCCGTCTGTGGCCGAGGCTGTACCTCCTTAAGTTAAATTATTATTGTCATACTTTTCTTGATAATATATTAAATACATAATATATATGTATGGAACTCACATCACCTTCTTTGTTCCCTAGTAACTAATTATTATTTTTTGTAGAATTAATCGTGAAAATATATTAAGACGGCCGTGGTTGGTTTTGTTCTAATTCAGTTGATCTCTTATGAATTACGTTCTTGAATTGTTGAATTCTTATGAAATTCACACACTTTTCAAGGATTAATTAAGAAGATTTTCATTTCATATAATGTATTTGAATTTCTAAATGAATTATCAAACTCGTTATTTTGATAAACATCATGGAACTTTAATTTAACGTGTTTGAAGAGTTCAGAAATCAGCAAAGAAGAAGAAGAAGAAAAAGGTATGTACGTATACAGTCATGCATCGATGGCTATTTCAATCTGTCATATACATTGGTATATATTTGCATGTAATTGTAATCAACTTCGTATTTCACAAAATAAATATCATACTCGTCCTTGCAAGATTGGGTATATAAATACTTTCATATTTCTAGCTAGTTAAATCTATGTTTGTAATAACATACTGGTTAACATTTGTATTGTATATATGGTCTTGTTTTTTTGATCAAGTATATATGGTCTCATGAATAGGAGATGTACGTATGTGTTTTAAGATACGTACACATGCACGTGGACGTGGAAAGATGGTAAAAGTCACACGAACAAAACAAGAACAAGATGGTTGGTGACTCGTCAGACAATATTGTTTATCACGATTTTCCGATGGACATGAGGAGGCATCGTGGTTACTGTGTCCTAATACTTGTATTTACACACGTGTTCGTAGACCATGTATAAGTAGACAATAGCGATGTTAAGAGTTTTATTTTTCCTGACGTACGTCAGTAATGAACATAGTTTTTGGTTGACGGTGTACGTAGCTTCCATCACCGTTAGCTTGTGGTCCTTTTTACGTACAAAGTCGCCTTCGCCTATATGTAATTTCAGCACTTGTATACTGTTAATCATTAAAGATGGCTTAGAGTTAGTGGTCCTTGAAAATCATTATCTAAATTTGTTCTGTTCCTAATCACCACATGGGCTTTGACAAGGACGAGCTAGCAGCCACACCATATTCGTTTATTGTACTATCATTTATGAATACATATGTAAGGTTGCAACCAATTAGCAACATTAAGTTTTGATCGGAGACCGGAAGTCTAGACTGGAAGTTTTGATCAGCGCTCCCCAAAAACAACGAACATGCAAAGGTCTCTAGACTTTATTTTGAACAGGTCTCTCACACAACCCAACAAACATAAATTTTATGATATATAGATGATACATATTTCACCATTATCTCAGAATCTATATAATAGATTTTGAGTATCATGTTACATATCACCAAAGAAAGATAAGGGTGTTTATGGCAGGCCTGTGACGTCGACTTACGATAACAAAGAGGTTTTGATACCTCCCAACAAATCCCACATCCTATTGGCTCCCTTCCGGCAAACCAGAGGGAAGCGATTCACTTTGAAATTTCGAATGAAGTGGCTGGATGAGTATTTGGCACAGGCGTCAGGCTTTTTACTACCTTTGTAAGCTTTGCAGATGTAGCTTATGAAGTTCTCATAATCCTGCAGTGAACACACAGAAAAAAAACAGAGGTAAGTTCAAAGTCGAGAGAACTCTCTGTTCTCATTGATCAATGAATTTGTATGCAGCGGATCCATTTTTCTAATGATCATGAGAATCTCCTGAAGACACTTCAATTCTCATTAGCCCTCGCTAACAAGCCTATGGGGTAACTTACTTCACTTCTCGTCTGCTAACTACAGCTAAAGTCAATACACTGATTATTCTGAACTGCCTATAGGTCTAATGAATTCACAAGAACAAGAAGATTCGACATTTGGTAACCGCAACATTAATTTCTCATTGACTATTTAGTATTTATTACAAATAAAATGATAGTAAATTCCTTTTCTGTACACTAATCTATAATAGTCCTATAAAACATGTCTTCCTCATACGAAATAATCCCAAATCATGTCTGAATGATTGCTAAGTGAATATAGCAAAATATCAGTGAGGCACAGAGAGTAAGAGAGCGTGGATTATCATAGTAAGAACTGAGTAGATGCTGAAAAAGAAGCATACTAAACGAACCTCATAAAGTGGCTGACCATCCACGACTACCCAGGGGACGTATTGATGAGGCGGCTGAAGTGCACTCGTTTCTGCAGCGTACTGCAACTCAAGCTGTAGCAAGTGAAAAAAGAAAACAGTGAGGAGATACACGGTAGGATATGACCGGATCTGGGCACGGCCTAATGAAACATTAGCCTCGGCCTCAAAATTTTTAGAGGATTTTTACATAGGTATAAGCCTCTAAACATTAGATTTGACCCCCAAAATTTCTAAGATTCTTAAGAAATGTTTCAAGCCCTCAAATTCTCAGATCCGGGGGTAGCTTCCAAACAAGAACATAGTACATTCGATACAGATATCTATCGCCCAAGTCAGCCTATAAAAAGTATATCTATTTAATAGTATCTCACGGGTACAAGAATCTAACATTTCAATGCTAAAAAGGTATGCTCACACCAGGAGATCGTGGTGTGAAAACTCATAAAGAGAAGGGAGACTAAGTTACCTTGTCTCCATGTCCACTGCTGAGGCAATCGGAAACAGGTTTAGAGTTAAGATTGAGCTTCTGATAACAACTCTCCCACTTGTCGTACTTGTGTTCAGTCACCAAACTCTCAACACAGTGGATAAACGGAAAATGATCTCTCTGCAAAACGAAAGCGAACGATCCAAAAGCAAAATTAGGTTAAAAGATCACAATCAAATCTCATCACCGCACTTACCAATTTAGGCCAAGCATCGATCGCACAAGCCTCAACCGTATCCAATAAGCATTCGAACGCACCGTGCTGCAAACAATGTTTAGTGTAAATCGCTATAATCATGAATGATAACGAAAGGAGATCTCAGATCAAACAATACAATCGAAGCTTTGATTTAATCAAACCTGGCAAACGGCAGTGACGTTATCGGAGCGGAGCTTGGTGTTGCCCCAGGGAGAGAGATGGAGATCGACGATCGATATGAGATCGTCTTCGAAGAGCTTCGTGAGGTGGTTAACTATGAAGGATGAACAGTACGGACAGAGAGACTCGTAGTACAGGCCCAGCGACACTTTCGGCGAAGACGGCAGAGATGTTCCAGAAAGATCCGATGATGATGATGATGAAGATACAGAGCAGATAACGTAGCAGATTAGGAGAAGAAGTTTGCTCGTCGAAATAGACGCCATGATTGCAAAGAGACGCTCTGTTGTATGATCGTCTCGCCTTCTTCTTCTTTATGAAGAATAGATAATTTCTGTGACACGCATCTCAATGCTCGGTGCGAAACAGATGACAATAACTGATTATCCGTTAGATTTGGTTTAACGGATAAGGCCCGTCTCATAAAAGCCCAAACGCTTTAAAAAAAAAAATTGGCCCTGAACATCAAAGCCGGTCCAGAGCATCTAAAACGCACCAAACAAATATTGTCCCTACAAGTATTTGTTTTACTCTAATCATGTTTAATTTTTTTAAAAAAATTCTAAGACTTTGATCATAAGACATAAATAATTAAAAACTAGATGATGGTCCGCACCTTGTGCAGAATAATATATATCCAACAAATTCAAATTTTAATATAATTTTTAATCTCAATCTAAATTATTTAATAAGTTTCAGATATTAATAGATCAGAAGATATAATCTACCTTTTTATTATAAGGCAACATGGATAATTTTTTTGTAAAACCTTTATTTATTCTATCATCAAACCACACATGTCAAAATATCATCATTTTAATAACCTAATAAAACTGTATTAATATTTTAAAATAACATAAATATAAATTTACAAATTAGACCATAATTACCAATTATCAGAAAAACCTATAAAATTAAACCCTCTTCATCAAAATATTAATTGCATTTTATTTGAATTTTCATATTCATCAGATTTTATAGTGACACATATTAACAAAATATATAATAATTAAAACATATTTATATTTAATTAAACTTTTATAAAATAAAATAATAAATTATATATATCTAAAATCTGGATTTTTAAAATCATAATAGCTAGAAATTGTATTCTTTGGGCTCGTATTTTATTTATTGGGAAGATGATTTGGTAACATAAAAGAAGAAAGTTTATTTTATAAATAATAAATAAAAATATTAAATAATTTAATATTACTAAAATAAACATAAGATGAACAAATATATAAAATTATTATTAAAATTTGATAATGTTTGTAAGTAATAATTATCCCTGAATATAATGAAAATATTTATTAAGTTATCACTAAAAATGTTTTAAAATAACAATTCAAAAGTTATTTATTAAAACTGATGATTCAATCTAAATCATTGAATATAACAAATAAGCTTCTAAAAATAATAAAATATATGACAAATAAATAAAATAACTAAAATCATAGATAAACATGACACGTAATCAAAACTAAAATTATTTTAAAATATGCCAAATAAATAAAATTACCAATTGAAATTATTAAGGTTACGATAAATATATAAATAACATAAATTATGGAGAATATGATAAATAATCAAAATTTGTAATCAAAACTAAAATTATTTTAAAATATGTCAAATAAATAAAGTTACCAATTAAAATTATTAATGTTACGATAAATATATAAATAACCTAAATTATGGAGAATATGATAAATAAACAAAATTATAATTATTAAAATCATAACAAATAAACAAATTAGCTAAAATTATAGAAAATATGAAAAATAAAAAAATCACTTAAAACTATGGAGATGCTGACAAGTGAGCAAAACTAAAATTATTAAAAACATAACAAATAAATAAATTATCTAAAATTATGGAAAATATGACAAATAATTAATAATTAATAAACAATGACAAATCATCAAAATTAGCTAAAATTATGGGAAAGCTGACATATAAGCCAAATCACTTCGTAAATAATAGTATAAATATAACGTTAAAAACAGGAAAACTATAAACTATAGAAAAGAAAAATATAAAATATAAAATATATGAAGAGAAGAATGAAAAAAAAAAAAAGAAATTTACCTAGAAAATAAGAAGAGAATAATGAAGAAAATATACATTTTTGTAATAAAAATTGACAAGAAATTAAAAAATGCTGAGAATGTGTAGTTTTAGAGATTGTTTAGTTTACTCATTTAGCGATGTAACCAAAGCAAGCCTCATACTCCAAATGAACATGTAAAAAAAATGAATAATTGTTGCATAGTGATGATGGACTTTTTATATTCAAGAGAATGATGATGATGATGATATGAGAGGAAGTGCTTTCAAAGATTATAAGCACTGTGATTAGAGATTAGACAAGGGATTAAGCACTGTGATTAGAGATTAGACAAGGGATTAAGTTTTGAGTCAGACATAAAGGGCTAATAGTTTTCTTGAGTCTGGGTGAATGATCATTGATCGGTCGTTGAAAACTAAAGAGTGACGATATGCATCAAAGCTTAGAATCAGTCCCATAGATCAGCTGTGATGAACTTGGGGGCTAATGAATACATTAATGCTATAACCAATAAAGTCTCCCTCGCAAGCATTGTGCTATACGTTAGAAGTAATCATGGTATAGGCGTATAGCTTAGGCAAACGCGACATAGATTAACCTCATGCATACAGATTATATATCAAAATGAAATATTTGATCATTGGAGTACGTGAAGGATTTGATCAACAAGACTGAGACTGACGACGAGGTAAGCAAGTTGGGTAGGATGAATGTCGTCCCAGAAAAGGTAGTCATTAGCGTCCGGACAAGTCCGAGTTAAAGGATTGCACAAGTATGATAGCTCCAGCTCTCCTGTTCCGCAGCATCCTCTTGTTGTCTCCTTTATTCCTGTCCTTGATTCAGTACTGTGTTTGTAAGAAGACGAAAATATAATCTTTTATAAAAAAAAGAAGACAAAAGTTGCGTGGTATATTTATCTTGAATTCTCATAACCTATTATGCAAGTACCATAGCTTATGTTCTAAAAAAAAGTACCGTAGCTATTACTTATATTTTCTTTAAATAAGCTTTTTGCCATATATAGAACCAATCACTTTGGACATAGCACAATGTTAATATAAATCCTAAAATTTTCATTTACATTCTTAGCAAAAAAACAAACAAAACAAACAACCGATACTATATCAACTAAACTTCTATACGCATTTCCATGAATTTTATTTAGAAAAATATGTAATCATATCAACAAAATAGGTGTAACTGATCAAAACGCAAGGAGAGCTTGATTTATTGCGAAACGTTATGTGCATGAGATCAAAGAAAGCGTTACATTACCGTAACTTTGGGGATTAGTAGCCATGTCTAATATTGTTCCGTAGATATCGGCGTAGAAGATGACACTACCAGTGAGATTGGATTGAATATCCGTCAGGGACTTCTTTAGCTTTTGGTTATACTCTTGTGAATCTGAGTTTTCTTTGTCTATGCATCTTCTCTCGTTCTGTTTTTGCCTAGCAAACGTCATCTGTACCGGTAAACATCCAATCGGCGGTAGTCCCAGTACCATTATTTTCCGGCACCCAATGTCATACAGTTCCTATATAACCATATAGCACACGTAATATTTTAAGAACATAACATATATATATATACTGGAGTCCAAATCCATATAAATAAAAAATTATAATCGTGAACTATATGCGTTGAACCATATTAATGATTTTATAAGAATAAAAACAAGGCATATAAAGGAATTGTTGTTTACTTTAATGAAGTTGTGTACACCAGAGAGAATGAAATCTTGATAACCTTCAACACCGAGCTTGACACGAGGAGAAGGTGTATCGTATAGATTTATGTCAAAATCGTTAGTTCCCGAGCTTACAATCACAAGAGCCTCGCTAACTATCTTAGCCGCTTTCTCTTCGCCAACGATCCTGCTTAGCCTAGCCACGTAACTTCTGAACATGTCTGCCTGTTTGTCGACGGATAGACTTAAAGTAGCGAGATCTGTATAGTTGTCGTAACCTGAACCGGCCGAGGCAAAGCACACACCGGTGATAATATCTGAATCCGACAAATTCGGATCGAGGAAAGGAGGAACGGTGTCTTTGATCCCCATAAGGGATGCGATGAAGTCAGGGATGAGCCTACCGTTAGAGAATCTCCCGGTCGCGTGACGGCCGGGGAAGTTGCAGCCGTAAGGAGGAAAGTTAGCTCGGATGATGGTACTAATGTAGTTGTTGTTTCCGGTGTCGATTGTGGAGTCTCCAAACACAAGAATCGCCGGGAACATTGATGCGTTGTTGATAGTCTCATTGGTGGCATTTGCGTAACATGTCAATATTTGTATAGTTGTTATGATCATGAATATAATTTCATGGATCAACATTTTTATCTTTTTATTTCTTTTCTCTCTTTTGTAATTCTTGTTTCTTTATAGGACTGGCTAGGGAGAGTCTACCATATGTTATCTGCCGTAGTAATATTGACGTTTAGGCCAAACCTCCCGTAGACGGTTTTACTTCCACGGGGCACTGAAATCAAAGTGGGCTTCATATTATAAAACCCATAAGAGTGTTGTATCTCAACATCAACTAGCTGAGGCCTGATTTCTCAATTTTGTTTTTTTTGGTAAAAATGTAAAGAAACAACGGAAGATGTAAAAGATCAGCTTCATGAAGATAAACTTATCAACACAGATTATTTAGACATATGCTTGTCTTTATCAAATTTAATCATCGGCCCTGGTTTCTCAATTTGAGATCAGATGTTAAAAAAAATCGTAGTAATATATTAGGTTGAAAATAAAGTTAAAACTTTATTTAATTGGAAGGAGTTCAGGGCAAAACCCTATTATTTTCTTAGATCTGAGATCAGCCAGCGATAATATCTGATGACATGGTATAAACTTTCCTAACGGAAATCTCTAAAGACACAATAAATCCAGTTATTTGCGTTAAATCACGAGTTCAACAAACAATTGATGAAAACAAGGTTAACCTTGAATTTTATTATCCACACTATATCCATGTATGTAAGCTATATATTGTTTTTATGAAAGTAATTAATTCTCCACAACCTAAACTCTCATGATCACTCCAATATATATTTTGTCAAGACTCATCGCCATCTATCTACAAAAAAATTAAAGGCCTGCATCTAAATTCAATCAGAGAAAAATACTACTTAAGATTTATATATATATATATATATATATATATAGTAGATAGGTATGGAGATTGATATGCATGTATGGTCAATAATAGGCCCTACAACTATGCATGCACAAATCCTCTCAAACGTTAAAATATACGTACATGGAAACTAACGAGATCATATATCATGCAGAAAATTATATATCAATATTTGTATATACAGAATACAATGTATATGGTTGTTAGTGCTGATATCTTGGTAGAATATCTCTTAAAGAAATGGATTCTCCGAAGTCCTAACACGAAAACTAGTCTGGAATTAATAGAAGTACGTGCAGCGGGGGAGATCAATATAAGATTACACAAATCATTTACGGTCCAAAACAAAAGCAAAAAAAATATTGCACACGAGGATAAATCTACCAAACGTGTGTTATAGGCTGGAGTCTGGAGATATCTCCAATATCTATACTGAAACTTTTAAATAAGTCCATTGGTTTGTCTTTATTCGATCAGGTACGTCCCCCCTAAAACATCACTTCATACCATATTATATATAATAATGCATTCCATTGGTTACAACAATAAGGAAAAAGAGTGGCTAAAAATCAAATCTTCCTCGGCGTTAGGAGAATAGTATTTGTATTTTCTGTTGATAGTGTATTATTTTGTGTTCTTCTCTTACTAACAAATACGAAACCATGTTTACGAAGATGTTACCCATACCATAATATATATACATTCAAGGTTTCAACACTATCCAACAAACTAATGGTATACTTAATAATTTATATTTGTGACCGTGTATATAGTCGAACAAGGGGGGCGGGGGGATGTAGAATTAGAAATTTGTTATGTTAGGTTTTCTTCAAGTCTATGTCTATTAATTCGCTAATTTAAATTTATATCAATTTTGGGCTTAAAAGGTAAGCTTGTAAAGAAAACCACAACGATAGTGCTTAGCACTAGTCCAAAACCGTAGTATCCGAGAAATCCAAAAGAAATAAGAGAACTTCAAAGTATGAAGAATAATATAGAAGAGTTCTCAAAAAGAATCAGAAAACTTTGAGTAAACACTCTTTATTTAAGAAAACTTTCTTATTATTTCACTTATTCAACTTCTTGTGTTGTTACAAATGAGAGAGGAATGAGCTATTTAAGGCTCCAAAAATACAAAATATCTTACCAACTTTATCTTAATGTTTAGAGCTCTCTACCATAATATCTAGATTTTTTCTAGTAATACTTATCCAAAAGAGTTCTCTACAACATTTGAGGAGATGATGATCTTTTATGATTTTTCTAGAGAGATTCTAGAACCTTAATTTAATTTTGGGTTTAGTCCAATAAAATTATTAGAACCCTAAGTATAGCTCAAAATCAAGTGGAACTTCAATAAAGTCTAAGTAGATTTACTTTTGCTAAAAGATCTCATATTAACCCGAGTTCGATATCTAATTATACATTAAACATTATTTGTCTAAATTTCTGATATGTGACTTAGCTAAACATCTCTCATGTTAATATGGAGCTAGAAAGTAGAATTCGATTGAATTGACCATTTTGACCAAAAGCCAATGCACTTCAAATAATTACATCTGCACATCTTTGGATTCTTTTCGTTTTTCTTATTAAGTGGTTAATGATCCAGCGTGGCAGTTTTGAAATTGTGGAACAAGACAGGTATGGCTCACGTTCTTTAATTATGATCCCGTTAAACCCTTTTGAAGATTCATAAGAAAGATTATTCAGTCTAACACATTGTGGCGCACAGTGCACACATCGAGAATATCATCCGCATTTTCATTAAGTTCGCCACTCTCTGAATAGATTAATTAATTAAGAATATACTCTTGAAATAATTATCTTTTCCGTGCTAATCGTACGTCGTCGGTGCCCGAAACCTCCGTACGACGAAGCTTCATCTTTCATGTCGTTAATTCGTTTCCATGATTTATTTTCTGCAACAAGATTTTTTCTGTTTGTTTAATACATGCTCTTATTACGTTCTTGATCGAGATATGTGCCCACGTCCTCTTCTCAAGCTGCAGGTTTAAGACGAAATGTGACCAACTCATCGTCTAGGTTTAGGTGATTTTACTAAAATAACTTACTAACGAGCTGTCTTTATAAAATAAATTTCTTTCAGTAATAACCCTGGAATTAAATGCTTCAGACTTTCAGTTATTTTGTTTCTTATATGCTTTTTTGGAAGATTAAAATGAGCAAAAGAGACTTTTGACGTTGATGTAAACATACGCATGCATTGCATGCAACAAACCAGACCATGTGAAATTTTGGAAAATTGCAAAGATTTACTATAGAAAGAGCAACAAAGTGCACTTGAATACAGCTATAGAAACGGTCAAGTCATCCAAATTTTATAACATTTATATATGTGTAATATCTTCATGCACTTACAATAATACTAAACTTGTAGGTATGTACACATTGTGAGAACCTGATTATTTCACATAAATTAGGATCCTAACTTATAATTTAGAGAGTGAGCTCCCTTTCTCTAAACCACTAAATATATCAGTTTTGGTTTACGGACTCTTAGAACACCTCCAATGGAAAATTTTAGACTAGAATCCTTAGCAAAATAATATTAAGATAATTGGTGGGATCCACATTTTATTAAGGATTGAGATCATAAAATCCTTAATTAAGGATTGATTGTTAGCAAATCCTTACACTATTCGCGGATCCCACGACACGTGGCGACCCACGATTAGTTCAGTTTTTAATTTTTTTTAAATAAAATGGATAAAAAATAATAATAAAAAAAAAAATTATTAAAAGAAAGCTTAAGGACTCCAATGGTAGTCTCACCATTGGAGATGCTCTTAATAAGTTTACCATTTATCATCTTTTATTTTTATGTCCAAGTATTCAACTCTATATTGATGTGGTCCTGCGGGTTACTTGTCCCCTCTCTTGCTTGATCAAGTAAGCTTAATTGCTCATTGATCTCCGACACAACGTGTCTTCAACTGTACTCTGTATAATACTTAAGCTCTTAAGCCTCCGCAAGTTGCAGATATCTTAGTTAAGTACATATCAACGTACGGTTTTGACTTTAATTAGTGTGAGCATAGTGTCATTAAAAGAAAATCTGTAAAACAACAGAATAATTTAAGTAACTCAAATTTTATACTAACATAAATGAGCATACCTAAATGATTCCTACATTTAACAATGCAATTAAGATTTTAATAATTTGAATAATAACTTAAACGAATACAAGCGAATAACATGTTTAAAAAGATTTTTTTTTTATAATGATGCCTGCATTGTACTATTGGTTTGTCCTTCAAGACAACTGTTTTTATTTCAAAAGGAAAAAAAATTCGTAGCTATTTGTTTAATGTTCAACTCTTCCAACCGATGATTGCATGTGAAAACAATAAGTATACATATATTTATGGGATTCAACTATTGATAGAAATGGTACACACGGTATGAAATCTTGAATAGATTGTTATGTGCATTCTTAATATATTTTTTCCAAAAGTGAAAAAGCTCACAGACAACGAGAATGTAGTTCTTAATAGGAACGAGGATAAAGTTAACTAAGTAAAACTAATGTATTGTTACTTCCAACATTGATATAAAATCCTACTTAAGTTTATGTAATGTACAGTACCATTTTATTTAAATAGATAATTCTTCCCAGTTTCCAAGTCTTTGGTCATTGTTTCACATTATTAGTTACGAGAAGTCTTTATAATCCCAACATGCTCCTAGTTTCAAGATTTGGTATTATTCGAGAAAGAATACAAGAAAAAAATCCCTTCAAAGTTTGTCACATAGCTTCAGAAAAATCTTTGCTCGATCTACATTTGGAGAACCGTCGATAAATTATTTAGATTACTAGTTTATAAAATTTTCACCAGATCTAAGACTACTGAATTGCAGATAGTAAACAAAAATCACATGTCTATAATGCTAAATATATAGTACTATTTAACGTTCCGCCAGTGCTTATACAAGAGATGTGTGCACAATCTATATAATTCAGAAAACAATATAATAAATGAAATGATAGTTACTGAGCTATATATAAACAATAGGTATTTATAAATAAAATCATTAGATTACATGTTATAGTCAATTTAATCTTCTAAATAGTCAATTTATGAGGGTGGGTTTAGTTAATAACGAGATGACAAAAGGACAATTCAGACATTTCCTATTCATATGATCAAGTCCGCTTTGTTGTTACGTGAAGTGTTGGCTCCTATATAACTGGTCTTCTCCAACTTATTCTTCTCCATAATCTAATTATCAATCAATACTCTATATAAAACACCTAAAAGAAAGAAGTAGGAGAGAGATGGGAAACAGCTTAAGGTGTTGTATAGCTTGTGTTCTTCCATGTGGAGCACTAGACTTGATCAGGATCGTTCATCTAAACGGCCACGTTCAGGAGATCACACGGTCAATAACCGCCGGAGAGATCCTCAAGGCAAACCCAAACCATGTCTTAAGCAAACCATGTTCTCAAGGAGTTGTCCGTAAAATCTTGATCTTGTCCCCTGAATCTGAGCTCAAGCGAGGAAGTATCTATTTTCTTATCCCTGATTCTTCCTTGCCGGAGAAGAAAAGGAGGAGAAAAGACACTCATCGTCCCAAAAAGACTCTCAACAACAACCCTAGCGTTGACGCCCCTAAAGATGATGATCAATCTGTGGAGTTGTGTGAGAAGCACTTAGAAGAAGTTCTGTCATCGACTAGTAAAGAACACCGTCATCGCCGGCGACATAGCAGATCGGCGTCAGTATCCACATGGCAGCCACACCTTGACAGCATCTCTGAGGATCTTAATTAATTCCTCTTCACTTCATCTCTTTTTTTTTTCTTCTTCTAGCTAATGGTGTTTTTTGTCCGGAAGCCGGATTTTTATTTTCCTAGAGATCATTTTTATTTTCTCTTTTGTTTTGTTTAAGGAAAAAACCTCATGAAAAATATATAATGTTGATACAAGCTGTTTTAAAACGATGTTATAATTTCGAGCCACTGAGAATGATTATATTTCAACCATTATCTTATAAACATACACAAAATCGACTATGGTCTATGGCCAAATTGAATCTATGAACCAGCCTTGTTACAACTTTATATTCAATGAATTTATGATACAATGAAATTATCCGAAAAGTATATGCGATCGAATTAAAGACTGGAGACTAAAGCATCAATGAAATGATTAATGATTATGATGAAATGTGTGTTTAACAGAAAATATCACACAGAATGATTAGACTAGCTAATTATATTAAGTTAGGTAGTTTTAAAATAATAATTAATAATGATAGTTAGTGCGCAGGTTTTCACATGTGGGTGGACCAATCGAATGGCCTTTGAACTTGGAAGAAAACCATTTGTCCAAATGATACTACAGACTTTTTTTTTTGGATGAACATCCAATAATATATAAACAAAAGTGAAATAACTTGTAATGTAAACCATACATGGGGAAGAAAGTATATCAATGATTATGCATTAGAAAACAAAATGATCATTTTTTTTATCTTCTCATCTCATGTACCATGAATTGTGTCGTGTATATAGCTTTGTTGTTGTCATATATATATATATAGCTTTGTTGTTCAATTGAACGCTACCAATACTTTTAAAAAAATTATATAGATGCGGTACCAAAAACTATAATATATAAATTTAAGATTCTAAGATTCGACTCGTTTAAACATGTCAGATCCCAGTGCAGTTGTTATGTTTGCAACTATGGGTGTTGTATAAAGTCAAAAATTACGTATTAATTGTAACTGGTTCAACTAGAAATTGAGTATGGATTAGTATTGGTTTAATGCAACGACACACTTATAGTTATAGTAGATACAGTAAAGGCTTTAAACATGAAATCACAAAGAAAAATCTGAAGTTCTTTACTGGAACAAAAAGGTTGGAGATGTCTCCTACTACAAGTTACGATATGTATAGAAAAATGAAATTCTTGCAATAAAATATCAGATTCAAGAATTTATTAATTAAAGTAACAATAAGCAGAAATGAAAAAGAGAAATGAAAGCTGGCGAGCCCATCTTCATCAGCTACCTTCACATGGTTTCCCTCTTCTATGCCCCATTCTAAGACATTTCATTTTTTTTACTCTTTTCTCTTTCTTCTATCCTATTCCTCTCTATGGTCTACAATCTGATCTATTAATGTATACTCTATATGCAACTATGCATACATTATATGTACCAAAAAAAACTATGGACACATCACGAAGTTTGGTCCAAACAGCCCATCTTCTCCATACACCTCAGTCATGAATGCTTTATTGGTTTATGTCATGGTAAATTAACGATCAATTTCTATCATCTTTTAATCCAACTGAACTTTCTGTTGTATTAAATTGAGAATTTCGTGATAGATATACACGTACCGGTGCAATCTAGTATATCTACTGCCAGAAATTTATGCAGTTCCTGTAACTTGACTAAGAATGATAAAGTGTCGCTATACATTTTAATGACCCACTCGTTATCCCAATTATACATCTGATGCTGCTCTCTTGCATGAAAGCATGACACGTCCATCTGGTTATGTCCACATAACATCTTTGAGATCCCCACTTTCATTTTCTCCGAACAATCTTCTGAAAAATATCTCTTCTATCATTTCAAAATGAAAACAGTTTTGTAACAACACACACACACACAAACAAACAACCCTTTATTTTACTTTTCAAAAATGAAATAAATAACTAATTAACGGTTGTTATGAAGATCAATAGAAGTAAACCCTTCTTCAACAGAGAAACGTGGGTGTAGTCTCGGATCCACAGCCCTAAGAGGCGAATCTGGTAATTTATAGCTATCATCCATCCCAAGAGACTCTCCTTCTTGCTGATGAACCACAAGAACCGAGAAATGAAAATCTGAAGACGCAAACATGTCTCCGATCACACCTAGCTCAGGACACTCACTCCAATCCGTAAGCCCATACAATACAGACGAATCTAGGTCATGGTCACGACCCACAACTACCATATCATATGTATCCCCTAGTGCACTAATCACTTGCGTGGTCTGCACGCCATCTCTCACGATCTCTTCTTTGTAATGTATTTTGGGCTTGTTGAGTGAGAAGCTCTTGAAATCGTTTATAAGGCGAGCCTCTGAGAACTCGTTTTCTTCACCTGCTTGTTGGTTGAGGTGGAGAGAGCTTTTGTGTATGAAGTGGATCATCGTGACGCTCACTTCCGGGTGCTCGGCGATTCTCATGCAGAAGGCTAGGGCTTCCGCGTCGTCTCGGCCTTCGATGAATATTATAGCTACGTTCCGCCACGTGTGGCTCATGAGGACAGAGCGTCGGCCTTCGGTTTCTCCTCGGTCGATGAATATTCCGACCGAGCAAGGTGCCTTGTCCAGCACGTTAAGGTTTATACTACGTATCGCCGCGTTCACATGGTCGACGTTTCCGTCTATCGCGTACTGTTTGTGGAACGGGATGACTATAAGCGCTGCTTTCTTGTCGAGTGCAAGTGTGCAGATATCGTCGTTGATACTAGAGAACGGAGCCGCGGCTGTGAAATGCTGAGCCATCAGGGTTCCTTGGTGCAGCTGCTCGAACCGTTGAAAACCGTTGACGATTTGCGTTGACTGAGCCGTGTTGGGGTCGAGTTTGTTCATCAGGTGATGCGGCATGAGCACGGCGTGGGCTCGGCCTTTGAGCTCGACGAGGTGTAGCGTGAAGACGGAGATAGGGCTGAAGCGACTAGGGTAAGCGGCTTCTAGGAGGTTAACCATCGAAGGTACGTTTTCTACGTTGTAGACGCAGAGGAGCAGACGGAACTGGAGGTTTCGTTGTCTCGTGTTGAGGATGGTTCGTTTGCTCTTGCTTCTGTAGCGTTTCGATGGGTCGTAGAGACACACGACGAGGTACCGCGAGATGCCGGTTACGAGCAAGAGAGTGATGATAATAAGATTGAAGCACTCTGTGTTTAGAACCTGCAAACAATAATATGATAGAAAATGTGTAATATGGACCGATCTTATGTTTAGAGACAACATACAAATATAAGTTTTATAATAAACCTAGCCTGCGGTTTAGATTTTTCCGGTTTATTTGGGTCGGGTATTTTCAGTTTCGGTTAATCCGGTTCAGTCATAATTCCAACGAATTGAGCAGAAAAAAAATGGTTCGGTTTGGATTTAAGTTTTTAAATTTTATTGAAATAACCAATATTATTGATTTCTGTTACATATCAGCTTAAATATATATTTTAAAAATAAGATAGTTTCAATCAAATTTGGTTATTTTGATTGGAACAACAGAACTTAGGTACACCCCCTGGGGTGAACCTTTAAATTCACCTCTCATTCCATAACCAATCAAAGTGCCACGTAGATAATTAAATAAAACATTAAATTTTATTTTTTAAATAGGTAGAAAAGAATAACGCCAATTTTATTGATCTGGCCAACTAAACCGTAAATTTTAAATTCTAAGCTTTAAGCATTAAATTCTAAACCCAAACCCTATACCCTAAATCCAAATTCTAAACCCTAAACCCAAATCCTATACTCTAAACCCAAATTCTAGACCTAAACCCAAATGAACCTTAAACCCTAAAGCTAAACCCTAAACCTAAACCCTAAACCCAAACCCTAGACACAGACCCAAACCATAAACCCTAAATCCAAACCCAAAACTAGGTATAGAATTTACAATTTGGGTTTAAGGTCTAGGGTTTGGGTTTAGATATAGGGTTTGGATTTGGGGTATAGAATTTGGGTTTAGGGTATAATTTGGGTTTAGGGTTTAAATTGGGTTTAGGGTTTAGAATTTGGTTTAGGTATAGGGTTTTGGTTTAGAATTTAAGGTTTAGGGTTTAAAATTTAAAATTTACGGTTTAGTTGGCAAGATCGTTAAAATTAATGTTATTCATTTTAGCTATTTTAAAATAAATTTAATAGTTTTATTTCATTATTTACATGGCACTTTTATTGGTTAGGAGAGAATGAGTGAATTTAAAGGTTCACCGAGGGGGTGTACCTAAGTTTTGTTCTTTTGATTGATTCGGTTCATTTATTTTAGTTAATTTCGGATAGTTTGATTATTTCTTTATTTATTTTTTATTAAAAAAAACTTTTTTGAAAACCGAATTAACTAAAAACCAAACCGAACTGAACCGAAAACAAAGTATTTTAGAAAAACTTTCCTAACTAAACCAAACTCTATACCAAGAATCAAAAACCCAAAACCGAAAATTTTGATTCGGTTCGGGTAGTTTGGTTAGGTTCAAATGGCTAAAAATACCTTTTCATCTCTCCACATGACAGTAGTGTAGATCTCAATAACTCCTTGGCAACACATCAACAAGGCCAAAGAAAGTGAGTCTCCGATCTGAATGTTGCAATACGCGGAAGCAGCCGCGGTTCCAACGAACTTGCACGTATAGGTAATGAGGATCACAGCCTCAATGATCTTCACGTGGCTCTGTTCGATCACGAAAAAGTTGGTCTGCAAACCACTAATGGCGATGAAACACGGAAGCATAAGGCTCGACGCAAACATCTCGAGTTTGGTCGTGAGCCCCGTCCCTAACGGAGGTCCATCGGGGAGCGATACACCGAGCCAGAACGCTCCAAACGCTGCATGGACGCCGAGAACTTCAGAGACCAAGCTTATTATCAACAAGACCGCTATGATCGGAAAGAACGGGATATCATCTGTTTTATCAATCGACACGCTTCTTCTCTCGGTCAACCATATGATCAACGGTCTGCAGATGAAGAAGATCGAGAGGAGAAGAGCCGTGACCCAGAAGAAAGACCAAACGCTAGCGAGCGTCCCGTCCCTCAAGAACATTCTGAAAACAAGCGCCACCACCCAGCTAAACGCCTCGCAGACGATAGAACAGTTTGTGGCTAATCTTCCGAGGTCAGAGTTGAGGATGTTTAGCTCGGCTAAGACGGTCGTGGTGACTGGGAACGAGGTCATCGCGCCGAGGGGGATCGTCGTGGTGATGCAGTGAGCAACGTCTGGTGGGAGCTCGTAGGTGTTTTTCAAGAAGAGGACGGTGAGGTTGCCTAGGGAGAACGGGAAGGCGTAGGAGGCTATACCTATGAGCAAGGCTTTGGAACCTGCTTTACGGAGAATGCTAGCGTCGATTCTAAGGCCGAGTAAGAAGAGATGCATGAAGAAACCGACGTTTGAGACCGTTTGTAAAGTGAGTTTGCCGCTTATGGGAAGGAACATCTCCATGTAACTTCTGCTTTGGCCTAAGAGAGACGGTCCTAGGATTATACCAGCCTGCAAGTAAATACATTATACAAACATTAAATAAAAATGTAAGTATAGGGCTTCAGGCTCCGTGATAGACAAGTTATTTATGAAGTATATTACCAAGACTTGGGCAGAGATCATGCCTTGCTTCAAGGGCTTGAGGAGGCGGAAGAGGATCCTTGAGGTGATAATAATGGCTGCCATTTGAAGAAGGAGAAGTGGCATAGCGTATTTGAGAGGGTCACTGCCTAAGAAAACTCCTCTTGAGGTTAACATATGGTTTGTTTGGCAGACAAGATTTTCCAAGAAGAAGGGGCCATGAACTTTGCCTCTCTGCGTCGAGTTGACCTCGTCCAGGTCTACCCTTGACATTGCTACGATATTTCTTGTGCACGCCAAAGGCAACTAGTGAATGTGGGATGAGAAAACTAATTAAGCTGAGAACTTCTTGGTGAGATGATGAACCAAAAACAGAGGACTCTGTTTTTTTTTTGTTTATGTTGCTTTCTAGGTCAAAAGATCAAAGAGGAAAGGGAAGTGTGAGAATAGAGAGAGGGAAGAGAGAGATGAAACCCACATTTGTTGCTTCTATTTATGGATTCTGACTATTTTTTTTTGGTTGGTTGATGTTAATAACCCATAATCTCCAATCATTCTAAATTCTCTGGTTATAGTTTCCCTTGAGGTCCTAACCGCTCTTCAATCTCATCACACATTCTAGTCTAAAGTTCCTACATCCTTCAACCTAGTACACTACTCTGAACCCAAAAATAAGGAACACTTACACTTTAAACCATAATCGTGCTATTAAACAGCTACAAGTTAGTATATCATTACCAATTGGTTTGCAATGTTCTCAAAGACTAATAAAACTCTGGTTTTCACTTCTTGCCAAACGAGACAACCATTGGATTCGGTGGAGTGATCTTGAAACCCTGAAGACCCTGCTTGGCCATAGAAGATTCAATATCATCTTCGTACTCCACAAACGCAATTCCAGGTCTCACTTCGATCACATGCGTTGCTGCCTTGCTGGTACCTCCAGTAATCTTGGCCACTACGTTTTTTACTGTGAACACAAGTCCAAAACCAACAACGTTGACCCTGAGCTTGATAATGAGCTACTGGTTGAGTGTTGCAATGTAGTTGAGAAATCACTGGACATTGTTTACTGGAAATACCGAAGTAAGGACGGACCCATTGGAGCTTTGGAGATAAGGGTGGTGAAACAAGGAACGTTTGATTCTATCATGGATATTTACATCTCTCGAGGTGCTACTATAACTCACTACAAAACACCCATTTGCATGAAATCTTCTGAGGCCTTGACGGTTCTTGAAAGTAGTGTTCTTGTTCGAGTTTGCAGCAACATTTCACCTTCTCTCGACTCTTACCCTTCTTATATATGTGTGTTCAGACTCCAGGACTTTATTGCAGTCTTTATATTTCATATGCAACATGTTATCTATAAAACATATGCAATAAAGATTTCAAGATCATGATTTAGTTTTATTGGTTGCTCTCTTCTGTTTTAGTTTCTCAAACCACTTCTCGAATATTAGAATACTAGGTGTTGTACAACAATATTTTCTTTTTAATTTAAATTATACTTCAAAAATAAAACTTTATTATTATTTTAGATTTTATCATTTTCTTATCAATATTTTGAAATAAATGTTTATTTAGTGAACATAAAATTAAAATAAATTATACAAATTTGTTATATTAACTTATATTTAAAAATAGATATGTATATATTTTTCAAATTATAAGCTTCGATAGATTTTTTTATCTATTTATTTTGATAAAATATATTAAACAAACTTGTATAAATTAATAAAATTTGATATAAAAGTTGTAGAATTACCAAAATAAAAATTAAACCGTATTTATAAAATTTGTAAATATATATATAAGAAACTAATGATATTATTAAGAACTATAATTTTTTTAAAAAAATCATTGAAATAGATATAGAAATAAATAATATTTTGAAATTAGTAAAATATTATTATATTATTAAATTTCATATTTGAATAGATTTACTTTAATAATGATGTATGATTTATTACCATATTCTAAAAAATTATCAAAAATATAAAACAATATTAAATGTAATTATCCATATCACATTTAGCCATACGCCATGTCACTATACTATTATGCCATGTCACATTTATTTAGTGAAATTGATGATATGTGTCAAAATCAACTTGCAAATAATGTATAAGGGATTAAAAGTCTTTTTTGTCAAAAAAAAAAAAAATTATAATGTATAGAGGATCTTTTTGATGTAAAAAATATATAAAGAAAATTCAAGACTCACCTTTCACTTGCTGTAAAACCAAATAATAAACATAGATAAAAACCATTTCGATCATTAAGCGTCATTGTTGCTTGGGAACAAGTCTGTGCAGAGCTCGCCATAGAATCTAGTCACAAGCTCAATGAAGATAGGATCGTTAAGATTATTCCAATGATAGATAACCTCTTCCATGTCCATCAGGTCATCAAACTTCCCTTCTTCAACGATCACATGGATCATATAGTCCTCGAACCTTCTGCAAGCCTCTTTCACATCATCTTCCTCTCTTTTAATCGTCCTCGTTGTATTGTTTCTTTGAGTCGTAGCCAACGCAAACATCTTTCTTGAATGCAGAAGGTTTTGATCATCGACCACACTAGCTGCATCAAATGCCATTATAGAATGAATTAATAAGATCAAATAATCTAAATAGTTTACAAAGGATTTGTTTTGTTACATGAGGAACTTCTAGGTGTGATCTGGCTCATCCCCTGGTCTTTGTTAGTACTGAGGCAACATAGACGAGACAACAAAGTCGTAGAAAAAGAAGATTGTGTGGTATTGACATTGCGAAGTTTGGCCTTGAAGAAGGAGATGAACCGGTTGCGTGATTTTGAAATCTTTAGTTTCAGTTTAATGAAACTTGACTTCAATCTCATTGTCAACCGTTCCAACTCGATTTGTTTTTTTTGGCTGTAGTAGTAGTTTTGTTGGGACGGTGGTTCGCGTTTACGTGGGTTTCACGTCTTTGCATTAAAAGTCATGATGATGATGGTGGTGTGACTGGTGTCCCATGAACTTTAAACCCCTTGTTTTATCGTAATCAACTTTAATCTGATTTGACATTGTAAAACAGTGACCTACCCTAGGTTATGTTTACGAAAAGGTCCTTTGAGTAAACTATACAGTATTTGATTTAATTAGTCGTATAATCGAGGAACGTACTAACTGAGTTAAATAGTAATTCATTAAGGACTTAGTTAGTCATCAGTTAAGGAAATAGTTATCAAGAATGTAATTGATTTATGATCTCAGTTGTTTCAAACGCAAACTTAGAGCAAAAGTATCGGTGGTCCTTGTTGCGTCTTTAGGGGAGACCACAAATTGCCAAAACCAAGAAGGACAAGGGGAGAGAAGTCATTAGATAGGCAACATTCTTGCTGCGTCCTCTGCACTGTTTGCGGACCCCACAATACGTGGTGGTCCGCGATTGGTTCACTTTATTTTTTTCTAAAAAAAAATAGAAAAAAAAAAGATTTTAAGGACCAATCTTTGTCCCCACCAATACTCTTGCCCATACGTTTGTGTTTAGGTTTATGTTCCTTAATTAGTAAAGTAACTTCTTACCTATCAAAAAAAACTTCTTAGGTGTATGTAAAAGTTCGCTTGGTAGAATGTTTCAACCGCAAATTTTGCGTTTATGTTAGGTTTATATTCTTACTTTGGTAACGCAACATGTTCGTATAGGTTTACGTTCACTTTGTAAAATGTTTCTAAGACAACGCTTTTGAGTAATTTTCGTGATCATTGCCTTGGTAAAATCTGCAAAACGCATGAAAAAGAAAAACCAAACAATTTGAACTTTTAAAAAGTTTATGGTTCGAGTCGTTGACAAATTAAAAAGTTAGTGAAAAGCATGAAGAGCACACGTATCAGTTGATAAGACCATAAGTTTATATTTAGACATCGTATTGGTCGCCGAGTTTTATGCAAAACTGTCTCTTCTTCTTCTCTACAGTACTTTTACATCATTATTATCATATTACGACATATGATATAAAGAGATTGGACTTCAACCTGAAATACTGTTTAACCTCATTTGTTGAATCGCTATGTCACGTTCACCGAATCATGTTTTGGAATTAACGTACCAGAAATATTCTGTATATACTGTTATACCACTAATCGACATAGCTACCACTAGTGACAAAATTTGAGGACGACATTACAAAAACGATTCTTTCATCAACTTTTCCAACTAAAATAAATAATGGGGTTCACTAGATTCATTCATTATGGAACTCAAATAGTTCGCGGTTGTTGACGTTCATAATGACGAATAAAATCAACATTTTTCACGCATGAACGCAAATACATAAAATATTTTTTTTCGGTGATATAATGGTTGAATGGATCGTATAAGAAAAAAAGTATCTTTATATTGTGATTTCAACCGGTGTTTGCCATTGTTAATGCTACAATAGTATCCAGTACAAGCTTGAGAGACTAATATTAGTCTTAATTTTGTGTAACTAAAAAAATATTAGTCTTAATCGGTTGAAATCCTTGATAAAAATAAAAGAAATGATTGCGATTAACTCATTCGTAACCCTAGGTGTGGGCACTTCCATTTTAAAATTAGGTTTTCGTTTTTTCTTTTGTTAGAACATCAATAACATGAAAGCTTTATTCCATAGTCATAATATAACAATAACATTAGTGTGTTAAATAAATAAACTTAAAATAGGAAAAAAAAAAAACAACAACCTTTTCTTATTCTCTTTCCTTTTGTTTTCTATTTTTGCCTTTTAAATACTGAGAAACTGGATGTGAAACTCCTCATCTAAGATGTTTTAGGTTTTGGTAAGCATTTATGTCCTGTTTCGGTTTGATTAGATTCCTTTGAGTTTTTCAGAAATAATGATACATATTTTTTTTTTCTTTGTATTTATGAATTCTAATTTGACTTTGGTTTAATTCTTTCAATTTCTAGTTCGGATAATAAAACTGATCGGAAGTGGTTAATATTCCGTAACTTTTTGTATTGTGTATACAGAGAACATTAGAGCACTAATTTCTAAACCTATTTAGTTTTACATTAAGTTTCATTTGACAATAAAATCTATTTTAATTTTATTTAATTTCTAATTCCAGTAAGTAAATAATAGTTATTTGTAGTTTGTCATTTTATTTTTAACTCTAAAATAAAATAAGATTTGTAGTAAAAATGGATTAATACATTGAAGATCATCTTAGACGGAAAAAACAAATATCATATGTATTGGTTTCCCGGTTTAAATCGGATAATTTACTTGAATTTGGTTTAGTTTAACTCTGTAAATTCGGGTTAGGACTTAGGAGAACAACGACCGTTTGGTGCAAATAACAGACATTCTACGAAGTGGACCCTACTTTTGTTTTTACATTTGTCACTTTCAAATCCTCACTTTCTTCTTTTCTTTTTATCTGTCACATAGATACTCTTCAACTTCTAAAAAACTCTACAGATTCTCTCTCTTTCTCTACGAGAAGATCACTCACTTTTATAACAGTCATGAGGAACTATAAGTTCAGATTTTCAGCTATGATCCCAAGTGAATGGTTCCACAAGCTCAAGAACTTCACCAAACCCAGAAAAAAACATCCTCTTCCTTCTTCTTCTTGTTCCTTAAACACTACCAAGAAAACAAAGGCTTCCTCTGAGACTAATAAATCTCTTCCTCACTCTTCAAGAACTTACTTCTCCACTAGATCACACACTTCACCAAGAAACTCTCTTCACGTGATAGAAAGCAAAAGAAAGACTGTTTACAAGCCTTCTCCTCCTCCTCTTTCTTCTTATGTATCTGCAGGCTTCAACAAGAAGAAGATTAACTTTCTTCCGAACCAAGATTCTTCTTCCTCTGCTTCTTCCAACGTTGTCAACATGAATAACAGAGATTTCAAGAAGAGAATTGTCAAAGAGATGAAAGTGTCTGACACAACGGAGAAAGCTTGTTCTGCAAGTAACCGAACCAAGGCATCGCGTAACCCCCATCATCTATCAGTGAAGGTCAACGAGAAAGAAGATGCACGTAGAAACCAAAAGAAACATCAGAGAACATCAGGAAGAAGATCATCATCAAACTCTCCACGGATAAAAATCAAAGTGAGCTCTCCTAGGGTTCAAGTCTCATCAGCGCGTGGAAGCAAATCGAGATCGCAGAGTAAACAAGTTCTTGAAAGTTTTGCAGTGATCAAGAGCTCTCTTGATCCGAAAAAAGATTTCAGAGAATCAATGGTTGAGATGATAGAAGAGAACAACATCAGAGCTTCACAAGACTTACGGGAACTGCTAGCATGTTACCTTTCATTGAATCCTAAGGAGTATCATGATCTTATCCTTAAGGTTTTCGTTCAAGTATGGATTGAAGTCATAAACTCTAAAGTTGCGTCCAAGTAAAAAAAAAAACTGTTATTGTTGTTAGCTATAACTTATAAATAGATTATGAACAATGAGCAGAAGGATTAGTTCTGTTAAAAACAGTTGTTCTTATTAAAGAGTATTTTTAGCTTGTTAGCTATAATTATCTGTTAAAAATAGTTGGTTCTTATTAAAGAATGTTATATAAAGAGTGTTTTAACTTGCGTGTGGACATTGTCTTTGCAAGACCAGTTTTGTGTTTTGTCTGTTTAACGTAATAAAGATTAGATCGATCACTCGTTTTCTTGTCTATGGCTGTGATGTGATTTGTGAGCATAATGAAACACACACTTATTCAATAATTGAGCATTTTAGCCAAACCATCAACAAACCCAAAATCTCACGAGTCTCACCAAAACAGAAAGTTTGATTAAAACAGAACAGTATTTTTTTCAAACGTTAAAAAGCAATTAAGCAATTAAAGTATTTTTAGAAACAATTTAAAGTATTTTTCTAGCTCTAACCTGCTTACAGTTTATTAAACATAGAAAAAAAAAACAAAGGAAAAAGGAGTAGCTAACAGTAGAAGAATTAAATTTTGGGATCATATTAGGATTGACTTTAGGCATAGTTATGATTATTTTTCAAAATTATAGAGAAATGGCAAGTCACAGTACCCCTAAAGCCAAGAGTGTAGTGACAAGAAGCACACGGGGACAAGTCAGAAAGCCATCGAGTACCGAGTAGCGATGGGTTCCTGTCCTAATGATAAACAAACCAGGAAACACGAAAATGGAACCTGAAGAAGAGATAATCGCTAGAGAGAGAAATAAACACTGACACAAGAAAGGTTATGATTAAAGAGGAAAAGCAGAGAGAAAGTCTCAAAGCCTAAAAGGTTATTGTTGCGATGAAAAGAAGATGGAGGATGGAGGGAGGACCACTTCGTTGTTGTTGCTGTTTCCCAATGCCCATCTCCTCTCACCTCTCAATACAGTTAGTACGATACGGCCACTTTTTTTTTGGGGGGAATTCATCAACCACAAACAATAACGTTTAATAGATATTTGCATTTGTGCCACTACTTGTTCCAGGTAAGATTAATGTTTATTAGATTTAACCAAGCCAATAAAAACCGAAATGAACTGCTCCTAGATTGATCAAGGAACCTAGTTTAATCAAAACAAGCGGAGTCATTAGATATTATCATCATCATATGTACAAATTTTCAAGGGTTTTAAAGACAAAAGGCGACAAAATGTTACCCACTTTTCTTTTACATTCCATAGATGCCACAGCATATCTTTGTTCAGCATTTTGTTAATCGTCTACGCAGAAAAGGTCTGGTGTCTTTCTCAGGTTCCTATAATCAAAGACCAAAACGACTTGAAGCATTATGTAAATATGTAAAGATAAGGAGACAGGCATGTGCGATATGTCATGCCGAAAGTAAACAAGGACGATCATCAGCTATTAAAACACCAATCCCCCTAAACTCATAGGCTCAACTAACCGATCTAAAAGTTAGATTTGCCATGCCTTTTGTTAATAGTACCATCAACTAATAACAAGAATGGTCAAACACATGGAGACATAAACCCCATTCCTGCACATTCAAATTGTCCTTTTTATAGCATCATGGTAAAGTGATAGCGTTGATAGTATTTTAAGAGAATCCAGAACAAACATATTTTGCATTCAGCAGCACTATACATTTGCTCACAGGTCCACAAGTAGAGTGTCAATTCAAAAGTTAACTTGTGAAAATAAGCGCGAACTTGGCTCACTGTTTGTGAGAGTTCATGTCATTTTTCTCCCACCTACGCACTTAAGTTTCAAGGAACTGAGATGCTATTTTCTCTTCCATACGTCACCAGTGTAACGACAGTACCTTAAGACTGTATATGTGGAAACTCACCTACTCAAGGATGACGCTCTTGACGCCTCATCTCAACTCGAAATTTATCTTTAATATCACCCTGTGAGATAATGTGTTTACCATTAGAAACGTGGTAACAGCAAACTCCACGAGAAATGAAGATAAATGAAGCTGCGTACATTAGTTCTGCGCACTAGGATTTGACACTCATCTTTGATCAGCTTCCAGTTTGCACCATACCTGAAAATCACAAAAGAGATCAACGTTAATGCATGAACGATGTTCATATAACATATAAGAGAACTCTAAGGTTTCACGTACTTTTCATAGCCTTTCATCACGGCCAGCGTTTCTGCAGTACTCCAAGGAATTTTCGTCCTTCTACCACCAGCTTGTTTTCTTTTCCAAGGAGACACGACGATCTTTTTGCCTTCTGACTTAATATTCGCTTCACCATTTTCTCCATCTGAATCATCAATCGAGTCTTCCCACTAAATCAAACAAACAAGAAGTGAAAAACCAACTCGATTGAACAAAACAAGTCCCCACATTTTGTATCATGGCAAGCACATTATTTTAACAACGCCATAGCTCCAGAAGCCAACATGCAAAAAGATTAATTAAAACCAAGTAAAGCCCAATACGAGTTTTCCCCCAAGTGCAGCATGGTCAGCCAAAGTGAAATAAATAGAAAACGTAAGGATGAATAAAGATGGTGCTATTAAACAGTGAATACGTGTGACTTGGGTGTTCCATCATACTAGCTATCTAAACCCAGGAGACCTAAGACAAACATCATAGATACACTGATGAAAGAATAAATAGTGATAGTGCTATTAAACTTAGTGAATGTTCCATTATATTAGCTACTTAATCACAGGAAGACCTAAGACAACACCATAGATCATCTGATGAAGCAATAAACATGAAGAAATGTACCTCATAAGTCTGTGCTGTGGTTCTTCTCTCCATCAAGCTACGCTTGTTTGTTGCAGCAGGATTAGCAACATCATTTTCTTGTTGTGTAATCGAAGCAACGTTTAAATTCGAAGGTCCTCCTGCTTCCGCTAAGGCATTCATCAGGTCGATTTTAGAAGCTCTGAGCTCTTCAAGCGCCTTGGCAACAACTGGAGAGGAAATGGTCTTCATCCTACGAGGTGGAGATTCAGCTGCCAACGCATCAACAGAAGGTCCTTCCTCTTCAATATCTGAGAGTCTCCCTATAACAAAACAAACATTGTCGAAAAAAGATCAAAACTTTATCAGCGAATGCATCTGACACATTGTATTAAAGATAGTAGAGTCCCGGTTTATACTATACCAATTAGAATGTTGGTTACGTGAATATAAATCGGTTTAGCTCACTATCACTCTCTATATAAAGAGTGTTACTTAGTGTAACAGAATGTAACTGAACATGATGAATAACAGAATCTTTTGATCATCTTCTTCACTCTAACATGCTATCAGTGCTGGTTTATATTCACCTAACCAACATTCTAATTGGTAAAGTCTAAACCGGGACTCTAAAGAGGTTGAGAGTGTAGACCTGTGTCTTTCTCCATCTCTCTTGCTTCAACCATCGGCTCTGTATCTCCTGATTCTTCTTCACTAGACTCTTCTGACTCATCTCTCTCACCATTGCCACAACCAATGTTCGGGTTCAGCTCAGAAACAACCTTCCTCAAAGAAGCCAAAGCTTTCTCTCTCGTATTCTCATCCATCAAAGCCTCACAAGCCTCATCGTCACCGTGAGCCGCCCACAGTCTTTTACAGCTGTTCAAGAGGTCACGAGTAACCAAACAACTAACCTTATCGCACAAAGGCATAACCCTACGGAGCCAAATCGATCTGATCGCTTCGGTATAAGCTTCTTTTGCAGCGTTATCACCAGCGAGACGCCTCGCTGTGCACTCCACGGAGACTTGACGGTACGATTCCTTCACTGATTCGGGGACTTTGGAGCCTTCTCTGTGGAGAATCTCCACTAGATTCTCCAACCGCTCGAGATTCTTCTCCTCCACGCGTCCTTCCGAGATCTCCGTGAAAATCCCTTCGAGGATAGCTTCCTTCCACTGCGACAATGCCATCGTTGCCGACTCAAATCAAACAACGCGATTGTTCTCCCCGGAGGTTCAAGGCGAAGGCGACGAAGTCCTTTTTTGCTATTTACTTTCTCCAAAAACAGCGCCGCGTGCCTTTTTTCATGAATGAAACGGCGTACATGGCACATCTTACGGAGAGAACGGCAAGATATCAGAGGCGAAGACGAAGCGTTTTTCTTTTGCTATTTCAGTTCCTTAATACAACAACGCGTGTCGTTTTATAGCATATAAAGGTCTCACATGCCAAATCTCTACGGAGAGAACGGCAAGATGTTGTAATCTAAGAGATATCTCTCTTTGTTTTTAGCAAATTTACCCCATAATTCTTTAAAATATTTCAATTATGTCCCACTATAAATGTTTTCTCTATATTCGCCCCCGTAGGCAGCGATACCTAAAGAATATACTCTTCCAAGCTTCCAGCAGCTAGCAGCACTTCTTCACGATTCCGCTATTTTCTCATAAAGAGAACAATGTCGGTGACGAAAGCCGTTTCGAGCTTGGACAATGTAGTGGTGAAGTCACCCAACGATCGGAGGCTTTACAGAGTGATTGAGCTGGAGAACGGATTGTGTGCTCTGCTTATCCACGATCTAGATATTTATCCCGAAGCCAAATCCTTCATGCCAAGTCTGGACCGGTTCAAGGTATGTGAATTTTTTTGCATGTATAATTATCACTCTTTACTCTAATTGAATCTGTCTAACATGGCAGGTTATCAAAGAAAACATGGAGAGAGGGTTTAGAAATACTAATATGAAGCCTTTGAACCATTTCACATACTTGAGACTGCAACTCTTGTGTAAACGAATCTATGACAGCGACGAGAAGTTGTCTGTACTAAATGATTTGTCTCTCACTGATCTCAACAACTTTATTCCTGTAGTCCGCTCTCAGGTAACAACATTCTGCCATCAACCACAGTTAATGTGATTTCTCTTGTTGTTCTCTGGTTTTGTTTAAATCAAGCAAAGGGTAGATAAAACTTTCGTTATGTTTGCAGATATTTATTGAAGCTCTATGTCATGGTAATTTGTCGGAAGACGAAGCAGTAAACATATCAAACATATTCAAAAACAGTTTGACAGCTGAACTGTCCCAGTGAAATGTAGACATGGAGAGCAGATAACATGTTTCCCTCTAAGTGCCAATCTTGTTAGAGATGTCAACGTGAAGAACAAATCTGAAACAAACTCAGTAGTCGAGGTAAAAAGACAAATATATGCTCTTGTGATGAGAGTCAGACAAGTAGAAGCTATGGTAGTTTTCTCGGACGTAGAATTTGAACATGAAGTCCTGTTATGTAGCTTTACTATCAAATCGAGCCTGAGGAATCTCAATCAACAAAAATGAAAGCTATGCTGGATCTCTTTCACGAAATCATAGAAGAACCATTGTTCAATCAGTTGAGGTTAGTCATCACATGTTTCTCTAGCTTGCTTAATAGATCAAATCGTAAATAATGAGATTTTGGTTATAGGACAAAGGAACAGCTTGGTTATGCTGTTGAGTGCGGCCCTCGCTTAACGTATCGTGTCCATGGTTTCTGTTTCTGTGTTCAATCTTCAAAGTACGGTCCAATTCATTTGCTAGGGAGAGTCGACAATTTCATAAAAGACATCGAAGCTCCGCTGGTAAGTTTGTAATTAAAAAAAATTAAGAGCTTTGTTAGATCATTTCTCAACTCGGTCCTCAAATGTTGACATTACAGGAACAACTCGATGAAGAATCCTTTGAAGACTATCGAAGCAGTGTGATTGCTAGATTACTGGAAAAGGATCCCTCTCTCTTGTCTGAGACAAATGAGTTATGGAGTCAGATTGTCGACAAAAGGTAAAAAGATGATCTCAGTGAGTTGCTTGGTTCCATTTTCGATCACTAAAAAAAAACTGCTCTCTCACAGGTACATGTTTGATTACTCCCACAAAAAAGCAGAGAAGGTAAAAAACTTAGAGAAGAAAGATGTGATCAAGTGGTACAAAACCTTCTTCAGAGAATCATCGCCCAAATGTTGTAGGCTTGCGGTTAGGGTGTGGGGATGCAATACCAATATGAAAGAAGCTCAAACGGATCCCAAGTCGGTGCAGCAGGTCATCGCAGACGCTGTGGCTTTCAAGTCAACTTCTCAGTTTTACCGAAGCCTCTGTTAGTGACAAATAGAGTACTTACTATTACACAATTGCTTCATTATTTCTTTGATATTTTTTTTCTGTACTTCAATTTTCTTAACATTTTTGGCGGAAATTATGAATTTGTTATGATTTGAGGATATTAATTTAAATTATGTTTTGTCGGTTGGTTAAGGTAGAAAGCTTTATATAAGCACTAGATTATTAGTATTTCTGAGGCCCATGTATATAACTAACGGTAAAAACTAACATTGTCTATAATTACAATTTTAGGCCTCGGTAAAATTTATGGTGGAGCCCACGAAAACCATCATCGTCCTCTCTCTCTCACTATTTTCCTCTGTACGGTGGTGAGTGCAGAAGACCATCGTCAGATTGCGAAAAATAGGAATCTCTGAATCTCTTTCTTCTCCTCCGTCGAACTTTGAATCCTCTCTCGTTCTCACGTGAGTTTTCTCTCTCTCTCTCTCTCTCTCTCTATGTTCTCTTTGTCGCTCCTTATCTTCTCTTTCTATCATTTCGCGTCTCCTCAATTTCCGATCTCTACCTCAGAACGACAGATCTAGGGTTTATGGCTTCTGGATATTCTATAAATCTTCGTCGTTCTCCAGCTTATGTTTAAATGTTTTACCTAACGAGTTTCTGTTTCTACGTTTTTGCTGCAGCTGAGCTTCCCTAGCTTCGATTCTCTCGCATTTACGAATGAGGTTCGTTTTCTCCAGATCGATCTTGTTTGCTTCACGTTTATACTTGCTACTGTATTGATTCGGAAATCGATGTGAAATTTGTTTGGTGGATATAGATCGTTGTAGATCGTGATTTGAAGCGAGAGAAAGAAAACCAAAAACAAAAAAAACAAAAAATTAGGAGAGCGAAGATGAGCGAGGGCCAGAAGTTCCAGCTAGGAACAATCGGCGCTTTGAGTTTGTCCGTTGTGTCGTCTGTGTCGATCGTGATCTGTAACAAGGCGCTCATTAGCACCCTTGGCTTCACCTTCGGTAAAACCTTATTCAACTCCTTGCTTCCCCCGTGTGTTTTTAGGCTCCTTTGATTATTCGTTTTGCTTGAGAAAATATGGATCTATTCGTGTGCTTGTGTGGTAAAGTTTACTCTTAAGGGAATAAGTTGAATGATAGGTTTAGCTATCGTTTTACTTCATACTATCTTTGGACTTGTTAGTTGGTTATCTCTTTTTCCCCTTATGGTCCATAACGAGAATTTGCTTAGATATAAGATTGTTTATGTTTTAAGAAAGTTTCTTGTCTTTGGTATTTAATGTAAACACTTAAGAGGCTCCTTTGACTTTAAACGATGTTTGTGTGTTCCCAAAAAAATTGGTATTCTCTGGTTACTTTATGAGCTGCTTGTTTACTTTAGCTCTTCTTTTCTGTGCCACCATAACTGCTTACATTTCATAATATGCTATTGATCTCTTAAGCTATCTGTACTTACTCTTGTTTTTTTTTTTTAACGTACAGCGACTACTTTGACAAGTTGGCATCTTTTGGTCACGTTTTGTTCCCTTCATGTGGCATTATGGATGAAGATGTTTGAACACAAGCCTTTTGATCCACGAGCTGTGATGGGATTTGGCATATTGAATGGGATATCCATTGGACTGTTGAACCTCAGCCTGGGCTTTAATTCCGTTGGTTTTTACCAGGTATAGCTTTTTTCATTCCAGCTGATACATGATGATATCCTTTTGAGCCTGTGTTTTTCAAACCCCATCTTCTCTTTTTGTTGATATTAGATGACGAAGCTAGCAATCATCCCCTGTACTGTTCTCTTGGAGACGCTCTTCTTCAGGAAAAAGTTCAGGTTATCACTCAAAGTTCTTTCTCTTACTTTTTGTACCTTTCTATTACACGGGAGTGACTGTTCTAATCTCTTACTGTATTATATGGTATCATCTATAGATGTTTTTATTTCCTATGGTCATGCATTTCTTGTTGGCTATAGATGTTTTTATTTCCTATGTTCATGCATTTCTTGTTGGCTATCGATGTTTCTCTATGCTGTAACAGTTTCAGCAACTTAGTGATAGTCTTATGTGCCTTTGTGTTGATAATACGTCCTCAGATATTTTCATGGCTCCACGAGTTTCTCAAGCTAGTGTCTAGTCAAGGGAATAGTTAATGACACGCTTCTTTGCTTTGTTGCAGTCGAAAAATTCAGTTCTCGTTAACCATCCTTCTCCTTGGTGTTGGAATTGCAACCGTCACAGATCTTCAGCTTAATATGCTGGGTTCTGTCTTGTCGCTGCTGGCTGTTATCACTACTTGTGTTGCTCAAATTGTATCCTTATGCTTAGCCTTTCTTTTTTCCATTGCTTTTCTCTTTCGACCTTTCTTTTATATTTTATCTTATGCCAATTCGATGCTGTCATCTTAACCAATTGTAAACAGATGACAAATACCATCCAGAAGAAGTTCAAAGTTTCATCCACGCAGCTTCTTTATCAGTCTTGCCCGTATCAAGCAATCACACTTTTCGTCACTGGCCCATTTCTAGATGGGCTCCTAACCAACCAGAACGTGTTTGCTTTCAAGTACACTTCTCAAGTTGTGGTAAGACTCAATCCGCCAGGGATTCTACCCAGCTTATTTGCTTTCGACATATGTTTACACGTGCTTCTTTGTTTACTGCAGTTCTTCATCGTCCTGTCCTGCATGATATCAGTCTCCGTAAACTTCAGCACTTTTCTGGTCATTGGGAAGACGTCTCCGGTCACATATCAGGTTCTGGGACATCTGAAAACATGCCTGGTTCTAGCATTTGGCTATGTGTTGCTGAAGGACCCATTCAACTGGCGAAACATTCTCGGTATTATGGTGGCTGTGATTGGAATGGTTGTTTATTCCTATTTCTGCTCGGTTGAGACTCAGCAGAAGGCAAGTGAAACATCAACCCAATTGCCTCAGGTATATTTCCTCTAGCTAATAGCTTTCTGTTTGGCTATATATAGCTTAATGCTATTGAATGCGTGACACCAATAAATATATCCCTCGTCCTTGTTAAAAATAGGAGTCACCTACTTCTCTCGTATGACTTATACAACAGAAAACTCATAAAGATATTGTATCATGTTATACTGGTGTACCAGAAAAAGAAACTGATAGTTACTTGTTGGGTTTGGCAGATGAAAGAGAGCGAGAAGGATCCGCTAATAGCAGCTGAAAATGGAAGCGGACTTTTAACAGATGGTGGTGGTGGTGGTGGTGGTGGTGTGGGTGTGCAAAAGACGACAGCTCCTGTATGGAACTCAAATAAAGATTTTCAAGCCTAAAGAAACTGAACATTGCTATTTTTCTTCTTCTTATATATATATTATCGAAACTCTCTTTTGTATTAGATTTGTCAGAAGAAAAGAAAAACTTTTTTCTAATTCCTCTTTTTTGATCGAATTTTGTTTGTTCTCTTTTAAAAATCTCATAGATGTAGGAAAGACTGAAAAATCTTTTCGACAGCTATTCACACCGTATAGAAGTAGAGAGAAAAGGGAACATAGGTTTGATGATTCAATCTGTGTTCCAAAGCTGTGGCTATATTCATCTAACACTGGAAAGTGTATTTGATCTTCAGACATAAACGATTATGTTCTCCTAATCAATCGTTTAAATGAGATAACATCAAGCACCAGTGGTCTAGTGGTAGAATAGTACCCTGCCACGGTACAGACCCGGGTTCGATTCCCGACTGGTGCATTCGTGGTGAGCTATGAAGAAAACGGCTTAGCGTTGGTTGGGTCCTTCGCAGTCATCTGAATACAAAGATGATATCGCCTCATACTGAGCTCCTCTTTTTTAAAAATGAACATTGTTCATACTCTGTTTTTTGAGTTTGGGATTATGGTAAACATCAGCTTATTAGAAAAACGGCTTAGCGTTGAAGAAAACGGCTTAGCGTTGGTTGGGTCCTTCGCAGTCATCTGAATACAAAGATGATATCGCCTCATACTGAGCTCCTCTTTTTTAAAAATGAACATTGTTCATACTCTGTTTTTTGAGTTTGGGATTATGGTAAACATCAGCTTATTAGAAAGATGGGCAAGCAGATAATATAGTACCACTTTGTCATTGAAGCTTATTATGTATTCTTCTTTGTAGCTGTAGTGAAAAGTGATAAACTAATGTTTCCACGTTAAATCCCGGTTAAAAACTCATCTTACGCGTTTCACAAAGTCTACAATGGTTAACGTTTTGATGTTTCGAGACAACTAACAACAACAAAAAATAAATCGTAACAAAAAAAACGTTTCATTTTTTCCTATGGGATTTTTCCGATGGCATTCCAGGTCTTCCATAGAAGTACACAGAACGAAAAAATTGATCTGTTGGCTTCAGGGTCAAAATGATGCCTATAGCACCACCTCATCATCCATCCAAACTCCTACTTAATCCTACGAACCATCAGCACTAGTCATGAAACATCAACAGCCCCCTTTTGGATAACTTGCTCCTGGTGGTGTATTGTGTCTGAAACTTTGCTCGGTGGCCAATACCTAAACACGGATCTTCCGATAATGTTCTTTATCGGAAGTGGACCCCTGCGTTTTTACATTCATCCATGAAATCAATCAACAGAGTTTCCGTAATTTTAACACAGAAGGGCCATGAAACAGCTTAGATATCTTGTAAAGTGATTACCAGTTATGAGAGTCAAAGCTTTTGTTGCGGTTGTCTCCTAGGACAAAGACATAACCTTCAGGGACCAACTGCAAATAAAACAGGGAGACACCAACATAGCTGGATTACTCGTGTACAACTTTAACGTCCGGAAATCATTGAACTAGGAAGTGCAAGTTTGGTTACCATTGGTTCCATTTCGTAGTCAATTGGCTCTAATACAAAATCCTCTTCTTGAACGGTCTCATTCACTAAGAGCTTTCCATCACAAACCTTATATGATACAAGCGCGATAGGTTAGACAGGAAAATGATACAGAAACAGAAAACAAAGGGTAAGTGCTTTTTTTTTGAAGGAGATTGGTCATCAAGAACCACTACCCAAATAATACCAATAAAGGTGAGCAAGAGACTTCAACGGATGAATAGATACCAACAAGTGATTTAGATAAAAGGGCTTACTTCAACCCAGTCACCTCCGCTTGCAACTATCCTTTTTATGAAAACATCAGTACAATTGTAACCATGTTCCTGCAGTTTTTTCCAAGTAGAACATCAAACACCTCTGAAACAGGTTTTAAAACATTCTGAAAAACAAGAAAGGGTGATTTGTTACCTACCACCAATATCGGAGGAGCCTTGAAGATGACAATATCAGAAACCTCTGGCCTTCTGAACAAGTACGAAACCTGACCAGTACCAAAAGCACATACGCAGATCAATCAATCAGACATGAAGCACACACACACCACCAATTAAAAGCTTTACTAGCTAGAACTGAAAAGCCACAATTTTTAAAAGCCTCTCAATTTCAAACATGGATCTAACATTATAATCAATCATTAGAAAATACATACAGGATCTCTCCTGAATAAGACAGTATACTCACAAATGCACAGTTATAAAACCAGAAACAGTACTTATCACCTTCTCGACCCTTAACACTGATAAAAGCCATAGCTTTTAAAACATCTCAACATCAAACATAACAATCAATCATAGAATAGAGCCAAAAACCAATACCCTCACCTTCTCAGCCATAACACGATCACCCACATCAAGAGTAGGGTACATAGACATCGAAGGTATAGACTTCGGCTCAGCCAAGGCCGAACGGAACAGAAGCGAAACAGTCACCGCCGTGAAAGCCGCCTTAGCATCCTCCGAGCATATATTCAACAGCTTATTAACCCATCCATTTCCAAAGTTCGAGCCTTTACCACTCATCAACTCCACCTTCCTCACATTCCCTCCTCCTCCCCTATCGATCTCAGCAGCAACATCCGTCGTCAGCGTCGCCGGAATGCTGCTGCAAGGCATCCACTTAGACCCTCTCAGAAACGGAATCACCGAACAAGCCTTGAACGGCGAGATCCCGAGAGCGCTGCTGTTCATCCCCAGCAGCAGATCCGGAGGAGCTCCTCCGGTGAGTCTCATGACGGAGATCATCCCCGACACGAGCGGGCTCTTGCTTCCTTCCTCGAGGAGCTCCCTAGCGACGGTGCTGTACATCGAAGAAGCTGGTGGAGGGGATCGATCGACGTCGGGAATCTGACCGTGGTTGAAGATCCTGGGACGGAGGCAGTAATCGAGGCATGATCGGACGTCTCCGCGAGCCGCGGCGGAGGAAGCGACGCTCCTAGCGACGTAGCTGGAGTATGTGAAGGTAACCCTAATCGCCATGAGTGTCGATTTAGGGATTTGAGAGTGAAGAGGGGTTTAAGGGAGAGAATGTTGATAGACCGGTTTAATTAAATTAAACCGGAAATCGGATCGGGGAATTAGAGATTTCGAGTTACCGGCGAGATTTGAGTTTTTCAGGTGGAGAGCAAAGAGGGACCCCTGGAGATCCCAGAGATATGGGGGAAGAAGGTTTGTCTGGTTCTACAGAGAGATCTGTTTATATTAGGGTCAAATGGGACGGGCCCACAATATGTAATTTACATTCAGGTCCAAAACTTTATTAGATTTGCTCTTTTAAGCATTTGCTTTGTTTCTCGTACACAATGTACAATTTACATTCATGTTCGATAACTTTATTAGATTTGCTCTTTTACTTTTTTTCGTACACATTATATTCAAGACTATCTTTGTTTTGTTATTTAGCAACTTGTTAAATAGTTGACATATCTAAAGCATATACATGCAAGATTGGAAATTTTAATGCATTTCATTCCACAATCAACTTTAGTAACATATTTATGTTCTTTTTTACAAAATCTAATATATCATCAAAAATGGATTCAGATTTGTTATCTGTTCACACTTTAAATGAAGGCTTTTGATATTTGTAATCACGGTGTGGCCTAATGGGCCTAATGTTGATAATGTGTAGTCACTGGGTTAGCTAATCATCATTACCAGCTTCACGGTTGTCCTAGACAATTAACTGCTAACCTCACGAATCCGGAATGTAAAAGACAACTTATATGACAGTGAATATTAGAAACTTCATTTTGATGAGGGTTTAACTTAAAACAGGTTTCTGATATCAGTTGCGCGTATTATATTTTAACAGCTAATGATAGTCAACAAAGCACCAGTGGTCTAGTGGTAGAATAGTACCCTGCCACGGTACAGACCCGGGTTCGATTCCCGGCTGGTGCATCTGAGCTGTGAAGAAAACGGTTTAGCGATGGTTGGGTCCATCGCATTCATCTGATTTCCAGATACTATAGCCACAATCCTGAGCTCTCTTTTTTGGATTTTCATTTCATGAAAAAAATAATAAGATGGTACACAGAAGTACTGAAACAGGCTCAAGTTTAAAACACAAATGAATCTACAGAGAAACAATATAGAAGAATATTATAAATGTGAGTCGACATACATAAAAGACATAAAAGAAACATGCAACAAAATACATTTATTTCCAAAGGGAACACTAATTTATTAGAATCTCAATTGTTCCTTGAAGAACAAACAATAAGAGTAGTAGCAAACAATGAAAGTCACAACCACAACAACACAAGTCCAACACAGTTCTTATAACGTCCTTTGTCACCTCAAAAAAAAGGAATAAGAATAATAAATAGTAGTAGAAAAAGCGAATCAAATCAAATGAATTTTAAAGCCTATTAACAGTTGTATTGAGGAACCTCTCATGGTATGTCTTTGTCAATAGGCAGAGCTACTCTCACTAGCCGAGAGAGAAGGTCCTTCAGATTTGACCAAGCTTGAGCTATTGTTGCTACTTATCTCTAGCCCTTGCAATCTCCCGTTCTGCAGAAACTCAGACACGCTCTGAGAATTGGACATCGCCTCCATCGGATGGCTTGGACTGAACCCGTGCATCTGCTGCACGTCTTGGCCATGATGATAAGGTGGAATAGCCATGAAAGTGGAAGGAGAGTACTGAACCTGATGCATTCCCATATCGAAGGAATCTGAATTACCAGAGATTTCTCCGGTCTCAATCTTCATCCTTTCAAGTTCTTTCCTTAGTGCTTCGTTTAGAGCTGTGTTTGCATTCACAAAAAAAAAAAAGATTGAAGATCACATAAGGGGATAATACAAAGGATTAGACTTTGGTTATTACCATTACGAAGGTGAGCTTGTTGTTCCATTGCTTGTAACCTCATCTTTAGCTCTGTGTTTTCGTTTGCAAGTCCATTTGTATCTCTCTGATCAATCCAAACAACATTGAATTCAACAAAAATATAAAGTTGTGTAGAACAGAGCAAATATCTTTAATTTATTGTTTTGAAATCAAACAACATTCGAAATGAGACTCTTGAATTCACCAAAAAACATGGTTGAAACTACCCTATAAAGATCGTTGTTGTGTATAACAGAGCAAAGATGTTTACTTTACCTGGTAAAGAGTGAGCTGAGCAGAGAGAGTGGTGGCTTCGGTTTGAAGAGATTGAACTTTACGCTCGAGTTCTTGAATGTACCTTGCTTTCCTCTCCTTTGAACGTGCTGCAGATTGCCGATTAGCTAAGATCCTGTAATCAAATCCAAATCCAAAATCATTCTGAAACTCTCTCACTGAACTGAAATTTTCGGTTAGTTCTGTTTGGTCGGTTACGAGTTTGGTTCAGTTCAGCAAGTTTGTATAAAACTTCAATTTTAGGTTCGGTTCGGTTTTTCAAACAAAATATTAACCAAGCTTCAAACCAAACTACCGATTTAACCAAAATTATGAACTGAAATGACCCAAATTTAACCAAATTTTAACCGAAATATAATTGAAATATAATCGAAACCAAAAATTTCCGTTAGTTCGCCGGAATTAACCAAATACAAAACCGAACCAAATGATTTCCGGTTCAATTCGGCGAGATTTCCAAAACTATCCAAACCGAAGTACCCAGAGTACTCTAAGGGCCTGATTGGCAAAGCAGGTGAGAAAGCAGTACCTGTATGCTATAAAAGCAGTACGCTGCAGAAGCTGTATGCTTTTGCTAAACTGTTTAATAGATTGATTGATAGAGCAGTATGAACATGCTATTTAAAATTATTATTAAAATTAGTATATAATATATAATATATTTATTTATAATGAATATATTTCTAATATATATATATATATATTTATTTTATTTTATATATTAATATATAATATATATATACATATATTATATTAATATATAAAAGATATATAATTATTTTATTTTATTTACTAATTTCAAAATTATGCTTATATCGAAAATATTATTTTAAAATAAATTTTATAATTAAAATATCTATGTTAAAAAATAATATTTGGCAGTTAAAATATAATATAATTTATGTGATTAATTTAATTATATTATATTTTAAAATTTAATTTATATAATTAATTTAAAATATAATTTATATTATTATTTTATATAATTATTTTATATAATTATTTTATATAATTTATTTAATCAATTTATATAATTTAATTTATATAATTAATTTATATAATTAATTTTAAAATATAATTTATAAAATTAATTTAATATAATTAAATTATATTTTAAATGTGAAATAATATTTAAAAAATATTTATATGGTAAATTTATTTTAGAAATCAAAATTTCATTTTCTGGATATAAAAATAATTTTATGATATTATTAAAAATCAAATAAATGAACTAATTATATATTATTCTTAAATTTATAAATTATAAATGCAAATGCTCTTCCAAAAGCTTCATATGAGAGCATTTGCCGGAGAGCATTTGGAGAGCATTAGCATTTAGTAAATGCTCTTTTAAATGTTTTTCTAACAAATGTTGATTGGATAATGTAGAGCATAATGCTAATGCTCTACCAATCAAGGCCTAAGTTAGTTTTGGTGAACAGACTAAACCAAACCAAATGATTTCCGGTTCAATTAAGGCGAGATTTAACCGGATCAAACTACCCGATTTGCCGAACTACCCAGACTACCCGAACCGGCAGGCCTAGATCTTCGATTCAATAAGCCTAACGGAGGAAAAAAAGAACGAAACCTTTTGGCGCGTTTCGGATCGACGTTCCAAAGCTCAGATAACTTCTCCGGAGGCATCGCTTTCTTCGCGTCCATGATCTCACTCGCGTACATCGCGCATCCCGCGTCGACGGAGTTGCTGTGACGGTGTCGAGGACGAGAGGAGGACGAGGATGGAACGGCGGCGCCGGAGACGGAGTTTGATGCGGTTGTATGATTCGGAAACGCGATCGCGGGATGCGGATTCGAGGAGAGGCTGTCGACGTCGATGAAGGAAGAGAAGAGATCGTCGTCGGAGGGGAGATCGTCGGAGGAAGGCGGTGGACCGGAGGAGGAGAGCGGATCCATGAACATGAACATCGACATGTCGTCGGAGCGAGATCGGCGGTGGAAGGAGGAGGGGATTGGATTGGCATTTGGGTTAGGATGTGGATCGGGCTTGGGTTGAGGATCCGATTTATTATCCATCGGGTCGAGTTTTTGAATCTGGAAAATGGTGATGAGTGATTGATGTGAATGTGGGCGAAATTACTGAGTCAAATGTGTGTTATGAAGAAGACGAGAGAGGAAGGAGATAATGATGGAGATGAAAGCTTTCTCTCTCTAAAAATATGAAGAGGAGGAACTCAAGGAGAGAGAGAGAGAGAGAGAGAGAGAGAGAGAGAGAGAGAGAGAGAAAAGTGACGTCACTGAAAAGTAAAAAGAGGCACATTGGCACGTGAAGCATCGAAGCATCTTGTCTCCCTTTTTTTTCATTACATTACTATCTATTTTTAATCTTATCTTAAGTGACTAATTAATCTTGTTCATGTTCTTAATACAGCTTAATGAATTCCCTTAGTAGTAATATTACATGCTTTTTTTTTTGTAGTTGCCTCGAGAAAGTCTTTTAACAGTTATTGGATAACAACATCTCCCCACGTCTGACTCAAGATTTTGACTTCTATAATAGTATTAAGTTGGATGGGAAAATTAGTAAAGAAAGACCAAGTTTTCACAATGCTGAATCGCTGATCACAGTAAAGATTAAAAGTTGTGGACTCAGACATGGAGAAAACTATGGAATATTAAATAATTTAGAACAACTGTTGCTAATTTAGACGTGTAGACTGTATTCATATGCAATAAGTTTCTCAAATCCATCTTTAAAAATGAAGGAAGTGCATCTCACTTGTTCCTTAATTATATCGCTTATCATCTGTTTATAGATGATAAGATCACAAGAGCTTGTTCTCCTTCTTAGCCACCAAGTCTAGTCCTGGTTATATACGTTATATTAGTTGTTATGCTACTTATAGCTACTTTCTAGAGATATTAAATCTAGCATACATGTTTCTTTTTAGATTTCCCTTGAATTTGTATATAATCTAAATATTATACACTTCCCCGTTTTTGTTATTCGATGAAAAGGATTTTCATATAACTTGAGAAGTGAGACAAGTTACACAACCAATATAATACTAGAACGCATTACAAAGATATGAATCATTTATTGAAAGTACATTTTGATTTTCTTTTTTAAAAATACCTTTAACATATATATGGTTTCACTAGGGGAACCAAGGAGCTGCTTAGGTGCATGGACATCACTTCGTTGGTCGAACCAACGAGCTTGCCACCAATGAACACGGCTGGAACCGGCTTTGAACAGCCTAGCCTCATTATTGCCTTCTCCATCTCCCGGCATTCAGGATCCTTGTCGATCTCGTGGATCTTAGGGCTAACCCCGAGATCTTGGAAGAGGACTTGAACCGCATAGGACAAACAACACGAGCTCTTGGTGAATATAACCACTCCTTTCTCTGACGATAGTCTCATAACCTTGTCCATTTTCTTAATGAAAATGAAGAAGAACAAGAAGATAGAGCGAAAGGAGTCTTAGTACAAAGACTCCCTGGAACCAAACCCGGAGATCGAGCTTGGTGTTGCTTGTGAGTCTGGTTGCTTGAGTCGCAGGTAATTTATAACAAGACATGGAGTAGGAAGAATCAGAATCCAAATACTTTTTAAAAGGCAAAGATCGCAAGAAGATCGTGTGGAAAAGGATCCATAAAAGCTGCTTTGGTAATGAACAAGATGATTCGAGGAGACCGAACCTTTTCTTGGGCGTTTTAGCCGCGTTACACCTCTTGTTGTTTCTTGAAAGAACCAAGAAGAGTTGCATAAGAGCTCATTGGTCACTCCATGTTTTGTTTTCATAGATTCAAAGATACGGTCTCAACGATACTCGTACAAGTAGCTAAAAAGACAGCAATGGTCGTTGAGTATTGATTGATGCTTTTGGACCACTTAATATATATATATATGTGTGTGTGTGTTCTGCAGATTCTATAATGGACTTGGAAATTGGAATCAGATTCACCACGAAACTTGATCGATACTTTTTGTCGTTTTCGCGCCATATGAATCTTTTGAGAGTTAAAAAGAAAAAACTTACAAAGAAATTGATAATCTAACGGTTATTAATTACTGAATAATCAACGGTCAGGATTCGAAGTCACCAACAGAAAGTTTTTTTTTTTTTGTAATCTCTTGTACTTGCGAGTTGCGAGTGTTCTTCACCAAACAATTTTTTTTCCTTCCATGTGATGAAAATCAATTTTCCAAATTCGGACAAAAAAGACAACATTTTTTAAATCTGTCTGATGAAGAATTGATTTGGGGTTTTGTAATATCCAAAGGATACAACACAGTAACGACGAACTCAGCTCAGAACCATGAATATGTGTCTTCACAATCCCGTAACGTGTCTTGATCGCAGCTCCTCCTTGTTCTCGGCCTCGAAGACCTCAGATTACAAGCTGGGTTCTTCAAAGTTAGGATTTTTAAAGCATCCTAAGAAGAATCATTCGGTTGCAGTGAGATCTGTTTCTTCGAGTACGGTCATCACTACCGTTAAAGAAGAGACCAAGAGAGAAGAGAGTCAAGTCTACGACGCAATCGTCATCGGCTCGGGTATCGGAGGCTTAGTCGCGGCGACTCAGCTATCCGTCAAAGAAGCTAAGGTTTTAGTTTTGGAGAAGTATCTGATCCCTGGTGGGAGCTCTGGTTATTACGAAAGAGATGGGTACACATTCGATGTCGGCTCTTCCGTCATGTTTGGTTTCAGCGATAAGGTTCGTTTCCTCTCTCGTAAAGACTCTCCCTTTAAGACTTCTAATGCCTTTAGTTTTGAAATGGGAACAGGGGAATCTTAACTTGATTACTCAGGCGTTGAAGGCGGTTGGTCGTGAGATGGAGGTTATACCTGATCCCACCACTGTTCATTTCCATCTCCCCGGTGATCTCTCTGTTCGGGTTCATAGAGAGTACGATGAGTTCGTCAACGAGCTTATTAGTAGGTTTCCTCACGAGAAGGAAGGGATTCTTGGGTTCTATGGTGACTGCTGGAAGGTTCTGATGTTACTTCACTTATTGAATGTTTTGTACCGAGTGTGTTGTGTTGTGTTGTGCTATGTGTTTATGTGTTACAACTTGGAACAGATCTTTAACGCATTGAACTCTCTGGAACTGAAGTCACTTGAAGAGCCTATCTACCTTTTTGGACAGTTCTTTCAGAAGCCGCTTGAATGCTTGACACTCGGTATTCGTTTTGATGTTTGTTTGTGTATTTAGTTAGTTTCTGTGAGTGTATACATGTATTGACATGAATCTTTTTTATGTTATTCTCTGTGCTTTATGTACAGCTTATTACCTGCCTCAAAATGCTGGGGCTATCGCTCGGAAGTACATTAAGGATCCTCAATTGTTGTCTTTCATTGACGCAGAGGTGAGAAGAAAAATCATTTGGTCCAACCATGGACAGTTTATTTTTACTCAGTTTTATAAAACAGAGCTATTTTTTTCCTGCAGTGTTTCATTGTGAGCACAGTCAATGCTTTGCAGACGCCAATGATCAATGCAAGTATGGTAGGATTCTTGTTTTTTTGACATTTTGGTGTCTACCCCATGTTTCCACTTTCTGTTCTGTTCTAAAAGTGTTCAAGGACAGGTTTTATGTGACAGGCACTATGGTGGAATTAACTACCCTGTTGGTGGTGTTGGTGGGATTGCAAGGTCTTTAGCAGAAGGACTTGTTGATCAAGGCAGTGAAATACTCTACAAAGCTAATGTCAAAAGTATAATACTTGATGATGGAAAGGCTGTAAGTTTCTGTATGACTCTTGCTACATATATTCCAAGTTTGTTATTCTAAAATTCAATCTAGGCGCCCGTCTAATCAATAATCCTGTATAAAGCACCCAACTACCGCCTAGCGATTTCTTGAACATTGATTCTTGCTTAATCTTTTGAAATTCATATTTGGTTGTGTGGTCTTATCTTCAGGTCGGTGTAAGGCTAGCAGATGGAAGAGAATTCTACGCTAAAACGATAATTTCTAATGCTACAAGATGGGATACGTTTGGTAAAGAGAAGACAATGACTTGCCTTACTGTTGAATAGGTGTTTCGTTTTGTAAGAATACTCTTAGCATAGTATTATGGTGCTATAGGGAAGCTGTTGAAAGGAGAAAAGCTTCCAAAAGAAGAAGAAAATTTCCAGAAAGTCTATGTCAAGGCTCCATCGTTTCTTTCAATCCACATGGGTGTTAAAGCAGAGGTTCTCCCTCCAGATACCGATTGCCATCATTTCGTACTTGAGGTTTGTTAGTTTCTTACTAAGAAGATACATTCCCTTGGCAGATTCGTAGTTGTTTGAATAGCGTTTATTTTTCTTTTGATGCACCTGTAGGATGATTGGAAGAATCTGGAGGAGCCTTATGGCAGTATTTTCCTGAGCATTCCAACCATTCTTGATCCATCTTTGGCTCCAGACGGTCGACATATACTCCACATATTTACAACCTCTTCCATCGAGGATTGGGAGGTAAGAGGCTAGTTTTAGTTGCAGTTCTTCTCAGCTTTAGAAACATCTTCTTGCATGAGTATGCATATGCCCATCTTATCTAAATTTTGGTACAGGGACTCTCTCCAAAAGAGTATGAGGCTAAGAAAGAAGAGGTGGCAGCTGGAATCATACAGAGGCTTGAGAAAAAACTGTTTCCTGGGCTCAGTTCATCTATTACTTTCAAGGAGGTTAGGCTTAATCCTTTGTTCTCGTGAGCAAGCCTAGGCCTTAGTTTGAGTGTTTAGCCTGTATATATCTAAGGTGTTTTATAATGCAGGTGGGCACACCAAGAACACACAGGCGATATCTTGCTCGGGATAAGGGAACTTACGGACCAATGCCAAGAGGAACACCAAAAGGTTTATTGGGCATGCCTTTCAATACAACTGTAAGTCAAAGAAAAGATAGATGGTTCTGCGGCTTAACCAAATGGTTTGGGCTAATGGTTTGGCTGATTATAATAGGCTGTAGATGGTTTGTACTGCGTTGGAGATAGTTGTTTTCCTGGTCAGGGAGTTATAGCTGTGGCTTTCTCAGGAGTTATGTGTGCTCATCGTGTAGCTGCTGACATTGGTGAGAAAAGCCTTCTTTTTGAAATCTGTCATACAGAGAGTTGTTGATTGCTATGAGCGTAATAACTTTTTCATCATTTGATTTGTAGGGCTTGAGAGAAAATCAAAGGTACTTGATGCTGGTCTTCTTGGTTTACTTGGTTGGCTAAGGACACTCGCATAGTTCTGAGAGTACAGGCGACAAATGGAAGTGTTCCTCAAGTCCATGAGACCAGGACCAAGAAGAGTTGTACATACATAAGAAAAATATTTTTCCATATTCAATATTTTTTTTTTGTTTTTCTCTTCATACACCGATAGAATCAAATTAAGGAGTCTAATCCTAGAATTTCTAATTCCAGTTTCCTATGTTAAAAAAAAAATAGAACCTTAAGTCTTAAATTTGGAGATAGAAGATTGGTTCAGGTATCATCATCATCTTCATGATTAATCTCCTTAGAACCCTCCCACCAAGAAACAAGGCCCAAACCATCATCATCTAAAGTCCCCTGCACATTTCACAAATGGAATAGCTTCAGTAGGAGGAATCAGGAGGCTTTATACAACGAGTTTCGTTAATCATGCTAATACAAAGCGGAATAGCTTCAGAGAATGATAAACTTACAGTGACCACCATAGGAGCAAAAGGCTTTGCATCATCTGCACGCTCAGTTGGAACAGGTGGGTAGCTAATGTTCTCAACTCTAGAATTGATCTGCCATTTTACAACGCAAACGTTATATTAAACTTTTTCAAAGCTTTGCTCCTAATGAGAAATTGGGTGAACCATTTAAAAAATGTTAACCTGACATGAATCGTCGATAATATACTCTTGTTCTTCAAATATCCACACCCATCTCATTTGATTCCTGTTAATATTAGCACACTTTAGTTTGTGATCCAGTGAAGTATATACAAAAAGCTCAATACCTATTGTAAGGGTCAGGCTCACAGCGGTTAGGTCTCGGTATAAGTGGAGCAGGCACATAAATATCTTCAAAGAATCCAAGAGATACTGCCCAGGTATAGAGGGAACCCATAAGTATGCATATGAACGACAATAGCCATATACTACCATCAACGTGTAACTGAAAACAAGATTTCAGAGTAGTGCTCACAGCGCAAGCCATTGGAATCAGATTCTTTAAACGTTGCAGCAATGACCTCACCAAGATATGGACGAAACACTACAATTCTAAAACCTACCTACAACAATCACAAGAACAGAGAACAAAAAAAAAGGTATCAACATCACAATTATGATGCAAAGTCTACAAAGATGCAAGGGGTCAACAGTGATGCCACTAACAATGTGCACTTGTACCTTATAGGTGGCAGCACCATCACCGGGTAAAACAAAACCTCCTTCTACTGAACTTATGTCGTAAATAGAAACGCAAAGCCCAATTGAGAGAACCTTAAACAATATCAAAAGCTCATTTTAGCCACTGTATATATATACTGTATATGTAATAGAAAAATATAACGGCAAGGAACGAATAAACCTTGTCCAAGAACAAATTTTGAAGCTCTGATTTAATGGCATCTTCGAGTGGGAGGTTAAGGAGATCCGGAGGTACTCTTACTGTATCTTCCAGCTCGCTAAGACAGAACATGTTTGCAGATCGTTCGAGAAACCTCAGATGATTAGGCGAAGCCTTGAGACTTAGCGGATTTGGCGCCTAGATCTTCTGAAATTCAAAAGGAGTGAGTGACAGATGTTGGAATCTGAATATAAACCCTAGTTCTTATAATGGGCTTTTCAGTTGGCCCAATAAATTTATTAAGCTCAATGTCATACACAAACGAGAAAGAGTTGCACAAGAACAGAGAGCATTTATTAGTCATTACACAGTGCCAATTCAGACACACAAGTAGAAGAAACATTCTATTTAAAAATCTAAAAGACAATCTGTAATTGCTGTGACTATGACTATGATTAAGTAAGCTCCGGAAAAATATGAAAAAAGGAACACATAAGAGTTAAAGAATTAAGCTAATCATAACATTGGTAACATGCTGAGAAGCTTGTTTTAACAAAAAAAAAAAAGAATATAGAATTGAACCTAAGTAACTAAGTTATGGGAATCTGTTTCGTATCAAGCCTGAATATTGCACTGTTGCAAGTAGGAGTGGTAGTAAGGGACATGTCTGTTCCAGTAACGTTTGTATTTGTCTATTCCAATATCCAACCACGGCTTCATGATCCCATCGTAGTGTATCACCGCTGCTTCCTCAATGTCAACCGTTTTGATCTCTGATTCTCGACCTAACCCCATCACATGCCATCTCTTGTCCAACGCTAATGTTTGCTTGTAGAAAGTCAACCACCCTATTGGCAAGCTTCCAGCTTTCCACAATGGTCTCTTTGTTCCCTGCCACAAAAATGAAAATGCTGTTAGGTTTAGGTTCGTAACACACATATAACATGTGTGTGCACACAGAGAAAAAGATATCTTGTTGCACTAATCAAAGAACCCACATGAAAAACTTTGAAGAAGCACATTCTAAGCAGCTATAAGACTACAGTGTTAGCTATATGAGGGGAGTAAGTGCAGTACCAGGTTGAAGTACTTTATGTATGTAGAAGTCAACTTCCGTCTTCTCCATTCTTCGAGATCAACTAGATTCATCCCAAACGCCCACGTGCACGCTTTAGGACTGAATTTCCCAGCGACCCATGAGTCTGAGAAATCAATAAACGTGCTCATTGAATGGAGTGAAGCTTCACCTTCTTGGCAGGTCTCTACAGCACCAATCACCTTCCCTTTCATATCAATGCTCCACAGTCTACTTAAATCTCGTTGAACTACTACATCATGGTCTAAGAGTACCATCTTCTTCAAACCCGGGAATATGTCCGGGAGATAGAAGCGTGCGTGGTTGAGGGTAGAAATGAATCTTGGGTCATTGGAGTTTTGCTTCATCAGCAATTGATCAAAATCTAAAGGCAGGACATCCATATCATCAATGTTTTGGATTTGAATGGTGGCTCTACTTGGAATGTTTAGCAAAAACCACATGGAGATTGATGGGTAGTTAAGTGAATCAGTCACCACATGGAATACAATTTTCTCCGGATCCTGCAAACAGCAATCAAACTCAGCACACTATTGTCAAAATAAAACAGTAGAAATGTGAAAACTTACCTTTGAAGAAGATATTGTAGAGTTCACAACGACTGCAGAAGCCAAAACATTGTCAGAGAAGACAACATAATGATTGAGACTAGGATCGTTGTAATTTTCTTGGTTAGGCATCTGCCTTTTCTCAGGATCCAGGGCAAAGTACTCTGATGTCAAACGCATGGAGAGACAGTGTTGCCCTTTTGGGGTGGTCCTTGCAGCAAGGTGCATTAGATATGCTGCTTGTTTTTTCTGCGCCTGAACTAGCTCTTCTGTATTGTAATTCATGGCACGGAGTTTGGTAGCCATGGTAGGGCAGTTGTTGAAGACATGACTAGCCTTGTATAATGCAGTTTCCATGGGCTTCAACCTGCGATGAGCGCTGAAAGAAACAACCACACGAGATGTTACAGTAAGAATCTTCTTAAACAAAAAGGGTTTTAGTCACTAGAAAGTTGTTTGCGTTACTGCAAGTTGAAGTATCTTCTCCTTTTGAATCAAGCAGTTGTGCTTACCCCTTTGACAAATCTTTATCCTTTGTCACGTCACCAACAGCCCGTTCCAGATCTCTCATTCGAGTTCTCAACTCCTTCACAATCTGAGAATTACTTCCAGGTGGGGCAAAATTCAGGTAGGCCTTAGCTTGTATAATTTTGTCTCTGATCTCCTTTATCTTGGCATCTGTTGCTCCATCACGCTGAGCCTTTGTGTTCTTTTCACCCTTTGATAAATGGGGTTTTAACTCCCTTTTATTTATAAGTTGATTAGCTTTTAGAAATTGTTCCTGACAGAAAACAAAACAACAAATCATAACGTTGATACGTCTGATCCTAATAGGTTCATGGAAACTGGAAAGCCTGATTGGGATTTTTCTATTCACTAGAGAAACTAAGCAACAGGGGTTGTTTCATAGCCGGAGCATTCATCATCAACTTCATGTTATCTACTAAACCAGTTGGATAAAACACACACACCTTCCCGTCAGATCTTTCTGTCGTCTGCTGTGAATCTGTTACTTTTTCTTCTCTGTATTTGAGATTACTTCCTGAAAAACATATCAGCTAAATAAGAAAGCTGAAGAGCTAAAAAAAAAGCAAGCTTGAAAATATGATCACACCATTAGTTTTTGGGAGATCAACTGTTTTCTCATACTCGTTGGACTGGTTAACAGCACCACTATCATTAAACCTCTCATCCTTGAATAGAATGAGCCTTGGCCCCTTCAAGCCTTCTCCACCATCCTGAATCACAAAGTGAAACAGTTGTAAATTAAATGAAGGTTTTTGGCTCTTGAGGAGATAGATGACTTTGTGGGAACCAGTAGCTTCCAAACTTACATGTTCGATAGCTTTAAGTCTAAGGTCATTTGTCATGTGTCTCTGCAGAAAAAAAAAAGGTAAAGAGTATTAATAAAAGCCTAAAGCGTATAACAAAAGCAAGAGTAAGATCTGAAAACTTAGCACACACAATCAGTGAAGAATCCTCACACTGATTTTGATTTTTAGTAGCTCAATCAGTTACAGAGTGATAAAGAGATCGAAGAGAAAAGATATCATCACACTTACAAAGTTAGATAACTCTTCAATAGATTCTCTCCGACCTGCCAGGATCAAGTCAAAGATCAAGTCAACAAGCAATTCTACACGATCGTCCACTAAACAGGAATCCGAATGAAAAGGAGACGAAGCTGACCAGCGGGAGTGATGCTGTGAAGCCGATTCGAGAGGAGAATAAGCGGGGCGAAGAAAGAGATCGATAGCAGGGAGATGAGGAGAATCCTCTGCCATCGACGAGTTTGCTTCATGAATATTTACGAAACACTAAAACGCTAATAATCTCTCTTCCTCGATGACTATTCGTATCTCCTATCAAACAAAATCTTAACCGTTCTCCAGGAAGAAGAAGCGAGAGATACTCTGCTTGATCAACAAGCAAGAGACGAAACGATCAACAGACTTAGGGGTTTATAGATCCTTCTGAGGGTTTTGCTTTCCTCTGAAATGGGTTAGATTATATGATTCTTCGCTTCAGTTTCTGGGGGAGTTTAGATTCAGAGCTTACCTTCGTGCATCATCGTCAGGGGAGGAGGCTGCTATTATATATTTTAATCATATTCTTTAATGATATTTTAATTTTATATTAAGTTAATGACGCGGTGATGCGGATCAGGTGCGGGCAGGTGTACATGTGATTAGTTGATTACGCCGATCATGAAGCTGCAAGTAATTAATGTGATTCCTGTCTTCTTTTGGAAATCTATAATATAATGCGGCAGTTGAATCACTCCTAAGACGACACGTCAGCATTTTTGTGGGATCCACTTTTAAAAAATGTTAACCCAGGTTACTAAGATACAACATCCACCATTTATACCACTGAACTAATCAATAATTTGTACATTGATGGTCGAAACTAATATATATTTATGAAAGTTGGAAGTCATTATTTCTTGGGCTTTCTCTAAGGGCGGGTCTGCAAATGTATTATGAGATTAATTTTTAAAAGAGCTCCATCACGTTATATTAAGAAATACCTTAAGTTTGCAACAATTATAGTTTTCTCATATTGTAAATCGTCGTTGTTTAACATGAGTTAGAATTCTTTTCATCATTGTATCGGACTGAGTTATAGAGTTGCGCCGTTTGTCTGTTCGTAATTTTTTTTTACCGGTGAACTATTCATCTCCCCATCTTAAATCGCTTGATCATAAATATTTCTGTTTTGTAGCCCCTCTGTAAACCCTATATATATATATGATTCTCATCTTTGATGAACCCAATTTGAATCTCCACATAAATCATTTATTCTTCTTAGCTTTAACCATCTTCTAGAAAATGTCTCTCTCCGCCTCTCCATTTTCTCAAACCAGCGTCACCGACGTCTGTCACTCAACCTTCGAGTTTCTCCTTATTGGTCGTAGTAGTCAGAGCATTGTCGTTGGCCTCCTCCGCTTTTGGGATTCCTTGAAATTTAAGAAAGACAGTGAATTTATGGTAAGTTAATATTTAATCTATCACATTTATTTAACATAAATTGCTTTTAATTGATTTCCTGATTCTTTGTTGAATAATATTATTTTCAGATTTTATGATTCATGGATTTATTCCCGCCGGATGTGTTAATCATTACATGCCATCTTTGAAAGCCGGTTCGTGAAAATCAATCGTTTTGAGATTGCTAGGTGCTCAAATATGTACAAAATAACTGATCATCAATTACTCATTGCATCAACCATTATTGATGAAGTCATCACAAGTGCTTCTGAGATCAATCTCCAGTCATGATTAGGCTGTTCGACAATCTCCAAATGATTGCAAACACAAACCTCAAACTTCCATGTATATTATCATATTACATACGGGTTTATATTATGTTTCGATATAATAAATGATATTTAAACTCACATGTGGTTGGGCAAATCCGTTCTGTCCAGAGCTTGGACCTCACAAAAGAAACAACTCGAGTCATTATCCGTATCCTCTATGACCAGTCAGAAAAATCAACACACACTTACTGTCTATATTGTACTAACGTCAATGATCAGAAATATTTCCTACCCAAGATCTGTGGTCGTCTATTTATCTCCCTTACTTATCAAACTAATTTTCACACAAACCTTTATTTTACAGCTTAAAAGAAACCACAACAACCCAAATAATCAAAACAACAAAAACTAGAATCCAAAAACTAGAGTCCAAAAAAAATGACGAATCATTAATGATCACCTTATTTGTCTAATTTTACAAATAACTTTAAACCAAATATACCAAACCAAGACATTAACTAAAACTCAATGACATACAATCAAGTCAGGTAAACAAATACAAACTACACAACCAATTTTTTTTGAGCAAAAACTACACAACCAGTTATTTAACAAATTATAAACATACTTTCGCAAATGCTTATGAAGAAGACAAAGAAGACAACCAAGATCAGTGAAATCACCTAAACGAAAAAAGCTGAATAAATTATGAACTCTGATAAATATAACAAACAACGATTTTTGTTTACATATTACCCATCAAATTAAAGAGAAAAAAACACATGCACACCAAGAGATACAAGAGAAAATCCAGACAAACACAAATGCGACAACAACATCTCCACCTGCTCACTCCTCTTGTCTTGTGAAAATAGCTTACATGTTCAATGTCAAAATACCAATGCTATTGTCTTCTTATGAGAAATACATAAATTTGTTGAAAATCCATTAAGGTCCAAACACTCAGAATTATCACTCATTTTATAGTTATTTGTACAAGTCTTCATGTATTTGTTTTAAAGGTTCTGTAAAAGCAACAAGTTTATAAATAAAATAAAAAATATAAAAACATAATAAAGATAATAAAATTATTACTTAATACATACAATGTACACAATTAATCTGGAGAAAAAAATCCAGAAACAAAGGTACTCTCAACAACTTTAATTTAATTTATGTACTCTTAACAGATAAGAAACAAATAAAAAGACAAACAAACAATAATTCTCACACAGTAAGCAACACTACAAACTATATCTATCACATTACTAACACAGTTTAGTCCTTCATAAATGGAGAACAATGCCTATACAGTTCATCATCATAACTCTGACCCTATAACAATAAAAACTTGAAAACAATGATCGACGAAAACGCAAAACTCACACTACAATAACTCTAGCAAATATTGAGATGAAACTCTATTCATAACCCGCCGCCCTCCAAACTCACACACTTATGCATATTAGGAAAATAATCGCAGATGTGAAGCTCTCCAAGACGGAATAAACAATAAAGATCATACTTTTATTTTTCCAATACAATAGTTCAGAAAAGGCCCATTATAATTTGAACCCAACGTTTTAAACCCACGATTACTAAACTTTACAATAAAACATTAGGGAAACAGTTTCAATTTTATGATCAACAATTCAAATAATTAGAAAGACAACAAAAAAAAACTCCACAGCTCAAATAAACCACTAAAATAAATATTTATATAACAATATGAATAGAATCCTCATTTTGTATTCAAGATATTTCTTCGATAAATTTGAAAGTAAAGCTATACATTAAGCAATTGTGAAGGTCAATATTTTATGCAAATATTAATGTTTTTTATGGAAGATTGATGTTATGAGAATTCTTCTTATTTGACCATTTTAAATATCATAACAAACAAAGAGAAAATTAGTCTTCATAACAAGAAGAATTCAATAAATCACCGTAATTAAATACTAAAACATTAATTTCAATATTCAACATCATAATAAATACACTATATAAACAAACGTAAAAATATATAGGGAAAATAACATCAATTCCTAACAATCTATAAACATATCTACAATGTGATAAGCTTTCACAACCAAACACAAACATGAATAACAATTCACTTCTTACCCATCGACTCTCACACCAAACAACATCAACAGGAGAAAATCCTAGACAATTACTCCAGGTCTATATACAAAGACCAAACACACAACAATCGGTCATCGATTTCTAGGTACCATCAATTTTTGACAATCAAGGTTATTACAATGACTCAGTCGCTGAATCATTAGATTTCATGTTATCATATCATGACATTCATCATCCCGAATCTACATTCCTTATTGAGGAGACTAACCAATATGTGATGAATTTAATGAGGGAAAACCATAATATTATATCCCAAAATCTTCAAGTTACTCTCGCCATTAGAGACTACAATCTAAATGCAACCGCAAGACTTGACGTTGATCTAATCATCATGGACATAGAAGTAACCCGACAACCGAAGAGGAAAACCATATATCCACCATCTGCTTTGAGAATTACACCAATGTAACAAATATTTCGACACTCACCTGCGGCCATAAATTTCATTGTCTTTGCATTAATCATTGACTACGTACAAATTGCCCAATGTGTCGGGAAAGTAATTTATGAAACAAAACAAGGTAATAATAAATAATAATTTCATGTTTCAAACTCAAAATTCATTGTCTCGTTCCTTACTATTCTTGGTATAATCATCAAACAACATTCGGTAAATATTCAAGGGCATAATCAATGGATAAAATCATATACACAAAATTATCCGATACATCAACAATGTCACCGGCCCCGCGCCTGCGCGGGGGCTATGCAACTAGTGAATAGTTAATTAATCACCAATCGTGTTTTACTTTGTTAGTTTAGTGAAGGAGTTGAAGGTTAATTTTAGAGATCCCTTAATCTTTTTTTTGTTCAAAATTATTTTTGTTTAGAATGGTAAGAGTTAGAGGTAAGTTGTATATCAAATTTGGTTCTATAAAAAATTGTAACACTGAGTAAAATGATCATAAACCATATCATGTATGTGATTAATGACATTGAGTTATGAGTTAATTAGACCCTTAACTTAAATCAATAATAACTCATGCTATCAACGGCCACTTCTTCTTTTTCGGATGGTGCGTCAATTCTTCCATCCAAAGTACGGTAAGTACCTCACGAGGAGTGCTAGAGTGAGACTGAGTTAAGCATCTTTTTATATGCACTATCGGCAGAGGATAGAACGTTTGTCTGTAATGGAAACTGGCTAGCGGGCCTTGTTAATTCTTTAAAGCTAACCGCATTTTATTGGTCTTAGATGTTTGGTTGATCAAATATGGATGTATAGTGGTTTTTGTACAGAATGATTAATTAATTTTATGGGAGAAGCGGTGATTCCAACGCTGAAGCTTCAAAAACTGGTGGATCTATGGCTGCAGAGACGTTCAAACCACCAAATATTTACTGTACATCGATTGGTATAATATGATGGTTCATGTTTATGGTTGGAAGCTTCCGAAATACAGCAAGTAATGAACTCTAAACACTCTTTTTGCAAGAAGAGGATTCTGTGGAGACAGGGTAGTCTTACTAGTCTTTTCCCCTCTCTGTGGTATCTCCCACATCATTACAATAGATAGAGCATTGCTTAAACTGCAGGAGCAGTAGTCGAATGTGTTGTAAAATGTCTTTGTATTAAAGGCGTCTAACATCTTTGGTTGAGGGCCAATGCAGATTTGAGATATATGATACTTTACACAAATCATGTTTTGTGATATGGACTATGGACCTAGAAAACATGTTTTGTTTAGATAGACAAATTCAGATATACAATTAATACTTGTGTTATAACTTGATTTATATGTGTATATCATACATGCATGTCATACACACATATAAATCAAGTTATAACTTGGCTATCTAAACAAAACATCCGCTCCGGTGAAGAAGAAGAAACCTACCACCGCGGCGGCTTCCAAATCCAAGGGAGCAAAGGTGTCTAAGAAACCAACTGCTCGTAAGGCCACTGTTACGCCCAAGAAGACAGCTGTTAAGGCTAAGGAGAGACCAGCCAAGGCAGCCAAAACATCGACGGTAACATCGGGAAAAAGAAGGCTCCCGTAATGGCAACTAAGAAGAAGACTCCAGTGAAGAAGAGGGTGAAGCCAAAGACGGTGAAGTCTCCAGTGAAGAAGAGGGCATCAAGGAAGGCTAAGAAGTGAAAACTAGTGTTTAGTTGTAGCTTACTAATCTTGTATATGATCCTGAAGTGTTTTCTTTGCTTTATCTCTAAAGTTCTCGTAGTTCATATATAAAATAGCTAAATCCCTTATAAGGATGTTTCATTTCATCAATGGTACAAGAAGCAAACTCGAGTCGTAGGCTACTTACTTAGTCAGGTTACTTATACACAATCAACAAATGTTCCTCCTACTTTTACATTCCATACATGTACTCTTTTTCTAAGCATTACCTTTTGAGCTTTTGATGTTGTTGTTGTTTAGATCTTTCAACTTTCTGAATGGAGTATTTGAGCTCTTGTTGAATGTTAAACCTCGAAGGTGAAAGAACAATGTCTTTCCAGATTGATCCGGCTTCACAAGCTGGGTTTGGTTGGTTATAGAGCTGGTATATGGAGTCTGCGTTCTCGTTCAACCCTCCCACTCGTTTTAAACAGTCTATCTCCTCTGGATCCACCAGCAACGTCTTCTCCTTCTCTTTCCATCCTATTAGCTGCCATAAAACCCACAACTTTCACCTTGTTAGTAGTGTATGACTGTTGTAACCAGTGCTAAAAAAATATTTACGCGGTAATTAGACGCTTTAACTGATTAATCGGGAGCCTAGACTGATTTTTTGAACCCACTACACTGAATTATTTTTTTTTAAATATCATTCACAATAGAAAAATTTGTTTAGGTTTGATGTGATGTATAGGCGGACGCCTAGACCAATTTTTAGAACACTGGTTGTAACTAGCCCATGGGTAGTGCAAGGAAGTATAGCTCGGTTAACTGAGTGAACTGGTGACGGTTTAGAGAGGGAGCTATGTGAATTAGTTTGAGCATTTTGATTGGTCTAGGATCTTGGTTTATGCATTGATTGATCTGAGAGTCTAGTTCTTTTAGTTCAAATCTGAACACTAACCTTTGGTGAGCCTTCGAGAGCGTTGGTGCAGTAGAGCCTAGCACCATCAACAAGGCTGCAATACGTAGGAAACGCATCTGCAAACCTTTTGTGAGATCTCAGCTGCGATCTCACCCTAACCGCTCTTCTACACATGATCGCTCTCCTACAGTCTCAGCCAAAAAAACAAAAAACAATGTAAGTTAAAGAGACCAGGCAAACTTGAAAGATAGATAGAGAGATGAAGAGTTGGTTGCTTGCACTCACCTAATGCCTCTTATAACAGCTAAATACGCATCACACACGACTCCAACTAGTTCTATCCTATACGGTTTTCTCCTCCTCCCATCCTCCTGCAGCTGTTGTCTCTCACCAATCCGCTCCCAGTAATCCTCTGTGATGATCCCATCGTCATCAACCTTGTATCCAGCTCCCATTCTGTAATGGTGACGGTGCACGTTCCTCGCCATTGTTATCGTCTGCACCACAAAAGGTACCCAAGAGAGTGTCCCATCCATTATCACGTCTCTTCCTTCGTTCAGTGCCGTCACTAGCAGCGATGAAGCTGCGTCTGTTGATGACTGGTGAACCAGTTCAGCTGTCTGGATCATATCTACATGTCCACGAGAGCTCAAGGCTCTGTATATGACGTCAGATTCTTTGAAAGCATCAGCTTCAATCACCACAGCGTCTGCTCCTGCCCAGAAAGCTCTGAATACAATCTGGTAAGCTTCAACAAAGTAAGTATAGTATATTGATGGTTAAGGAGATGTTTTAATTACTCTTTGAGTATGTCCTTGAGGACAGTGCTTTTCCCTGCACCCATCCCACCACCCATGAGGAGTAGAACCGGGCTTCGGTCTTTGTGAGCAACTGGTTCCATAACTTCAGTACACTGTGAGTCGTCCACAGACGCTATCCCCATTGCTCTCATCTCCTCTACCAAAGTGTTGAACACTCTTGCTACTTTTAAGTTCTTAGTCACCCTATTAATCCTCTGTTCCCTATACACATAACAATACTATCATTCATGTATCACTAAAACACCATGATCAAAAAATAGTTAGATGGTAGTTAAGCGCTCAATAAATGATCTCCTAAACAGATTATCTGGGGGTTTTATGTGCGTTTTTATATCAAATAATTTATGGTTATTGTGCTTAATTAAAAAATTACTTTAACGGAATATTAAAACTTGGATATAATAAAAATAAGTAAAAGTGGAGAAAAAGATTATCATTTATTTATTGACAAATTAATGGTGAAGATAATATAATTAAACTAGTCATAATCCATTTTGATGTTATTTGATTTAACCGATTTAAACAAATTTAGACGATTTAAAATGATCTTAACCGATTTAAAATCAGTTTAAACTAATATTGATAACTTAAATCGGATTTGAAGAAAATTGTTTGGGTGATGACCGATTTGCCGCCTAGTAGGATCTCTAGTCACCTATACCGATTTTTAGAACATTGCTAAAACATAACACACGTTCTTTGTTCCTTACCTTGTAGCTGCCATCACAATCTGCTTCAGCTTCCTCTTTGGCTCAGTGTCCGCTTGTAGAATCTGAGACTCATAAATAATGACATTGAATGTTTTGGTCTACAATGTGCTCATAACAGGAGAAAGGGTATTTTTTCCACACAAACCTGACTAATCATGAGATCAGCGTGGCTCCAGTGAAACGCAAAGTAGCTGAGAATGCATCTTTCAAACTCCTCGACGAGCTTAATGAAGAGAGAATCAGCGTCAGGCTCTTGAGAGAAGAAGCTGTAAATGTCTTCTTCACAACATTCTGATTTGCTGATGTACTCTGCTGCTAACTTGCAGAGATTCGGACAGTCTCTTCTGTCTTTAAACCCCATTTGTCTCGCCACGTAATGAGAGAATCTCTCGAGTCTCTCATGGTCTTTGTGTTTGTGAGATGTTCTGAGACGAGGGATGATCTTGGAGTCACGTAGCCTCCGGAGACGGTAATGCGCTGCGGCTGCTAGCATCAAACTGATCGATGACACAACCAGTACCTGCGTGTACTCTGCAACAACAACAAATCATTCAGTTTCAGACTATTCAAGAAGAAAATAATAAACCACACTGCAAAAGAAAACTGGACCTCTCTGCATGACTATGGATTGGTAGGGAGATCAATTGGTGTGAGTTTTGATGGAACTCAGAAGATTGGTCGTTGTCGCCATTGTTGTTGTGTTCTTTGAGTCTCTTTTGTGTTTTTGTCCGTTTTCTGCGGCGAGTCTAATGGATTATGGCTTCCTCACCACCCTTCAAATTTAGTCGCATGTTACTAAAATAGCTGAGACCGATTACTTTGGAGATACATTGGTCTTTAAAACGAAGTCTAATTATAGGAAGATATTTTCAAATCCTTTACAAAACTGTATGCAAATTAACTGAGCTTACTTCTAGAACACGTTTACTCATAGTCAAAAGATGTCATTATGCAATGTTGCATATGATGAGATACGAGATCAAAAAAATTTGCATAGACACACTTAGATCTTAAGCATTCAGACGACGATGGAGGAACTCAATATTATCATAGATACAGAGGCCAAGTCATTGACCGAGAAACCGAAACATCCTCAACCAAATAATGTCCTAAAAACTATTAAAAACTCGACAAAGGAAGAAAGAAGACTAATGTTACATAGGAGCAATACAAGTTGTCCTGAAATGACCAGTCTGTTGACACCGGCTGCAATGAACCAGACGCTTCACACGATCACGATCCTCTGGTCTTATTCTCCTCCTCCTCCTCCGAGCAGCTCCTGTAACCTTCGGTGTTCTTATTCCATCTCCACCACCAACACCATCTTCTCTCTTTAATAAAACCTTTTCTCTCCACTCAACATTATCTGAAACCGGCTCTATACTCTCACCATAAGTTCTTCTGTAACTCTCCGCAGTGAAACAACTCTCCGCGTACTCGTAAACGTCCTCTCCGCAAGACGAGAGAGCTCCGACGGCGTGGCTACACGGCAAACCGTAAACCTCCCACCGGCGACACAAACAAGAGCGGTTCTCTATATCCACAACGACGTTCCCTTCGCTAGCCATGACTTCGAACTCGGCTTCGTTCGCTCTGTAAACACGGTGACCGCGAGATCTCTCCATCGCCGCAAGCACGCGACTCTCGGCAGAGGGAACGAGGAGGACATCATCAGACCAGTGCGAGCTCGCCTCGCGTCGCTCTTTGAACAGATCCATCAAACGGCGGTGGAAACACTCCATCGTTTGGATGATAGGAAGACCAGAGACATCTTCGATCCAACTATGGAGTGATTCAGTAACCACATTTGCCGTTAGCTGTCCGAACCTTGTTCCTCCGAAGTAACATGACGCCCATAGAGAAGGAGAGACGTTCTGTATCCATAAAAAGGCTTCCGGAGATATCTGTTGGATGCTGTTGAGCTTTGAATTGAACTCGAGGACGGTGGGAGAATGAGCAGCTTCCCAGAGAAGGCTCACGAGAGCTGCTGAGCTGTGAAACTCTTTATAAAACCGTCCCGCGAGATGATGAACGCAGAAGCCGTGAAACGCTGTCGGGAAGTTAGACTCAACACCATCAACAACAGCTTTCTCCATGGTGGAGAGAATAGTAAGCTTTTGTATATTACTTTCGTAGTTCGCTTCAAGAATCTTACGAAGCTCTGTCAGAAACTGATACCAGTTAGTGTCGTTCTCTTCGTTAACTACAGCGTATGCCAACGGTAACACACCACCATCTCCGTCGAAACCGCTTGCTACCAGCAACGTCCCCGGATACTTGCTCTTTAAAACTGCCTTGTCGAGCGCGATGAGAGGACGGCAAGAACTTAAAAACCCGGTGATGGACGCTTTGAACGAGACAAACACTTGTTGAAACCTCTCGTCGATCGGATTCGCGTGAACCACAGCAACACTCCCTGGATTCGCTCTTACGATCTCGTCGCAGTACTGAGGAAGAAGGCGATACTCTTCTTCGAACGAGCCGCGTAGTTTACCAATCAAACGCTCTTTCCCTCTCCAGGCCTGCTTGTAAGACAGCGCGATCCCGTGAGTTCTGTGGATCTCCTCAAGTATCTGCTTCGGTTTGAAGAGAGGATTCTCTCTCACCTTCTCCGCAACTGCGTCGGCGACCCACTGAACGTTAGCTTGCTGATGACCGAGATGGGAGACTCCAACGCAAGTGTGAGTGTTATGAACGGTTCTTACCGTGAAAGTTGGTGCGTTAGGGAGCTTGGCGCAGTGGATCCTCCAAGGGCAACCTTGGGACATGCACTTTGCGGTGAAGCGCGTCTTGTCGGATTTAATGGTATGGATCTCGAAACGTTGAGAGATCGCTGCGTCTCTCAGCGCTTTCCTACATGCCTTGGCATCGGGAAACTCCTTGCCGACGGTCATTTCGTGTTCGCCGGACATAGACCAGCACTGAGAGCTAGGAGGAGGCATGGTGTTATTATTATTAGACATGGACAAGTCTAAGTGATCATCATCAATCTCTTGAGATTCTTGCTTCTGTCTCGCTCCAGTGGTGGCTTCAGTTACAAAGTCTTCATTATCAGGAAAAGAGAGAAAGCTAACTTTGTGGTTTCCATCTAAACCTTCAGCTTCTTGTTCTGTTTCATCGCTGTGTTGAAGAATCCTCGAGTCTTGAAGAGCCGTGGTGGCTTTGTGCTCTTGGAAGTTCTGGTTCCAGATCACCTCGTTATCCTCGTCGTAGGAAGAAGCAGCACCGATCTGGAGATTGATATCGAGTAGCTGTTCGAACGTTTCGGAGTTGTAGTAGTCATGAGTAGGAAACAGGTCAAAGTTGTGTCGGATTCCAGTGAAATGATCTTGTCTAAACGACGACGAGTGAGTGTTGTTCTCAGGCTTCACAAGTTCGTCGTTCGCCATAATTAATAACTAATCTGTCAAAGTACGATCATGAGAAGTATAAAGTCAGAAACTTTTGATCGTCTAAGGAACATGCAACAGTGTTTCACACTCTTTTTAGGCCCAAATTCGAAAATTCACGAAATTGATCAAAGACAAGAGAAAAAAAATAAGCAATGCTTCTGAATATAAGCCAAAGTTTATCAGGGAAATGAACATATAACAGAAGCTAATTTGCAGAGTATATAAGAAAGGAGGAGGCTTTGTAGAACTCACGATAAGAAGTGATGGGGAAGAATCTGAATCCAGCAATACCCAATTGAAGAAAAATAGTAGAGAGCAGGGAAAGTTACAACACATTCAAAAGAGAAGCGGTTTAAGACACTGTGTGTGTGTAGGGTTTAACTGTTTGTCTGGCCGTAGAAGTGGAAGAAGAATGTTCCTCTGTGGGTCAAAAAAGAATAAACAAGACCGGACGGTGACTGGGCACCCTTGTAATGGTATTTAAGTCATTTAAGTTACCCGAGGAGCTTTTGTCGGCCCACTAATTGAGGTTACTACGGCCCATTAGTATCAGTATATACTAGTCAACTAGCATCAAAATTTGGTTAGTTAGATTTGGGTTTTCGGTATAGATATATATTTTCATGTAAAGAAAACCAAAGTATAACCGATTACTGAAGCAAAAATAAACTTTTTTAAAATCCCATGGAATCAAACCGAAGTTTTAACCGAACTAACCAAAAACTTGGTTCTGTTCGATTCAGATCCAACGAACCGGAATTACGGTAGAATGCTAAATTTAACCGGAAACCGGTTTGATTTCACAAACCGTCTTATTGGCTTTATAGTAAAATTTCTCGGTTTTTCCAGTTTAATTTCCTTAACCATCTTATATTGACTGTTATAAATAAAAAAAAATAAGGGATTGGGGATGGATTTACATCCTCATCAAGGCCCATTATACAATGAATTAGATTCATATTGCTAGGAAACCCTAGACTTCATATCTCTATAAATAAGGATCTATCTCCGTTCTTAGGATTTCTCTTCGTTTCTTAGATCTAGAACACTTCTAATACAGAGTTATAGATTATTAGATTCACTTTATACTTCAAATCATCTTTGTAATGAATCTTTAATCAAAGTCTCTTTAATCTTTTTCATTTGATTTCATTGAGAATTCTTCTAAGCCTCAAGTATCTAACCAGCAAATACACCATTTTTTGATCAAACATAAGGGTTTTTCCTCTTCACCTGATTTATACGACTTTCTTCGTCGGCGTTTTCATCACCATGGCCGCCGACGAACTGATGTCATCTCACAAGTCGCACAGGGCTCCCAAATCAGGTCCTACCGCGAAGAAGAAATCCGAAAACGACAGAAAGAAGCGTGGCGTTCGCGTTTCCGATAACAAGGAGCGAAGCCCTAGAGTAAAGTCCCTCTCTCATCTCTTGTACTCAACGTCTCTTAGAGTTTTCTTGTGTAACAAGCAACAACTGATTTGTTATTATCATGCAGGCGTTTGCTGTTAAGTCAGCTGTTAAGGCGAAGCGTGAGAAGATTCGCGATGCGGAGAAGGAACAACGGAGAATTCACCTTCCGACTATTGATCGTACTTACGGCCAGCCTCCTCCTTTCGTAGTCGTTGTTCAAGGTCCCCCAGGGGTATTGTGTTTATTTTTAAGACACTCTTTGGATATGTTTTTTTTTTCCACGCAGACGTTTTTTTATGTGTTTGGTTATTATATATAGGTCGGAAAGTCTCTCGTGATCAAGTCCCTTGTTAAGCATTTTACTCACCAGAATGTACCTGAAGTTCGAGGTCCTATTACCATTGTACAAGGTTATGTGCTACATTGTGCATTTTTTTTTATATTTATCAATGTTAAAAAAGTTGGTGGATCCTAGATTTCCATCTAGTCGGCAAATCGAACCTAAACAAAACATATTTTAAACCAAAAAATAAGTCTAGGCGCCCGTATGATCAATAATCTTATATAAAGCGACTAACTACTCCTAGCAATTTATTGAACATTGTATTTTATGTTTTATTCCTCTTCTCATGTTTGGCTGGTCATATATTAAGGTAAGAAGCAACGAATACAATTTGTGGAGTGTCCTAATGATATCAATGGGATGGTGGATTGTGCCAAGGTTGCTGATCTTGCTATACTTCTAATAGACGGGAGTTATGGTTTTGAGATGGTGAGTGTGACACAATTTACTATTTTTTTCTTCTTCACTTTACTGTGTTTAATTAAATCTGTTTGATCCGCAGGAAACCTTTGAGTTTCTCAATATTATGCAAGTGAATGGATTCCCCAAAGTTATGGGAGTGCTCACTCACCTTGATAAGTTCAACGATGTAAAGAAGCTGAGGAAAACAAAGAAACGTCTCAAGCATCGTTTCTGGACCGAAATATACTATGGAGCTGAACTGTTCTACCTATCTGGTCTCATTCATGGAAAGTAAGTATCCCACGTTGATATAATGTGCTAGAGGTTCACCTTTGATGTATATCTTTTATCGTCAGGTTGTCAGCGCTTGAAGTTCACAACCTCTCCTTCTCTATATCTAAATCTTTAACCAAGCTTCACCCATTGAAATGGCAAACGTCACATCCGTATGTGTTGGCTGATCGTCTGGAAGATGTTACCCCTCCCGAGAAAGTTCAGATGGATAAGAAATGCGATAGAAATATCACGTTGTATGGTTACCTACGTGGTTGTAACTTGAGAAAAGGGATGAAGGTATATGTCATCATCAGATGTTTCTCTATTATATGGTACTCAATAAAAATCTCTATTATTGTACTCAGTAAGTTGTTATGATTATCAGGTTCATATTGCTGGAGTTGGTGACTATAGTTTAGCTGGGGTGAGTGTCTTACCTGATCCTTGTCCTTTACCCTCAGCTGCCAAGAAGAAGGGGCTGAGGGACAGAGAAAAGCTTCTCCACGCTCCTATGTCCGGGGTTGGAGATCTTCTGTATGATAAAGATGCTGTTTACATTAACATAAATGATCACCTTGTTCAGTACTCTAAAACCGATAATGGAAATGGAGAACCTAATAATAAAGGTTAGTTACTTGTTTCCCAAGTTTTGTTAAAGTACTAGTAAAGGTTTTTTGGTAGTTCTAGAATCTCTGATTATGACCTTTTTTTTTTCTCTTGGCAGGAAAGGGTAGGGATGTTGGTGAAGATTTGGTAAAGTCGTTGCAGAACACAAAATATTCTGTTGATGAGAAACTCGGGAAGACGTTCATCGATTTATTTGGCAAAAAGACTAGTACTGCCAGCTCAGAAAGAAAACTCGAGGAAGAGTCGTCAGAGGAGTCTCTGTCTGGTGGTGACGAAGCTGAAGATGATGTGATGGATGTAGAGAGCAGTAAAATGGAGCAGAAAAGTGAGATCCATGGTGGACGGTTGAGGAGAAAAGCTATCTTCAAAGACGAAGCTGAAGATGACTCTGCTTCTGATTGGCAGGACTTTGATGAAGCAGAAGATAGGGTCCTTGGTAACATATCAAAATGGAAAGAACCGTTAAAGGAGAAGGGCAGAAAGAAGAAAACCAGTTTGATGCAAATTGTTTATAGTGAGACGAGATCATCAGCTACTGCGTTGATAAATGAAACCCATGCAATTAGTGATGATGATGAAGAGAGTGATGATGCTGAAGACTTCTTTAAGCCAAAAGGAGAAGGAAGCAAGGTTTGTCACTTCAAGACCATTGAAACTTTGGTGATTCTTGTCTCAAACTAACGGCACTTTGTTTAATCTGTTTCCAGAACTTAGGTGGTGGATGTGGTGTGGGATGTGCCAACGCAGATGAGTGTTCCAGATTTGTAAATTATGGAAATCTAAAGGACTGGAAAGAGAAGGAAGTTTGTGAGACCATTCGTGATCGATTCACCACCGGTGATTGGTCAAAAGCTGCTCTGAGAAATCAAAACTCAGTCGCTGGAGTTGAAGGAGAAGATGTTGATGAGCTTCATGGTGATTTCGAGGATCTAGAGGCAGGAGAGAAGCATGAGAACATTGAGTCTGGTACAAATGCTGAAGTAGTTGAGCATAGGCTTAAAAAGCTGACTCTCCGAGCAAAGTTTGATGCGAACAATCCTCGTAATAGTGAAGCCAAGGAACCTGGATACGTTGATCAAGTAAGTATATTGCATGCATGCAGCTAAGGTTTTTTTATTCGCTGTTGTTTACTCACTGTCTATTTGCTTTTCCAGTTGAAGGAGGAGCTTGAAATTAGAAAACAGATGAATTTGCTAGAGCTCAATAATCTTGACGAGGATACTCGAATCGAGATAGAAGGTTTCCGGACTGGAACATACTTGCGTCTGGAGATTCACAATGTTCCTTATGAGATGGTTGATTTCTTTGATCCGTGTCATCCACTTCTCATTGGAGGTATTGGTTACGGCGAGGATAATGCTGGATACATGCAGGTAAGGCTACAATAATTTTCATCTTATGCATGTAAGGCTACAAAAATCATATGTTTGCTTGTCGTTAGGCACGGTTGAAGAAACATAGGTGGCACAAGAAAGTGCTGAAAACAAGAGATCCCATTATGGTGTCTATTGGGTGGAGACGCTATCAGACTGTTCCTGTATACGCCATTGAAGATCGCAATGACAGACATCGAATGCTTAAGTATACTCCGGAACACATGCACTGCCTTGCTACGTTCTGGGGTCCTCTTGTCCCACCCGGCACAGGCTTTGTCGCTTTCCAAAACCTGTCAAGCAATCAGGTATGCAAATTGCTGCACTGTTCTGCTTGAGATTTTGATCCAAAATTATCTTTGGACTGTGTGTTACAAAAATACTCCCTCAATTTCAAAAAGATATACCTTTTAGAAAAATTGTTTCAATTTTTTTTTTAATCTTTTCAATGCATTATTTTGTTTTAAATTATAAAATTAAAAAACTGTATTTATTAAATTTATATTTTTTTTTAAAAGAGCTTTCAAATTAAAATGCATAAGTAGTAGAAGGTATGAGTTTTGACCCATAAGTTTAAAAAAGATTGCAAATTTATTAAAATTTTATTGATAAAATTGTTAGAAATAGTCAATTACAAAAAAATAATGTGTAATCCAAATTTATTATGTTTTGCCAACATTCTTACATTTACATCTGTTGTTGCGTTGGTTTGAGATCTGTTGTACTAGCTATCTTGGTGTGTGTGTGTGTGTGTGTCTTCAGGCAGGATTTAGGATAACAGCGACCTCTGTAGTACTCGAGTATAATCACCAAGCACGTATCGCAAAGAAAATCAAGCTGGTTGGTCACCCATGCAAGATCAAGAAAAAAACTGCATTCATCAAAGACATGTTCACTTCCGACCTCGAAGTAGCCCGATTCGAAGGTTCATCTGTCCGGACAGTTAGTGGCATTAGAGGACAAGTGAAAAAGGTAACCCATTAATTAGCTTAAAGCTTTTACGGTGATCATCATCATCAGCTATATAGCTTTTTCTTTCTTAATAGCCTTTGCCTGCCTTTTATTTGTGCAGGCTGGAAAAAACATGCTAGATAACAACAATGCACAAGAAGGGATCGCGAGATGTACGTTTGAAGATCAGATAAAAATGAGCGATATTGTATTCTTAAAGGCTTGGCCGACCGTGGAGGTTCCACGGTTTTATAATCCTCTGACTACAGCGTTGCAGCCTCGGGAGAAGACGTGGACAGGGATGAGAACTTTTATGGAGCTTCGTCGTGAGCATAATATTCCTATTCCTGTGAATAAGGATTCACTCTACAAGGTTAAGAAAAAAGCCTATTATTAACATTGTGTAAAGGAAGGTGACGTTTCCCACAAGTAATTAATTAATTTATCTCTTTTTTTTTGTAGCCAATCGAAAGGAAGACGAGGAAGAAGTTCAATCCATTGGTGATACCAAAGAAACTACAAGCAGCGTTACCGTTTGCTTCAAAACCAAAAAATAAACCAGGTAGAAGAAGACTGTCACTAGATGCTAGAAGAGCTGTTGTAATGGAGCCGGGTGAACGAAAATCTCATGCTATTGTCCAGCAGTTGAAGCTGATGAATAAAGTCAAGGTAATGTTACTATCATGGTAAAAAAAAAAGTTACTATCATGGTGTCCTATGCATAAAAGTTGTATTGTTATCTAATCTTGTTACTATAAATAACAATGGACTTTGGAACTGTGAATAAAAAAATACAGATGAATAAGAGAAAAGCAAAGGAGCAGGAGAAGAGGAAAGCGTACGAGGCAGAGAAAGCTAAGAAGGAGGTAATCTCTAAGAAACGGAACAGAGAGGAGAGACGTGAGAGGTATCGTTCTGAAGATACACAGACAAAGAAGAAGATGAGACGAAACCAAGATTAGTACTTTTTTTTTTTTTTTGCTAAGACCAAGATTACTACATTTCTCTTAACTCAAACTAGAGATGCTTCAGCTTTCATGTCATTTATCTTTTAAAAAAAAACTAACTGAACTTGGACTTGAAATGCAGCCAGATATTGAATTCTATAAATCATTTGGATTTGAATATTCTTTAATTATTTTTTCTTTCTTTCAATTACTGGTGTAGTGATTATACTCAAAAACTAAAAATTCAACAGCCACAACTACGTATAAAAAAAATTGTGACAAAACCAAAAATCACATGCATACTAATAATATACGAAGCTTCTTAATCAGCTTTCATGATGGTGGGATGATAAAATAATTGCGCCAATTATAGAAGGTCCATATCTCATCAATATTCTAAAACAATCTTCCTCGGCAAACACATTGTTTTGTTTAATGAGTATACAGTCTTATTCTGTCATGCTTTTCTATTTGTGAAAGAGATAAATATTCTATAATTCTTCGGCACACTTACTTTGTTTATAGTAGTATCAAATAAGTCTAATATATTCATTATTTTCCTGGTCAACTGATTCAATACAGGAAATCTCAGTAAAACTTTAAAAAAAAATCAAATGTGATATTCCAATAAATGTCAGATAAAAAAAAGATCTGGTGCATGGTATAACAAACAAGTAGACCATATAAAAGGAATCCCAGCTTGGTAGAGACTGGAGTCAAATTAAATTAGTTATAAAACAATGACGATTGACTGGAAAATGCGAAGAAAGTTTGGTAAATGGGTTGTTATTGTTTTCTTGGTCAGCTTATCTTTGATTATTTGGTGATAAGATAAGCTTTACATATCTGGAAATTGTGTTAGTAAAAATTAATAATTATTCCATTATTAAAAAAAGTGATTAAGAAACAACTAAAAGCAGAAAGAGAGGAGTGGTTAAGTTGCAAAAAAGGCCAAAGAATCAGATACAAAATACAAAAAAAAACGTCAAAGCTGTTAACTTTTGCTTTCCTTAATCTCTCTTGTCTTCTTTCTCATTCTTCTCCATCAAGCAACCCCATTCTCTTTCTCTCTCTCTCTCATTAAAGCAGAGGAGGCGACGATCGTACGCGACGAACCTTCGAGAGACTGAGAGGGGTAACGTCTTTTTTCTCTTTATTCTTGTCTGTTTGCACCTAAATTTTGATTGTATAGTCTATAGATTATATGGGTTTTGTTTCTGATTTGGTAAAGCTGTCATCTTTGATTATATCTCCGGCAGAGAGAAGGTTTTCTGCATGTAAATGTGACTCAGTGTAGTGTTTTGTTGTTGGATCATGTGTCCTCTTTCTGTTCTTGATTGAAAGTTTTGATTTTTTGATGAATTTGTGAAATATTTTTAATCAGTTTTCCATAAAGGTTGTTACTTTGGTCTCTGTTTTTTTTTGGCCTCTGCTCTTATCTCCTTTGCATCCATATTCAGTTACTTAATCTCTTTCAGGATCCAAAAGTATGCGCAAGTGGATCTGTTGTACATGTCAGATACAAGACTCAAATGAAGAGGAACACTTGAAATCTTCTCAGCAGCAATCCGATGATGGTATGTTGTTTATCTACATCCCACCAATGAAATGAGTTGAATGCTTTGAACATGTAAAGACATCGTATTGTGTCTTGAGAGATTTGTTTTTATTTGTATTTGTGCTTACTGGTGGTGAGTGTCTTCATGTATGTAGCGAACCACAAGGTTCCAAAACCAGCAGCTGTTGCAAAGCACGAGGTGCAGCAGAAGGAACCTCTTCCCGTAGAGGTTCCTCCCTTGTCTCTAGACGAGGTGAAGGAAAAGACTGAGAATTTCGGATCAAAGTCCCTGATTGGCGAGGGATCTTACGGAAGAGTCTATTACGCGACGCTGAGTGATGGTGTAGCGGTTGCTCTAAAGAAACTTGATGTGGCACCTGAAGCTGAGTCTGATGCCGAGTTCTTGAGTCAGGTTCAGTTCTTGCATGCATTTTCCAAGGAAGCTACTTGTTAATACTAATACTTTGTTCTTCCTTAGGTTTCCATGGTGTCTAGACTGAAGCATGAGAATCTCACTCAACTGCTTGGTTTCTGCGTTGATGGAAACCTCCGCGTCCTTGCATATGAGTTTGCAACAATGGGATCGTTGCATGACATCTTACATGGTAGGAAGGGAGTTCAAGGGGCACAGCCAGGTCCAACACTTGAATGGACAACGAGGGTGAAAATAGCTGTTGAGGCAGCTAGAGGTTTGGAGTACCTTCACGAGAAGTCGCAGCCTCCTGTAATCCATAGAGATATAAGATCCAGCAACATTCTTCTTTTCGAAGACTACAAAGCGAAGATTGCTGATTTCAATCTCTCGAACCAGGCTCCTGATAACGCTGCTCGTCTTCACTCGACAAGAGTCTTGGGAACTTTTGGTTATCATGCTCCAGAGTAATGTTTCTTGTACCATTATTGTGTGTGTGCTGTGTATAAATTGTCTGATAAGGAGAAGCTAATATGTCTGAATATTGCAGATATGCAATGACTGGACAGTTGACTCAGAAGAGTGATGTGTACAGCTTTGGGGTTGTGCTTCTAGAACTTCTGACAGGGAGGAAACCGGTGGATCATACCATGCCTCGTGGTCAACAGAGTCTTGTAACTTGGGTGAGTATATGCTTGCTGTTAACATGGGACCATTACTTTTTTTCTGTAATCTGATGTTATTGGCTATTATGCTCAGGCGACACCAAGACTCAGTGAAGATAAAGTCAAGCAATGCATTGATCCGAAGCTAAAACCGGATTACCCTCCTAAAGCAGTTGCTAAGGTACCTCTCTCTCTCTATCTCTCTCTCTATCTCTTCATACCTTAAGGATTGATATGAATATGCAATCCAAAAGTTACAAAAATCTGTTGTGGCAAATGCAGCTAGCAGCAGTGGCAGCATTGTGTGTGCAATATGAATCTGAGTTTAGACCAAATATGAGTATAGTTGTGAAGGCGCTGCAGCCACTCCTCAAACTTGCAGCTCCAGCTCCCTCTCCACCATCAGAATCTTGAAACTTTTTTCTTTCATTTGCAAACTATCAGACTCTGTAATCAAGTGCCGTTACCAATATCTGAATGTGGTTGGTTTTTGGAGTGATTAACTATAAAAGATGATATTATGTTTCATTTGATGGATGATTGATTTTGCACACAGTTTTGTTGTGCTAGAAGAAGAGAGATTATGTGAGTGGGAGAGATAACAAAGACTTTTGACTATTTAATAATAATATCATTATTTGCAAATGAGTCTGTTATAACAGGTACACAAGTGAAGCTTCCTAGGTAGCATCATCTAGATAGTTCTCAAAAGCTTAGTTTCATTTTCCCTTTTCTTACAAAGAGACAAATGAAGAAAGAAAAGCAGAGGACTGTTCTGTTTTCGATTTAAGCAACACTGAAAGAAGTGGCTGCTTTCTCAACAAATTTATTGGCTCCCTTGAACCACCTCTTGTCTCCAGCTTGTGCTTTGCAGATATATAGCTTCCCTCCATTCACAGTGGCTGTGATCAGCTGATGCTTACCACCTTCGTCTCCATCGGCTGTTCTTGTCAACACCGACAAGTAATAGTATGGTTTCCCACCAACGTCCTGAATGTTTGTGTCCAGAATGTTTGCTGTTGCCACTGCATTGTTGTCAAACCCTCCCTGCAAGGTTACATCAGATTCACAAGACACTCAGTAATCCAAATGCACAAAAGATAACAATAGTGATGCAGTATTCAAGGTTTTCTTAGTTATCATATTCTATTGTGAACACATGGAAGAGGGAAGCTTACCTCAGAGGCAGTCTCTCCAAAGTAAGCTTGTTTCCCTAGGAGATAGTTGACCTGCCAAAAGACCCAAACACCATTAATCTCACAATGAAACATTTGTCTTGACCCCCAAAATTTGTTGACATTTTTTAATATATAGGTTTAGGCTTCCAAATTATGGAAATTTTAATTTTACGAAAGTTCTTAAGAAATGTTTTATCGCCTCCAAATTTTCAGATCCGGTCTTGTTTGAGTTATCAAGAATCTATGTAGATGGCATGGAGTAAAGACCTGAGAGAGGAACTCTTCAGGGGAACCGTAGTCAGTGATGGACTTCTTGTCAGTAGGAGTGACCATGACATTGAGATTGCTAGTGGCGTCAAAGTTGTCTTCATACCTAAGGACTTGTCCTGGATACTCTACCTCTCTGCTTGGGTTCCATTTAGCTGGCACCTGCACAATGAATCCATCTCCACTGTATGCAGTGAAGTCTGTGTTTTTCTTTGGCTTTCCAAACACATTTGCTGCAAAAACCAAGAAAAAAAGAAAGAACACACCACAGTTCTTTAACAAGATACTTTACACTTTTGAATGGTTTGAAAAATGAAATGATCTTCTTTTTTTTAACGCACCAGCTTCACCGTAGGCGGCATCGGCGGGGGATACTTTGGAACCAACGGCGGCGGCGCCGACGAGGAGTGTGAGAGCTAGACGGCGAGAGACGGCGGAGTTATCGTCTTCATGGTTCTGTTGTGCTTTACACACTATCTGGAGGGGTTTGGAGAGTGACAAGTAGCGCTGGGATGAGTTGGAAGATGATGATGATCGTGCGGCGGCGGAGGAGGCTAGTGCGCTCTGGTGCAAGAAACACGCGCTGTACGCCATTTTTTTTCTCGCTGATTCTCTAAGCTTTGATGGAAGTGTTTTTTGAGGGTTGTGGAGTGTGATAATGCATGGAGGGTGAGATCAAGAGTGAAGATGATTGGCTGGTTTCGGATATCACAGGATCTCTCTGTTGATGTCCTGATAAGGTTGTATAGGTCTTGTAGTGAGCCACGTGGCAGATACGTTTTGTTTTTGTTCCACGTCAGTTTCATCATAAATGATGTTCAGAAGCACTCAGAAGCAGAACTTTACAAATATCTTGCGTAACAAGTAACCGTGAACAAAAATAACCTAACAAAATGCGTTGAGATTTCAAAGTGAAATGAGATTCCTTGTTTTTTTTTCTAAATATATTTTTCTTGGCTCTTTCGATTCCACTAATATTCAGTAACTATATATAATGACTAATTAGTTGTTACATTCTTCTTACCTAACACAGGATGAGGATCAGAAAGTTAGTTGGCATGCAACACCACTGGAGAAGGCAACTTAGGAATAATTACATAACATATGCGACTTGGCTTTCTTAGAGAACAGTACTATTACATAGCCTGCGGTTACTAACCCAACAGAGTTCTGCCGAACCAACTCGATATGTTCAAACTCATAAGTAATGGCCATTCAAACACCAAAGTTGGAATTGTTATAGCACTTCTCTTCTGCTTTGTCCTCGCAAGTCACATTCTTAAAATTGACTTTCAGTTTTGCTTTGCTAATTGTTTTCTCCAATGGAACAGTGTTTGGGTCAGGTTTACTCATTGCTCTTGATGACATGACCAGAAGACATGCTCTCTTTCTCCTCATTGGATCAGGTTTTGCTCAGTGTTGTTCTGTTGCTAAGCAATACATGGAGGTTACTATAGTAAGACCACTACATGATTCATGAGCAATGAATATACTTTTATTTCTTGCGCTTTATAAAGATTCTAAAATATAAAAAGTATAAAAAGTGATATGTTTGTGAACCTCTTGGGCCATCGTCTTCCTTTGGCACACTTTTAATATACATCAATTTCGAATATTAATGAAAAAAATTGTAGTTCATATTTTAAAGTCGAGCAAAGCAGAGGTTCCATCAAGTCCTTTGGCATTGTAGTAAGCAACGTAATCTCTAATGGTGGTCTCTCTGTATTTTGGAGGGTTTTCTTCAGACACAAGCTCTCTAATGGGTCCGTACAATCTAGGATTCGGTCTCACACCAGTGGTGAAGAAACACGCTATGGAGACTCTAGCTCGTGTGGCTCTGTTTGCCAATACACGATGCTCCAGACTGACGAACTTGTCATTCGTTATAAGCTGCACAAAAACAAACAAACCAAACACATTATTATCTTTGGACCAAGAGAAAAATCAGTTATGCAATTGCAAAACAGAGCAAAACAGGGCAAAACAGAGCAAAAGGCGTTGATTGTGCAAACTAACCTGTAGAAGATCTCCAATGTTGATAATGAGTGCCCCAGGAACATGAGGAACATCGTACCAGTGCCCTTCGCGGTTGACTTGAAGCCCTTCAATCTGATCTGGAAGAAGCACGGTAAGGAAAGAGTTGTCGGAATGCGGACTTGTGCCTAAAGTTAGGTCGGGCGCTGGACAGGGCGGGTAGTAATGGTTAAGCATGAGCAAACCCTTTGAGCAATCCATCTCACTCAAATGGTAAGGTTCTAAACCTAGAGCTTCTGATAACATCTCAAAGAGAAACTCTCCCAACTTCATCACATGCTTTGTGTATTCCAACATAACATCCCTGAAACAGTTCATTACATGAATATAGATAACATATCAAACAAGGCTGAACGGAGATTTTTGGGATCATAAGCATTTTGAATTAATCTTACTAATTTTTTATTTTGACAATTTGATGACCATGCAACATATGTATTAGGCCTGAGATTTTGAATCGAACCGAACCAGTCGAGCCAAAACCAGACCAAAATTTCAGTTAGTTCGGTTAGAAGTTTGGTTCAGTTCGGTAGATTTTCTAGAAGATCAGTTTTGCTTGAATCGGTTATCTCAGTTTCTTCTTTTAAAAATAAATCTATACTCAAACTATAACAAAAAAAAAAACGAATCGAAATAACCAAACTAGCCGGATTTAAACAAAATTGACCAAGATTTTAACAAAATCAAACCAAAATCTTAACTGAAATCAAAATTTTGGTATGATTTCAAAACTGAACTAGCCGAATACCAAACCAAACCAAACCGAACTTTATTTCGGGTTAATTTGGTAAGATTTGTGTTGAACCGAACTAACTAAAAACCAAATAACTCGAACTAACTGAAGCCGTATGCCTATATAAAAGCTTTTTAAAATTTTAGAACCAGACCAAATGTTTCATGTGGATGTGCTTAGAACCGGTTAGACTATTAAAGCAGGTTAAGCAATGGGAGTCATCATCATACCTACAAATCTCAGGCAAGTCCTCTGGTTTTGGAGGATCTGGAGCTATGGTACAAGAGAATGTATCTCTCCAGTTAGCAGCTGGAGAGCTGAAGAGATCGAAGTTACTCAAATACATAAACCTTCTGCTGAAATCTCTCCCATAGTATTGCTTCCTCACTTCTGGTGGCTGCTCGTGAAACCCACGAACTCCATCTTTCATCTCCTCGAGAAGATCGAGAGGAACTCCATGGTTGATCACCTGGAAGAAACCCCACTTCTCTGATGCCTCTTTAATCCCTTGGATCACTTTCTTGCGCCTCGTCTCGTCCTCGAAGACATGTCCTCCGAGATCAAACGTTGGGATCGTTGTGAGGTGTTGCAAGTCAGAGGAAAGTGTCAGGTTTGATAGTTTAAGAGATGAGTGATGGAATATGCGTGGAACCTCTGAGACTCCGGAGTCTATGAGTCCTTTTACACCTGTCTTGGTGTCGTCGAAAGCTTTAAGCTCACTGACACGATCGAATGAAGCTATCTTCATCGTCTCCATTGCTTTTTCTGTTTATCAGAGAACAGAGCAATCTAATTGATCTACTTCCTAAACATTTATTCTTACTATGCCTGGATTTTCGTGTACCAGTTTACTAGGGCTGGGAAAAAAATCCAGATCCGAAAAATCGAACCGAATCCGATCCGAAAAAGTAGTACCGAACCTGAACTGAAATTCATTAAATATCCGAACGGGTTTAAAATTTTGGTATTTTTAGAACCGAAACCAAAGCGACCGAATCGAAGTATTTCGGATACCCGAATGTATCCGAAATAGATTTATATATCTAAATATATTAACTATTTTAAATTTAATATATATTAAAACATCCAAAATATATAAGATACTTTAAAATTTTCCAAAATACTTGAAAATATATACAAATAGTCAAAAGTAAATGTCTAAAATAGCTAAAATATACTCAAAATACCAGAAATACTTAAACAATCTACTGATTCTCTATTCAAATGTTCAAATCAAACTAATTTATATGTTAAGTTTAGGTATTTTGACATATGTTATTTAAATTTATTTGTAATATATTATTTTATTTATAGATTTTGAGAAATTTAAAGTATATAATAAATTTTAAAATTTTAAAATAATTTAAATGGGTTATCCGAACCGAACCAAACTAAAGATCCGAACCGAACCCAAACCGAACCCGAACAAAAATTTTGAAATACCCGAATGGGGCTGAAATCTTTGACTCCGAAAACCCGAAACCCGAATAGACCCGAACCGAACCCGATGGGTACCCGAACGCCCACCCCTACCGTTTAGGATGTTTCAGATTTTCGTATTTATACTCATAGTTCTCATTCTAAAATTGAATTAGTAATGGATCAGGTTCAAATAATAACATTTCAGGTTTGGTTCAAAATTATATTCAGCCCTAAAACCTACAAAGCAAACCATATATTGTTCGTATTCGAATTATAAGTCATATTCAAAGTGAAAACAAAAATTTAAAGCAAAACATAAAAATATCTAAGTTGAACTAAAATTAACCAAGCACACATAAAATTGATAAAATATTAAGCTAAACTTGAAAATAAACATCAATTATAAACAATATGTATTACATTATATAGAGAGTGAACTTGTTATTTCAATGAGCAAATTATAAAGTACTTATTTATAACTAATTGTGTACTTAAAGTATTTATTTAAATTTTAGTATTTTTATATCATATTACCATGAATATTGAATTTAATATTTGAAATACTTATATATTTCAAATATTTATATTGCTTTTTAATTTCAGATTTTCGGTTGTTCTTTGGGTTGGTTAATAATAATTCGTATATTTTTTATGCATCCTAAAAACCCCATTTGGGTATTTTTTTACATTTCAGATCAGAAATCGGATCATGTTTTTTTGGTCCCGGTTATTTTGGATTCTAAATTTTATACCCATACCTAATTCTGAGCAACCTTTCTTTTTCTCACCAACCCTTCTCTTTTTATTAAATATGTTTCTTTTTCTAATATTTTTGGGTCCCGCTATATTTCAGATTCTAAATTTTATATTCATACTTTTTTTGGCATTACCCACCCATACCTAATTCTCACTAACCTTTCTTTTATATGTTTATTAAATATGTTTTACACGTTTTAGATGTCTTATTTGTCTTAATAATATCTAATAAACTAAGTAGCTCAATTATTTTTACACATAAGTGTTACATACTAGTCAGTCTTTTTATTTTTGAACGAAGTATACGTATCTATACTATTATTTATGAAGTGAATTTGCTTATGTATCAGTTTCTCCATGATTTTAGAAAATTTTGCTTAGTTGTCATGTTTTTATTAGTTTTAATTAGTAGTTTTACTTATTTTTTATGTTTTTAATTTTTTTTTTGTTTTTATCTGGTAATTTTAATTTGCTTATGTGTCAGCTTTTCCATGATTTTAGAAAATTTTGCTTACTTGTCATGTTTTTTTAAACATATTTTATTTTTGTTTCTCATCTTTTTATTAGTTTTAATTAGTAATTTTGCTTATTTGCTATGTTTTAACTGTTTTTAATTTAGCTGGTAATTTTACTTATCTGTTATATTTATAATGTTATATTGTTTCCTTTAATTTTAAAATTTAATCATATTTTGTGATTAGTTATTAACGAATCTTAATAAATATTTTATTTATTTAGCTGATAATTTATGATTATCTTGGAAATAATTTTATAAAAATTCTAATGATAATATTATAGTTAAAATTATATTATATTTACTTTAGTTATATTAAAATATTATATATATGCTCATACTATATTTGGTTTAATAATATTAAATCATTCTGTTTTACTATATATATTACATAATATATAATTACCCATAAATTTAAAACGAACTTCATAAATATTACAATCATCATTATCTTAAAGATTCTATATTATGTATTCAAAAATATTTTACATCATAATATTTTAAGATAATTATAAATCTCTGTATATAGTTTTATGTATATACGAATGTTTTAAAGTTTTTTACTTAATAAAGATGTTTAATTAAAATAAAAATTTAGTGTATATAAAATATTAATATTTAATTAATTATTAAATATTTCTAAAACATGAATATAATGTATTCTAATGTTTTTTTTAATTGTCTATTTACAATTTTTTGTAAAATTATTGAGCCTGCAATTGCGACATGAGACGCAAATATGAAGATCCGGGATCCTCAAAAAAGCATGCACAGCTATGAGAGGGAAAGCCAGAGAATCATTCTCTCTGAAGCTGGAGCCTGATTTTGATTTCTGGAGGCAGAGATTCGATTCTTAATGATCATCTCAATTCCTTTAAGGATTGAGTCGGGAGAACGGTGGACACTGCGATGCAGTCTGTTATTCCTCTCCCGCCACACCTCATAGATGGTGGCTTGCAAAGCTAGCAAGGTAAGATACCTCAAATTGCTATTTCCTGAGTAGTTTATAAGACCTGTAAGAGTCTCATTCCATGAATGGTCTCTTGAATTAAATTCCAATTTTTTTTGTACCAAATATAGTTAGCCAAACTTGTTTAAAAAATAGCATACCATGTTTCAAACATAACAAATTTCTTACATTTTTCTTACCTAATACATGATTAGGATCAGAAAGTTAGTTGGCACGCAACACCGCTGGAGAAGGCAACTTCGGAAGAATTACATAACATATGCGACTTGGCTTTCTTAGAGAACAGTACTATTACATGCATATATGCCTAGGCATGCGGTTACTAACCCAACAGAGTTCTGCCGAACCAACTCGATATGTTCAAACTCATAAGTAATGGCCATTCAAACACCAAAGTTGGAATTGTTATAGCACTTCTCTTCTGCTTTGTCCTCGCGAGTCACATTCTTAAAATTGACTTTCAGTTTTGCTTTGCTAATTGTTTTCTCCCCTGGAACAGTGTTTGGGTCAGGTTTACTCTTTGCTCTTGACATGACCAGAAGACATGCTCTCTTTCTCCTCATTGGATCAGGTTTTGCTCATTGTTGTTCTGTTGCTAAGCAATACATGCAGGCTACTATAGTAAGACCACTACATGATTCATGAGCAATGAAGATACTTTTATTTCTTGCGCTTTATAAAGATTCTAAGAGCATCCTCAACGCTAAAAACCCATTTGGATTTTTAGTTTTTCTTTTTTTACTTTTCGGATTAAAAAAAAAAAAATTTAAATTACACCAATCGCGGGCCGCCACGTGTCGTGGGGCCCGCAAAACAGTACAAAAAACCCACAGCAATCGTCTCTTCTTTGGCGACTTTTCCTCTTGGTTTTGGGAAAATAGTGGGTCCCCCACCTTTAAAAACTCACTAGAAACCTGCATTGAAGCTGCTCTAAAGTATATAAGTATAAACAGTGATATGTTTGTGAACCTCTTGGGCCATTGTCTTCCTTTGGCACACTTTTCTCCCAGGCACGTTTACAGAGAATGGTTTGTAACCGCTGGGTCTAAACGATTAAACGATCATAGCAGTACCTTTTCAAAAGTTTACCGTTTGTAGAAGAAACCATTGGTCCATCGACAGCTCCGACACCCGACCACCGTCCTTGACCGTAGCTTCTCCGGGTTCAGCCCCCGACAGAGTCGGCGGGTCAGCCAGGCTCTCCGGCGCCGGATCTCCTCTCCTCTCAGGCCCTCCGACGACAATGTCTCTCTCCATCTTTGACAGCAGATCGAGTTCCTCTGGATGAGCTCTGATTAAGAAGATATTTTGGGTTGATATAACCTTGCTTCAGCAACATTCTTGGCTACTTCTCAACAACTTCTAGCTTAGTAAAGATTCAGACTTTATCTTGCAAGCATTTACTCCTCTGTGGGTTCTTTTAAGAGCTTTAACTACTGAATCTGGTTGGTATAACCTCTACTGCTCCCCATCAGTTAAAGCTCCTACCAGAAACTATAAATTCCTCGGATCTTACTCCAGCTTGGCAGTATGTCGAGTCGCTACACTAGGATGGAGAAAGGAAAATGGCAAGCTCTCCCCGGATTACCTCTGAAAAAACCTCCGGTGCGTATACCGGCGAATGACAATGAAGATTTGATTGAGGCCAACAGGCTGACGATTATTGGAAGATTAACAAATACTCTGATCCAGAAACCTAGAACAGTAATCGACTTTATGGCACAGGTTTGGAACCTGGAGGGAAGAGTTTCTGAGAGACCCCTGGGTCTTGATAAATTCCAGGTCAAGTTTGATACAGAGCACGACCTCTTGCAGGTGCTGGAGAAAGGCCCTTACCATTATAAAAGATGGATGTTACTCCTGCAACGTTGGGAGCCTACTGTTTCTGATCAGGTCCCATCAAAAATCTCTTTCAATGTCCGAATACATGGCATCCCCCTTCATTTCTGGTCTGAAAAAACTATTCTTTCTTGATTAACGGCACACCACAGGGCTCGGTTACTCCCTCCCGTGGACTTAGGCAAGGTGATCCTTTATCACCATATATCTTCATCCTTTGTACGGAAGTTCTATCGGCTTTATGCGCTAAGGGACAATCTGATGGATCGCTCCTGGGAATCAGGGTAGCTCGTGGGTGTCCGCCAATCAATCACCTCCTCTTTGCGGACGACACCATGTTCTTTTGCAAATCTAAACCGTCATGTGTCTCAGCTTTGATGAAGATTTTAGCAACCTATGAGGAAGTCTCGGGACAGAAAATTAATCCGCAGAAATCTGCCATCACTTTTTCAGCTAAAACTCCAGCATCAACCCGAGCAAGAGTGAAGGAGACAATGGAGATCTCACTGGAGGGCGGGGTTGGAAAATACCTCGGTTCACCCGAGCAGTTTGGACGAAGGAAACGGGACATCTTTGCCTCTATCCTGGACAGGATCAGACAAAAGGCACATAGCTGGACAGCGAGGTTCCTGTCAGGGGCTGGGAAGCAAGTCATGCTAAAGTCCGTTCTCTCCGCTATGCCTTGTTATGCGATGTCATGCTTTAAGCTCCCGTTATCTCTCTGTAAACAAATACAGTCTTTACTTACCCGGTTCTGGTGGGACGCAAACCCAGAGAAGAAGAAGATGTGTTGGGTTGCTTGGGAAACCATGGCATTGCCAAAGTATGCTGGCGGACTTGGCTTCAGGGATATCGAAACCTTTAATGATGCGTTTCTTGCAAAAATAAGATGGAGGTTAATCACGGAACCGCAATCTCTCTTGGCCCAGGTGTTGTTAGGGAAATACTCTCGGAATCAGTCCTTTTTGCAGGTTCCACTACCGGCTACAGCTTCCCATGGATGGAGGAGCATACTAGCGGGAAGAGAAATTCTTCGCAAAGGTTTGAGTTGGGTGGTAGGCGATGGAGAAAACATAAGACTTTGGGAAGACCCTTGGCTCTCCTTCGCGACTCCACGACAACCAATGGGACCACCATCCATGACGGAACGTTCTCTGATGGTTAAAGATCTGCTGTGTCCCCTCACAAACAAGTGGAACATTGAGAAAATCAGAAGATACCTTCCTCAGTATGAGGATATTATTTTGCGCATAAAGACTAGCTCGACACAGGCCCCTGATACGTTGATATGGCTCCTGGAAAAATCAGGAGAGTACTCTACTAAAACGGGATACGGCCTGGGAATGACAACAAACAAACCTTCGAGCGAGCTACTTGAGCCAGTTGACTGGCTGAAAGATATTTGGAATGTCAAAACAAGCCCCAAGATAAAGGATTTTCTGTGGAGAGTAGTTAAACGAGCAATTCCGGTCAGCTCTAACTTGGAACGAAGAGGGTTTCCACGCTTCAATTGCAAGAGGTGTGCTGCCCATGAAGACTACCTGCATGTTTTCCTCAACTGTCCGCTTGCACAGGAGGTGTGGAACCTCACTTCGATAGCACAGAGACCTCCAATTTCTCTGTCCACAACCGCAGACCTTATTAAGCTTGGGAGAAACTTTATTCCATTGCCTCCGACAGGTTTGAACGCTCCTTTATGGCCTTGGGTACTCTGGAACTTATGGAAAGCTAGAAACAAGTTAGTGTTTGAGAACAAAGGCTACTCGGCTCAGGAGATAGTGCTTAAAAGCATTAAGGACGCAAAGGAATGGAACGATGCCCAATCAGAAAACATAGCCCTTTGCCCGTCCTTACCCAGCAGTTCTGCACACAGGCCTTAGCTCCGGACCTGCCAGCCACCCCGACCTTCTCGCCTGCGATACTTGTTTGCAACGTGTATGCAGCATGGGATGCGACTTCTGGTGGCTGTGGTATAGGCGGAATTTTCTCAGGGAATAATGCTCAGAACCTCTTATTTGCTTCTGAAGTGCACTCCCATGTTTCCTCAGCTTTAATGGCGGAAGCCATAGCTATTCACAGAGCAGTTGCTCTTGCCTTCTATTCGAACGTCCGATCCCTGGAAGTTCTATCCGATTCCCTATCTTTGATCAAGTTATTGGAAAAAGGAGGGACACAACCTGAACTGTTCGGTATCATGTTCGATATCTATCATTTTATGCCTTTGTTTGATGTAATTTCTTTCGACTTCATTTCTCGTAACTTTAATGCGGAAGCTGATGCTGCAGCAAAAGCAATTCTCGCTGGGTCTGTAATGAACTCCAACTTTGGAGATTGAACTCCTTATGAGTGATGCAATGATTGTTTGTCCAAAAAAAAATGAAAAAAAACTGTAGTTCATATTTTAAAGTCGAGCAAAGCAGAGGTTCCATCAAGTCCTTTGGCATTGTAGTAAGCAACGTAATCTCTCATGGTGGTCTCTCTGTATTTTGGAGGGTTTTCTTCAGACACAAGCTCTCTAATGGGTCCGTACAATCTAGGATTCGGTCTCACACCAGTGGTGAAGAAACACGCGATGGAGACTCTTGCTCGTGTGGCTCTGTTTGCCAATACACGATGCTCCAGACTGACGAACTTGTCATTCGTTATAAGCTGCACAAAAACAAACAAACCAAACACATTATTATCTTTGGACCAAGAGAAAAATCAGTTATGCAATTGCAAAACAGAGCAAAACAGAGCAAAACAGGGCAAAACAGAGCAAAAGGCGTTGATTGTGCAAACTAACCTGTAGAAGATCTCCAATGTTGATAATGAGTGCCCCTGGAACATGAGGAACATCGTACCAGTGCCCTTCACGGTTGACTTGAAGCCCTTCAATCTGATCTGGAAGAAGCACGGTAAGGAAAGAGTTGTCGGAATGCGGACTTGTGCCTAAAGTTAGGTCGGGCGCTGGACAGGGCGGGTAGTAATGGTTAAGCATGAGCAAACCCTTTGAGCAATCCATCTCACTCAAATGGTAAGGTTCTAAACCTAGAGCTTCTGATAACATCTCAAAGAGAAACTCTCCCAACTTCATCACATGCTTTGTGTATTCCAACATAACATCCCTGAAACAGTTCATTACATGAATATAGATAACATATCAAACAAGGCTGAACGGAGATTTTTGGGATCATAAGCATTTTTGAATTAATCTTACTAATTTTTTATTTTGACAATTTGATGACCATGCAACATATGTATTAGGCCTGAGATTTTGAATCGAACCGAACCAGTCGAGCCAAAACCAGACCAAAATTTCAGTTAGTTCGGTTAGAAGTTTGGTTCAGTTCGGTAGATTTTCTAGAAGATCAGTTTTGCTTCGGTAATCGGTTATCTCAGTTTTCTTCTTTTAAAAATAAATCTATACTCAAACTATAACAAAAAAAAAAACGAATCGAAATAACCAAACTAGCCGGATTTAAACAAAATTGACCAAGATTTTAACAAAATCAAACCAAAATCTTAACTGAAATCAAAATTTTGGTATGATTTTCAAAACTGAACTAGCCGAATACCAAACCAAACCAAACCGAACTTTATTTCGGGTTAATTTGGTAAGATTTGTGTTGAACCGAACTAACTAAAAACCAAATAACTCGAACTAACTGAAGCTGTATGCCTATATAAAAGCTTTTTAAAATTTGAGAACGAGACCGAATGTTTCATGTGGATGTGCTTAGAACCGGTTAGACTATTAAAGCAGGTTAAGCAATGGGAGTCATCATCATACCTACAAATCTCAGGCAAGTCCTCTGGTTTTGGAGGATCTGGAGCTATGGTACAAGAGAATGTATCTCTCCAGTTAGCAGCTGGAGAGCTGAAGAGATCGAAGTTACTTAAATACATAAACCTTCTGCTGAAGTCTCTCCCGTAGTATTGCTTCCTCACTTCTGGTGGCTGCTCGTGAAACCCACGAACTCCATCTTTCATCTCCTCGAGAAGATCCAGAGGAACTCCATGGTTGATCACCTGGAAGAAACCCCACTTCTCTGATGCCTCTTTAATCCCTTGGATCACTTTCTTGCGCCTCGTCTCGTCCTCGAAGACATGTCCTCCGAGATCAAACGTTGGGATCTTTGTGAGGTGTTGCAAGTCAGAGGAAAGTGTCAGGTTTGATAGTTTAAGAGATGAGTGATGGAATATGCGTGGAACCTCTGAGACTCCGGAGTCTATGAGTCCTTTTACACCTGTCTTGGTGTCGTCGAAAGCTTTAAGCTCACTGACACGATCGAATGAAGCTATCTTCATCGTCTCCATTGCTTTTTCTGTTTATCAGAGAACAGAGCAATCTAATTGATCTACGTCCTAAACATTTATTCTTACTATGCCTGGATTTTCGTGTACCCGTTTAGTAGGGTTGGGCAAAAAAAATCCGGATCCGAAAAACCGAACCGAATCCGATCTGAAAAAGTAGTACCGAACCCGAACCGAAATTCATTAAATATCCGAATGGGTTCAAAATTTTGGTATTTTTAGAACCGAAACCAAACGCGACCCGAACCGAAGTATTTCGGGTACTCGAATGTATCCGAAATAGATTTATATATCTAAATATATTAACTATTTTTAGATTTAATGTATATTAAAAACATCCAAAATATATAAGATACTTTTAAATTTTCCAAAATACTTGAAAATATATACAAATAGTCAAAAGTAAATGTCTAAAATAGCTAAAGTATACTCAAAATACCAGAAATACTTAAACAATCTATGATTCTCTATTCAAATGTTCAAATCAAACTAATTTATATGTTAAATTTAGGTATTTTGACATATGTTATTTAAATTTATTTGTAATATATTATTTTATTTATAGATTTTGAGAAATTTAAAGTATATAATAAATTTTAAAATTTTAAAATAATTTAAATGGGTTATCCGAACCCGAACCAAACCCGCAAAGATCCGAACCGAACCCGAACCGAATTTAGAAATATCCGAATGGGGCTGAAATCTTTGACCCCGAAAACCCGAAACCCGAATAGACCCGAACCGAACCCGAATGGGTACCCGAACGCCCACCCCTACCGTTTAGGATGTTTCAGATTTTTGTATTTATACTCCTAGTTCTCATTCTAAAATTGTATTAGTACGGATCAGGTTCAAATAATAACATTTCAGGTTTGGTTCAAAATTATATTCCGCCCTAAAACCGACAAAGCAAACCATATGTTGTTCGTATTCGAATTATAAGTCAAATTCAAAGTGAAAACAAAAATTTAAAACAAAAAATAAAAATATCTAAGTTGAACTAAAATTAACCAAGGACACATAAAATTGATAAAGTATTAAACTAAACTTGAAAATAAACATCAATTATAAACAATATGTATTACATTATATAGAGAGTGAACTTGTTATTTCAATGAGTAAATTATAAAGTACTTATTTATAACTAATTGTGTACTTAAAGTATTTATTTAAATTTTAGTATTTTTATATCATATTACCATGAATATTGAATTTAATATTTGAAATACTTATATATTTCAAATATTTATATTGTTTTTTAATTTCAGATTTTCGGGTTGTTCTTTGGGTTCGGTTAATAATAATTTGGATATTCTTTATACATCCTAAAAACCCCATTTGGGTATTTTTTTTACATTTCAGATCAGATATCGAATCATTTTTTTTGGTCCTGGTTATTTTGGATTCTAAATTTTATACCCATACCTAATTCTCAGCAACCTTTCTTTTTCTCACCAACCCTTCTCTTTTTATTAAATATGTTTCTTTTTCTAATATTTTTGGATCCTGCTATATTTCAGATTCTTAATTTTATGTTCATACTTTTTTTGGCATTACCCACCCATACCTAATTGTCACTAACCTTTCTTTTATATGTTTATTAAATATGTTTTACACGTTTTAGATGTCTTATTTATCTTAATAATATCTAATAAACTAAGTAGTTCAATTATTTTTACACATAAGTGTTACATATTAGTCAGTCTTTTATTTTGAACTAAGTATACGTATCTATACTATTATTTATGAAGTGAATTTGCTTATGTATCAGTTTCTCCATGATTTTAGAAAATTTTGCTTAGTTGTCATGTTTTTATTAGTTTTAATTAGTAATTTTACTTATTTTTTATGTTTTTAATTTTTTTTTTGTTTTTAACTGGTAATTTTAATTTGCTTATGTGTCAGCTTCTCCATGATTTTAGAAAATTTTGCTTATTTGTCATATTTTTTTAAACATATTTTATTTTTGTTTCTCATCTTTTTATTAGTTTTAATTAGTAATTTTGCTTATTTGTTATGTTTTAACTGTTTTTAATTTAGCTGGTAATTTTACTTATCTTTTATATTTATAATGTTATATTGTTTCCTTCAATTTTAAGTTTAATCATATTTTTTGATTAGTTATTAACGAATCTTAATAAATATTTTATTTATTTAGCTGATAATTTATGATTATCTTGGAAATAATTTAAAAAAATCTGATAATAATATTATAGTTAAAATTATATTATATTTACTTTAGTTATATTAAAATATTATATATATGCTTATACTATATTTGGTTTAATAATATTAAATCATTCTGTTTTACTATATATATCACATAATATATAATACCCATAAATTTAAAACGAACTTCATAAATATTACAATCATCATTATCTTAAATATTCTATATTATGTATTCAAAAATATTTTACATCATAATATTTTAAAATAAATATAAATCTCTGTATATAGTTTTATGTATATACTAATGTTTTAAGTTTTTACTTAATAAAGATGTTTAATTAAAATAAAAATTTAGTGTATATAAAATATTAATATTTAATTAATTATTAAATATTTCAGTGAATATAATGTATTCTAATGTTTTTTTAATTGTCTATTTACAATTTTTTTGTAAAATTATTGAGCCTGCAATTGTGACATGAGACGCAGATATGAAGATCAGGGATCCTCAAAAAAGCATGCACGGCTATGAGAGGGAAAGCCAGAGAATCATTCTCTCTGAAGCTTGAGCCTGATTTTGATTTCTGGAGGCAGAGATTCGATTCTTAATGATCATCTCAATTCCTTTAAGGATTGAGTCGGGAGAACGGTGGACATTGCGATGCAGTCTGTTATTCCTCTCCCGCCACACCTCATAGATGGTGGCTTGCCAAGCTAGCAAGGTAAGATACCTCAAATGGCTATTTCCTGAGTAGTTTATAAGACCTGTAAGAGTCTCATTCCATGAATGGTCTCTTGAATTAAATTCGAATTTGTTTTTGTACCAAATATAGTTAGCCAAACTTGTTTAAAAAAACATACCATGTTTTAAACGTAACAAATTTCTTACATTTTTCTTACCTAATACATGATTAGGATCAGAAAGTTAGTTGGCACGCAACACCGCTGGAGAAGGCAACTTCGGAAGAATTACATAACATATGCGACTTGGCTTTCTTAGAGAACAGTACTATTACATGCATATATGCCTAGGCATGCGGTTACTAACCCAACAGAGTTCTGCCGACCCAACTCGATATGTTCAAACTCATAAGTAATGGCCATTCAAACACCAAAGTTGGAATTGTCATAACACTTCTCTTCTGCTTTGTCCTCGCGAGTCACATTCTTAAAATTGACTTTCAGTTTTGCTTTGCTAATTGTTTTCTCCACTGGAACAGTGTCTGGGTCAGGTTTACTCATTGCTCTTGACATGACCAGATGACATGCTCTCTTTCTCCTCATTGGATCAGGTTTTGCTCATTGTTGTTCTGTTGCTAAGCAATACATGGAGGCTACTATAGTAAGACCACTACATGATTCATGAGCAATGATGATACTTTTATTTCTTGCGCTTTATAAAGATTCTAAAGTATAAACAGTGATATGTCTGTGAACCTCTTGGGCCATTATTGTCTTCCTTTGGCACACTTTTGATATACATTAATTTCGAATATTAATGAAAAAAAATTGTAGTTCATATTTTAAAGTCGAGCAAAGTAGAGGTTCCATCAAGTCCTTTGGCATTGTAGTAAGCAACGTAATCTCTAATGGTGGTCTCTCTGTATTTTGGAGGGTTTTCTTCAGACACAAGCTCTCTAATGGGTCCGTACAATCTAGGATTCGGTCTCACACCAGTGGTGAAGAAACACGCGATGGAGACTCTAGCTCGTGTGGCTCTGTTTGCCAATACACGATGCTCCAGACTGACGAACTTGTCGTTTGTTATAAGCTGCACAAAAACAAACATAACAAACCAAACACATTATTATCTTTGGACCAAGAGAAAAATCAGTTATGCAATCGCAAAACAGAGCAGAACAGGGCAAAACAGAGCAAAAGGCGTTGATTGTGCAAACTAACCTGTAGAAGATCTCCAATGTTGATAACGAGTGCCCCAGGAACATGAGGAACATCGTACCAGTGCCCTTCGCGGTTGACTTGAAGCCCCTCGATCTGATCTGGAAGAAGCACGGTAAGGAAAGAGCTGTCGGAATGAGGACTTGTGCCTAGAGTTAGGTCAGGCTCTGGACAGGGCGGGTAGTAATGGTTAAGCATGAGCAAACCCTTTGAGCAATCCATCTCACTCAAATGGTAAGGTTCTAAACCTAGAGCTTCTGATAACATCTCAAAGAGAAACTCTCCCAACTTCATCGCATGCTTTGTGTATTCCAACATAACATCCCTGAAACAGTTCATTACATGAATATAGATAACATATCAATCAAGGCTGAACGGATATTTGTAGGACCATAAACATTTTTGAATTAATCTTACTAATTTTGTTTTGACAATTTGATGATCATGCAACATATGTATTAGGCCTGAGATTTTGAACAAAATCGAACCAGTCGAACCGAACCAGACCAAAATTTCAGTTAGTTCGGTTAGAAGTTCGATTAGGTAGGTTTTCTAAAATATCAGTTTACGGTTTGGTTCGGTAATCGGTTATTTTGGTTTTATTCTTCTGAAAATAAATCTATACCCAATCCATATAAAAAAAACTGAATTGAACTAATCAAACTAACCGAATTTAAACAAGATTAACCAAAAATTTAACAAAATTAAACTAAAATCTAACTGAAATAAAAATTTTGGTATGATTTCAAAAACTGAACTAACCGAATATTAAACCAAACCAAACCGAACTTTATTTCGGTTAATTTGGTAAGATTTGTGTTGAACCGAACTAACCGACAACAAAATAACTCGAACTAACCGAACCCGGCATGGCTAATATGTATAGAAGCTTTTTAAAATTTTAGAACTAAACCGAATGTTCCTAAAACCGGTTATGATATCAATGCAGGTTAAGCAATGGAGTCATCATCATACCTACAAATCTCAGGCAAGTCCTCTGGTTTTGGAGGATCTGGAGCTATGGTACAAGAGAACGAATCTCTCCAGTTAGCAGCTGGAGAGCTGAAAAGATGGAAGTTACTTAAATACATAAACCTTCTGCTGAAATCTCTCCCGTAGTATTGCTTCCTCACTTCTGGTGGCTGCTCGTGAAACCCACGAACTCCTTCTTTCATCTCCTCGAGAAGATCCAGAGGAACTCCATGGTTGATCACCTGGAAGAAACCCCACTTCTCTGATGCCTCTTTAATCCCTTGGATCACGTTCTTGAGCTTCGTCTCGTCCTCGAAGACATGTCCTCCGAGATCAAACGTTGGGATCGTTGTGAGGTGTTGCAAGTCAGAGGAAAGTGGTTTCAGGTTTGATAGTTTGAGAGATGAGTGATGGAATATGCGTGGAACCTCAGAGACTCCGGCGTCTACGAGTCCTTTTACACCTGTCTTGGTGTCGTCGAAAGCTTTAAGCTCACTGACACGATCGAATGAAGCTATCTTCATCGTCTCCATTGCTTTTCTGTTTATCAGAGAACAGAGCAATCTAATTTATCTACTTCCTAAACATTTGTTCTTACTACGCCTGGATTTTCGTGTACCCGTTTAGGATGTTTCGGATTTTCAGATTTTCGTGTTTATACTCCTAGTTCTCATTCTAAAATTTTATTAATATGGATCAGGTTCAAATAATAACACTTCAGGTGTTCAAAATTATATTCCGCCTTAAAATCCACAAAGTAAACCATATATCGTTCGTATTATAATTATCTAAGTCATATTCGAAGTGAAAACAAAACATAAAAATATCTAAGTTGAATTAAAATTAACCAAGCACACATAAAATTGACAAAATATTAAGTTAAACTTGAAAATAAACATCAATTATAAACAATATGTATTACTTATATAGAGAGTGGACATGTTATTTCAATTAGCAAATTATAAAGTACTTATTTATAACTAATTGTGTACTTAAATTATTTATTGAAATTATAGTATTTATTGTTGTATATCATATTACCATGAATATTGAATTTAATATTTGAAATACTTATATATTTCAAATATTTATATTGCTTTTTAATTTCAGATTTTCAGGTTATTCTTTGGGTTCGGTTAATAATAATTCGGACTCTGATATTTTTTTATACATCCTAAAAAAACCATTTGGGTATTTTTTTTTACATTTCAGATCAGATATCGGATCGTGTTTTTTTTGGTTCCGGTTATTTCGGATTCTAAATTTTATACCCATACCTAATTCTCAATAACCTCTCTTTTTCTCACCAACCCTTCTCTTTTTATTAAATATATTTCTTTTTTCTAATATTTTTGGGTCCTGCTATATTTCGGATTTTAAATTTTATACTCATACTTTTTTTGGCATTACCCACCCGTACCAAATTCCCACTAACCATTTTTATATGTTTATTAAATATTTTTTACACGTTTTAGATGTCTTATTTGTATTAATAATATCTAATAAACTAAGTAGCTCAATTATTTTTACACATAGTGTTACATATTAGTCAGTCTTTTATTTTTGAACAAAGTATACATATCTATACTATTATTTATGAAGTGATTTTGCCAATACATCAGTTTCTCCATGATTTTAGGAAATTTTGTTTAATTGCCATGTTTTTATTAGTCTTAATTTAGTAGTTTTACTTATTTTTATGTTTTTTTATGTTTTTAACTGGTAATTTTAATTTGCTTATATATTAGTTTCTCCATGATTTTAGAAATTTTTTGCTTATTTATCATGTTTTTTTTAACATATTTTATTTTTGTTTGTCATCTTTTTATTAGTTTTAAATAGTAATTTTGCTTATTTGTTATGTTTTTAATTGTTTTTTTTATTTTAGCTGGTAATTTTACTAATCTGTTATATATATAATGTTATATTGTTTCCTTTAATTTTAATTTTAATCATATATTATGATCACTTATTAACGAATCTTAATAAATAATTTTATTTATTGAGCTGATAATTTATGATTATCTTGGAAATAATTTTAAAAAATTATGATGATAATATTATAGTTAAAACTATATTATATTTACTTTAGTTATATTAAAATATTATATATATGCTTATACTATATTTGGTTTAATAGTATTAAATCATTCTGTTTTACTATATATATCACATAATATATAATTACCCATAAATTTAAAATAACTTCATTAATATTATAATTATCATTATCTAAGAGATTCTACATTATGTATTAAAAATATTTTACATCATAATATTTTAAAATAAATATAAATCTATGTATATAGTTTTATGTATATACGAATGTTTTAAAGTTTTTTTACTTAATAAAGATGTTTTATTAAAATAAAAATTTATTGTATATAAATATTAATATCTAATTAATTATTATATATTTCAAAAACATGAATATAATGTATTCTAATGATTTTTAATTGTCTATTTACAATTTTTTGTAAAATTATTGAGCCTGCAATTGCGGGCAAAACACCTGGTTTGTCTAGTAGTTAGAACTTATTTGATATAAGTATTCCAAATTTTTTTTGTACCAAATATAGTTAGCCAAACTTGTTTCAAAAAAAAAACATACCATGTTTTAAACATAACAAATTTCTTACATTTTTCTTACCTAACACATGTTTAGGATCAGAAAGTTAGTTGGCACGCAACACCGCTGGAGAAGGCAACTTCGGGAGAATTACATAACATATGCGACTTGGCTTTCTTAGAGAACAGTACTATTACATGCATATGCCTAGGCATGCGGTTACTAACCCAACAGAGCTCAGCCGAACCAACTCGATATGTTCAAACTCAAAGTAATGGCCATTCAAACACAAAAGTTGGAATTGTCATAACACTTCTCTTCTGCTTTGTCCTCGCGAGTCACATTCTTAAAATTGACTTTCAGTTTTGCTTTGCTAATTGTTTTCTCCACTGGAACAGTGTTTGGGTCAGGTTTACTCATTGCTCTTGACATGACCAGAAGACATGCTCTCTTTCTCCTCATTGGATCAGGTTTTGCTCATTGTTGTTCTGTTGCTAAGCAATACATGGAGGCTACTATAGTAAGACCACTACATGATTCATGAGCAATGATGATACTTTTATTTCTTGCGCTTTATAAAGATTCTAAAGTATAAACAGTGATATGTTTGTGAACCTCTTGGGCCATTGTCTTCCTTTGGCACACTTTTGATATACATCAATTTCGAATATTAATGAAAAAAAATTGTAGTTCATATTTTAAAGTCGAGCAAAGTAGAGGTTCCATCAAGTCCTTTGGCATTGTAGTAAGCAACGTAATCTCTAATGGTGGTCTCTCTGTATTTTGGAGGGTTTTCTTCAGACACAAGCTCTCTAATGGGTCCGTACAATCTAGGATTCGGTCTCACACCAGTGGTGAAGAAACACGCGATGGAGACTCTAGCTCGTGTGGCTCTGTTTGCCAATACACGATGCTCCAGACTGACGAACTTGTCATTCGTTATAAGCTGCACAAAAGCAAACATAACAAACCAAACACATTATTATCTTTGGACCAAGAGAAAAATCAGTTATGCAATTGCAAAACAGAGCAGAACAGGGCAAAACAGAGCAAAAGGCGTTGGTTGTGCAAACTAACCTGTAGAAGATCTCCAATGTTGATAATGAGTGCCCCAGGAACATGAGGAACATCGTACCAGTGCCCTTCGCGGTTGACTTGAAGCCCCTCGATCTGATCTGGAAGAAGCACGGTAAGGAAAGAGCTGTCGGAATGAGGACTTGTGCCTAGAGTTAGGTCAGGCTCTGGACAGGGCGGGTAGTAATGGTTAAGCATGAGCAAACCCTTTGAGCAATCCATCTCATTCAGATGGTTAGGTTCTAACCCTAGAGCTTCTGATAACATCTCAAAGAGAAACTCTCCCAACTTCATCACATGCTTTGTGTATTCCAACATAACATCCCTGAAACAGTTCATTACATGAATATAGATAACATATCAAACAAGGCTGAACGGAGATTTTTAGGATCATAAGCATTTTTGAATTAATCTTACTAATTTTTTATTTTGACAATTTGATGACCATGCAACATATGTATTAGGCCTTAGATTTTGAACCGAACCTGTCGAACCAAACCAGACCAAAATTTCAGTTAGTTCGGTTAGAAGTTTGGTTCGATTCGATAGGTTTTCTAAGAGATCAGTTTACGGTTCGGTTCGAAAATCGATTATTTCGGTTTTCTTTTTTAAAAGTAAATATATAATCAAATCATATAAAAACGAACCGAACTAACCGAATTAACCAAACTAACCGAATTTAAACAAAACTTTAACAAAATTAAACCAAAAGCTGACTGAAATGAAAAATTTGGTATGATTTTCAAAAACTGAACTAATCTAATACCAAACTACACCAAACCGAACTTTATTTTGGGTTAATTTGGTAAGATTTGTATTGAACCGAACTATTGGAAAACCAAATAACTCAGAACTAACTTAACCCGCATGCGTGATATGTATAAAACCGGTCATGATATCAAACACAGGTTAAGCAATGGAGTCATCATACCTACAAATCTCAGGCAATTCTTCTGGTTCTGGAGGATCCGGAGCTATGGTAAAAGAGAAAGTATCTCTCCAGTTAGCAGCTGGAGAGCTGAAGAGATCGAAGTTACTTAAATACAGAAACCTTCTGCTGAAATCTCTCCCGTAGTATTGCTTCCTCACTTCTGGTGGCTGCTCGTGAAACCCACGAACTCCTTCTTTCATCTCCTCGAGAAGATCGAGAGGAACTCCGTGGTTGATCACCTGGAAGAAACCCCACTTCTCTGATGCCTCTTTAATCCCTTGGATCACTTTCTTGCGCTTAGTCTCATCCTCAAAGACACGTCCTCCGAGATCAAACGTTGGGATCGTTGTGATGTGTTGCAAGTCAGTGGAAAGTGGTCTCAGGTTTGATAGTTTGAGAGATGAGTGATGGAATATGCGTGGAACCTTCGAGACTCCGGCGTCTACGAGTCCTTTTACACCTGTCTTGGTGTTGTCGAAAGCTTTAAGCTCAGTGACACGATCGTATGAAGCTATCTTCATCGTCTCCATTGCTTTTTCTGTTGATCATATAACAGAGCAATCTGATAATAAACGTAACCCAAGAAGAAAAAACGAAATTTTCTTCATGGGGTTTGGAGATAAGACGAGTGGTTACAGCAAAGCCATAGATCAGAGATAAGGTTTGTAAGAAGGAAGAAGACAACCGCTTCGGACAGTACCCCTGGCCCACTGGCTTTGACATGTCTTGTTAATACAAATTCTCACTCTTTTGATATTTTTGTTATATATACATAGTCACATACACACTATTATCCATTAAGTTCATATTTTAATGTGGAGTAAATCAGAGGTGCTTACTTGCGCCTGAAGTTAGGTCAGGCTCTACACAGGTAATGGCAATGCATGTTCATCACTTGCTTTGAGTATTCCATATCACAACATCCCTGAAACATTTTTCACCATATGAATCAATTCATAAGGTTAGAATTCGCCAGCAGATCCTGTGGTTTCAGAGGATTCGGAGCGCCATGTAACAAGAGAAGGTATCTCTCAAACTTGCAGCTGATGAACATATAGAGTTTAGGAAAAAAAGATGGAGATGCGGGGTATCGATCCCCGTACCTCTCGCATGCTAAGCGAGCGCTCTACCATCTGAGCTACATCCCCAATGATTTCTTCGTTTAGGGGAAATAAATAATTTTTATCTCTCTGCGTAAAATGATACTCTTAACCGGACGGCCGGCTGTACCACCCGATTGTTAACCGGAAATAATAACCGGTTCTCAAATTTAAGAAAAGGGGTGATGCTTTTATTTTTCTTTTCTTTTCTTTTCAAACCAAGTGCTCACTTTCCCGGCGACTCGAGTCGTAAATAAATCTCCATTCTCCACCCGAAGTGACCTAATCGGAGGAAGTGCCGGCGAGAGACTGAGCTACGGAGTGAATAGAAGTGAGAGTGAGTATCTCAGTCTCCGTTTGATCTAAATCGAGCGGCGGCGACGGAGAGAGATGACCGGATTAACGAGAACAGCCGGCGATTTTGCGGTAACTCCGCACAAAATCTCCGTTTGCATTCTCCTGCATCAGATATACGCGCCATCTGCTCAGATGTCTCTTCCCTTCCCTTTCTCCTCCGTTTCTCACAGAGCCGGCCCTGAACCATGCCTAGTGAAACATTTGCAACAGGCCCCCGAAATTTTTGAAAAAAATTACATTGATTTAAGCCCCCAAAAAATATTTTTAGGCCCCCAAAACTCGTAAAAAAAAAATTTTTACATAGACATAGTTTCAGGCCCCCAAAATTTCAGGGCCGGCCCTGGTTTCTCACCACAACCGCCTCGGCCTCTACTTGCTCTCTCTTACTAAGGTCACACTCTTCGTTTTCTGTTGCGATTGCATTTATCTCATTGTTTTCTGTGCACGGATCTTGTAGCTTATGTTGATTCCATTTCTTATTGGTTTGGAACGTTCGATGAATGATGATGGTGTGGATTTGTGGAAGTCCTGACGAAAATATTTATATTCATGATGCAGGCTTGCGATGATATGTATGAGATGAAGCTGGAAGAGCTTATGAACCAATTGAGAGACGTTGGGGAAGAGATGGATGTGTGGCTAACTGAACATTTGAGTGATAGATTTTCTTCTTTGTCTTCACCAGATGATCTATTGAGTTTCTTTACTGACATGCGAGGTTAGCTACTAGGTTCCGTTTTTTTTTTTTGCATCATTTTTGGGATCTTATTAGTTATCGTTTTCTTTGTATGTAGGATTACTTGGGAGATTTGATTCAGGAGCTGTGCAAGATGATCAGATTTTCTTGGATCCGAACAGCAGCTTGGGAATGTTTGTTCGTCGTTGCATTTTGGCATTTAACCTTTTATCGTTCGAGGTATTGTTGCTTTTTATTGGTTTATTTTGAGACTGGATAATCGTATTACTATTCAAGTTTATATATTAAAGAATTTGTTTGGTATTTAGTTTGAGGTTTTGCTTGAAGAACTCGGATTTGATAGCTTAAACGTCAGTTCCACTTTATTGTAGTCCAAATCTATATGCGACTTTTGTTAGTTTCTTGACCAACTAAGGTCGAGAATGAAAAATTTATTTGTGCTTGTCTAGACTAGATTTAAGATCATATGGGATCTATGGCGAAACTCTTATAGATTAAACGTCCGGTCCATTTTCTGCCAATTTTCTTCAGGTTGCTTTAAAACAAAAGTGAGTGTCTCAAAGAACCAGTCCATTTCATTTTTATGTGAATCGTGTTCAGGGAGTTTGTCATCTTTTTTCAAGCTTTGAAGCCTACTGCAGCGAAGCCCATCGAAGCTCTGCTCAGTATGATGCATTTAATAGTGATGTGGAGTCATTAACACGATATGATCAGATGGATATGGAGATCTATGTACCGGATAAAGCAACCAAGCTACATAAAAATGCAAATAGAAGTGTTCCTTTTCACCTTCATACGCCGGAGGCGCTTTTTAAAGTGACAGAAGGTATCCCTTCTTATTCACCCATCTTGAGGTAATAGAGTTTTTATATTCGTGACCAGGCGGTAATTTAAATGCTACGGTCCTCATATATGTTTGATAACATTTTTGCTGATGCATTAGCATCAAAGGTAGCCTCAATGTTCATCCTTTATCATATTTACTATCCCATGACTTGGAAAGTATTTGTATGGAACTTTTTTAGATTTTTTTTTGTTTGAAATTTGGGCTTCAGAAGATTTTTCATTTCCGTAATGTAGAAACAATATACTAATTAAGTTTCATTCTCATGTTTGCATTCACTTGTTTTATACCTGAATCTCATAGTAACGCAATTAAAATAAATGAAATATGCAGGGTTGCTAGTTACTAGGAAGGAAAAATCAAGTACCAGCAAATTTGCAGAGGATACTTCAATTGCTTCTGCCTCTTCAATTAAAGTTGAGGATACCCGGGTTGATGATGAGTCATTTTTCCTTCGGACAAATTTGCAGGTACAAGGCTTTTTAATGGAAAAGGCTGATGCAATTGAAACGTAAAGCCTCTATTTCTTAGTATCTGCTACATTTCTTTCAAAAGTATTGCTAATTTTGTTTTAACTTTCATCTTATATAATTTGATGTCAGCCATGGAAGTTCATTTTCTTCAAGTTCGATTGAAAGTTTACTTGAGCAGCTTCAGAATTAGCCCCTGAGTTGCATCGTGTAATGTCTTGATTTTGTTATATTTTCCTTTGCAATGTATTCAGAAGTTATTTACTCTTACATTTTATTGACGGCATTACGGTGATGCAGGTTCACTTTTTGCGTTACTTGAATAAACTTCACAGCGACGACTATTTTGCCGCTTTGGATAATCTCCTCCGTTACTTTGATTACAGGTAATTTGTACTCTTAGCTGTTTTCCTCTGCTTTTATACAAGAAATATCCAGTTGTGTTTACCTGTTAGATAATTGTCACTAGGCATTGTGATTCAAACATGATCTGATTTATGAACCATTGCCGAAAAGTGCAGGGACTGAGGGATTTGACATTGTTCCTCCTTCAACTCGTTGTAGCATCTATGGAAGGTACGAGATTGCTTTGTTATGTTTGGGAATGATGCATTTCCGCTTTGGGCATCCTAATCTGGCTCTAGAGGTGAGCATTAATTTCCCTTAGCTTTTACTGCCAAAAGTTGTTCCTGACCTTAAAAACCCGGCCTGGATGGACCAAATTGTACATTGGATAGTTTACTGGGACGTTGGTGAGGCTAACAAGTACTGATGCTCATTTGTTATGTATCTTGAATGTGTTAACCTCGCAGCTTCACTTTGATAGATTACTTGAAATCATAATGAGCTACTGTACTTAGATCATGTTTCTGTGTATATAAAAATTATACTTGAGAAACTTGAATTTTTTCCCATACAAGCAGTGATGTGTTTGAGGTGGGGCAGGCTTTTGTAAGTTTTTGCTTGAAGTTTCTCTTTCTTCTGGTGTCCTAGCCTTGGTACATTTGTTTAAAACCCACTTGAGTTCGGTCTGGGTAAATAAAGATGCAACACTATTGAGTCTATTGGACTTGCTATTTTAACTTCATATTTATGAGTGATCTCACTAGACATGAAATAGGATCTTATCATTTGTTGGTTCGCTTATAATATGGTTTCTCCTCAATCGCAGGTTTTGACAGAAGCTGTGCATGTATCGCAGCAGGTATATGATCACTTTATTCATCTGATGAAGCTCTGTTTATAGTATATTTTGAAGAAAGTGGTATTTGATAAATTTCTGCAAGGCGTCTATTTTTATGAAAGTTTTTTTGAGCTCAATATTGAGCTAGTTTAATTTATTATTATATCACTAAGTTCTGTAAGCGATTTATGACTCTTAAATATTCTGTATTAAGTGCATGCTAGAAGGATCACATTGCTCTCGTGTGGACTAATAAGCAATCAAATGACTAACATTATCAGCTTACATTATTTAAAGATAATGTTATTCAAGCTTTAGTTCATTTATGGTATTTAAAACGTTTGTTTATTCTGCAGCTTAGTAATGATACTTGTCTAGCCTATACACTAGCAGCAATGAGCAACTTGTTATCAGAAATGGGCATTGCAAGTACCACCGGCGTTCTCGGAGCCTCGTACTCACCCGTCACTAGCACTGCGTCTTCATTATCTGTACAACAAAGGGTGTACATACTTTTGAAAGAGTCATTGAGGAGAGCTGACAGTCTAAAGTTAAAAAGCCTTTGTGGCTTCTAATCATCTTGCGATGGCTAAATTTGAGTTGATGGTAAGTCCACCAACTTTGACTTTCAGATTTTTTTTTTTTTGTTACGCCTTCAAATTTCTTATTTGTTTATTTTGTCCTGCTTCTGTGAGCGCCTAGGCCGCCGGTTATTCGCTAAATCCATATCCTTGTTTATCTAATCTTGAGTATTCGCTAAATCAATATAGTTATTTTGTTGTAATACAGCATGTGCAAAGGCCTCAGCTTTCGCTTGGTCCCAAAGCTTCAATGCGTCACAAAACTTGTCCAGTTAGTGTCTGCAAGGTACTAAATATATCAGCTAACAGTTATGACTAGAGTGAAATATTCTTGTCTCCTTTTGAAGTCTAATCAGTTCTTGAATAATCCATGGCAGGAGATAAGACTAGGAGCACACCTAATTAGCGAATTTTCTTCTGAAAACTCTAAAATGAAATTTGATGGTTCACTAAGCTCAGTTTGGCTTAAAGACTTGCAAAAACCATGGAGTCAACCTGTGTATTCCCAAGAATCTGGTTCTAGAAACAGTTCGAATTTTTTTAAGTTCTGTGATCATTTGGTCTCGATTCCTGGGTCTGTATCACAAGTAATAGGTGCTTCTTATTTACTACGGGAAACTTCATGGGAGTTATATGGCAGGTATGATTGATATTGGCATTCTGTTTGAAGATGATTGTTACTTTCTTTAGAAGTCAGCTGCATAAATTTCTGATATATACTAATCCATTTGTTTTTTTAGCGCTCATATGGCTCGGATGAATACCTTGGTGCATGCAACTTTATTTGGTGATTCTACGAGGTAATTTTCAAAAATGTCTCACTTTCTTGTTCTATTCTCAATCCCTCTCTCCCTTTTTAGCTCTTTCTCTTTTCTAAAACGATCTCCTACCTTCGTTTGGAGTCATTTTGATCTATTTCTTGTATTTATAGTTCATCTGACGCAGAATTAGCATACTTGAAGCTCATTCAACATTTGGCACTATATAAGGGATACAAAGGTTAGATTCTCGTACATTGTCATGAATCCCTTGTTATACGTGCCTGTCGTTCAATTCTTGAATGAAACAATACAAAAGTGCCTTGATGATCATTCAATGTTTCTGTACGAGGAATATCATGTCAGTGTACAAAATCAGAATTTTGTGCTCAGTTTTCTGATTATGTTTATTAGGACCTTGCTCCATGTCTTTTCCTACATTGACCTCTTTCTGTAATCAATGATATTCCAGATGCCTTTGCTGCTCTCAAGATTGCGGAAGAAAAGTTCTTAACCTTATCAAAATCAAAAATATTGTTGCTCAAGTTGCAGTTACTACATGAACATGCCTTGCATCGGGTTCCCAGTCTCCTATACATGCCACTACTCTTGTTATACTCTCTCCAAGTCCAGATTAGCTCCATGGTTACAACTTCGTAATTCTGTTCCAGAGTTTCACTATTGTACAGCAATCGTGTATTCTAAAGAACATGCTTCTGTTCGATAATTTGCGTAAGGAACGTCAATAAACCAGCAAATTGGTTCATTTATCTGCCCTCTGTGATCATTTAGTCTTATTTTTTGATGGTTATGTAAATAGATTCAAATGCTTTGAAACTGAGAAAACATTCGTTGAGATATACAATTTGAACAGAAGCTCTCTATTGTATTCTCTCTCGAGTCAGCCGTTCTAACTTTGTTAAATCCAATAGTGGGAATCTAAAGCTAGCTCAACGAATGTGCAATGAGCTAGGACGCTTGGCATCAACCAACATGGGTGTAGATATGGAGCTGAAAGTAGAAGCAAGTCTTCGAGAAGCTAGGACGTTGCTTGCTGCAAAACAATATAGCCAGGTTTGCGCGAAATCCTTTGTTGACCATCTGTTTTTAATCCATGTGCAGTATGTAGTTACAGGTCATGTGCTATACTTTGTTAATGTATCTTCACTTTGCTTTGGTACTACGTTCTCTACAGGCAGCAAATACGGCACACTCCCTCTTCCGCACGTGCCATAAATTCAATTTGCAAATCGAAAAGGCATCAGTTCTTCTTCTGTTAGCAGAGATTCATAAGGTATGATATGGCTACATGAACTTAGTAGCTTTAGAGCTTGCGGTAGTAACATGTCATTATATCAATTCTGTATTAGTTTTCTGACCGCCTTCACCTTTTGTTTCTCCCTCTTCTAATTCTCAGAAGTCAGGAAATGCAGTCCTGGGTCTTCCGTATGCGCTGGCAAGCATCTCGTTTTGCCAGTCATTCAACTTGGATCTTCTCAAAGCATCAGCTACACTCACGCTGGCCGAGCTGTGGCTTGGTCTTGGATCAAATCATTCCAAGCGAGCGTTAGACCTTTTGCATGGGGCATTCCCTATGATTCTTGGCCATGGAGGTCTGGAGTTGCGTGCTCGAACATACATTTTCGAAGCAAACTGCTATCTTTCTGATCCAAGCTTTTCTGGTAATTTTTGTTGTCTTGTAGTTCATGCTTGGTTGCATGATCTTAATATTTATATGAAAGGGCTTTGGATCCTAATTGGGTTCATCTGAGAAAGCTTTCATTCTCGAATAGTCATGGCCTTTCCAGAAGGGATGAACAATGAAAGCAATAACCCAACTTGTTCTCTGTTTTATTAGATTTAATTAAAAAGAATGACATCGTGGTTATAATATTGCTTAGCGAGGATGTTTAGAACATAACGGATAGAATCTATCTATACGGATAAGTTTAGTTTCTTGCTTCTTGCGAGTTTCTTATTGGTTCTAACTTTTGTTTGTTGGTCTTGTAAATATATTTCGCCAGTTTCCACAGATTCCGCCAGTGTCCTGGATTCTCTGAGGCAAGCTTCAGATGAGCTTCAAGCTTTGGAGGTAACTTGTGCCATTAAGAATATTATGTAGCTTTTGCTTTTAAAAATAAGCGTGAACTCTGTTATATCGCCACACCATTGCATAGAGATGCTATGTTGCTTTTTAACCATTTTGTGCCTATTGTGCAGTACCATGAATTGGCAGCTGAAGCTTTGTATTTAATGGCGATGGTATACGACAAGCTGGGACGGCTTGAGGAGAGGGAAGAAGCTGCGGCTTTATTTAAGAAGCATATAACAGCCCTGGAGAACCCCCAAGACGTGGAACCAACATGGCATGAGAGAACCTTTGACCTGCTAATATGCTTACTGTGAAAGCTTGTAACTTAAGTTGTAACATGTTCCTTAAGACCTGTTCCGGTGATGTCTAACTCTGAAAATGTAACTTATAATCTCTGTTTCTCTTGTCAATACGTCGTCGTTTGGTAGGAAACAAACGGGCCGAAGTGATTACGTAATTAATGACTAATTAAAGGAAGCCCACTTGCCGAATACGTCGTCGTTTCGTGCGAAACAACACTTGCATATCCAAAAACCTTGACGAAACTCAACGGAGACGGTAATCAAGCTCGCCAGTGAACTGCTCGACGTTTTTTTCTCCCTCGGATTTGCAGAGCGACGCCGATGGTGAAAGAATCTAATTAGCTGAAACGAAATCCACTACGGATGCGGAGATCGATTACCATTGCGATTGCGTTAACGGCGAAAACATTTCTCCACCATCGTCATCTTCTGGCGAAAGGTAACCCCGTAACTGCTCTCTCACACAGCGGTTTCCGAGCATTTTCCGTTCGCAGTAACTACCGAGAGAGATTGAGAAGCGAGCTTCACTCAATCAAATTAAACGATGCAGTCGTTCTGTTCTACGACATGGCCGAGTCTCGTCCCCTCCCTTCCATCATCGATTTCAGTAGAGTACTAACCGCAATCGCCAAGATGAAGGAGCACTATCTCGTGATCTATCTCTTCAGTCAATTGGATAATCTAGGGATCCCGAACGATCTCTACAGCTTCAGTATCTTGATAGACTGTCTATGCAGATGCTCTCAGCTCTCCGCTGCTCTATCTTTCCTCGGAAAGATGATAAAACTCGGTTATAACCCCAGCGTGGTCACCCTTGGATCACTGGTTAACGGATTCTGTCAGGCGAGTAGAATCCACGACGCGATGGCTCTCGTTGATCAGATGGTGGAGTTAGGCTACGAACCTGATGCTACAGTCTACAACATGATCATTGATGTTCTATGCGAAAACCGGAATTTGAGGGTTGCGATTGACGTTTTGAATCATATGGAGAACGTAGGAATTAGACCTGATGCCGGCACGTATAACTCTCTCATCACTGGACTTTTCAGCGCTGGTGTGTGGGTTGTCTCCGCTAGATTTCTGAGTGATATGATGAGGAAGGGGATCAAGCCGGATGTGGTTACTTTCAGCGCTTTGATTGATGCGTATGTGAAAGAGGGACGGATTCTAGAGGCTAAGAATGTGTACAGAGAGATGATTCGAAGATCGGTAGATCCCAATGTTGTTACTTACAATACGTTGATCAACGGGTTTTGTATTCACGGTCGTCTAGATGAGGCCAAAACCGCGTTTTGGTTAATGGCGAGTAAAGGTTGCTTCCCGAATCTTGTGACTTATAATACTCTCATCAACGGGTTTTGCAAGTCTATGAAGGTAGATGACGGGATCATAATCTTCTATACGATGTTGCGTGATGGGTTTGTTGGTGATACGTTCACGTACAACACTCTCTTCCAAGGCTATTGTCAAGTGGGGAGATTCAGAGCTGCTAACGAGATTCTATGTCGGATGGTTTCTTGCGGCCTGCGTCCCGATATTTTTACTCACAACATTTGGTTGGACTGTCTATGTGAGCGTTGGAAGGTGAAAAAGGCGTTGGTGATGTTGGATGATATGGAGAGGAGTGAGATGGTTATTGGTATTATCACGTATAATATTATCATCAAAGGGATGTGCAAGGCAGGTAAGGTGGAAGAGGCTTGGTGTTTGTACTGCAGTCTCCATCTCAAAGGAGTAATGCCTGATGTTGTAACGTACATGACGATGCTGATAGGATTGTGTAGGAAAGGGCTATGGTGTGAAGCGGATGAGCTGTATAGAAAAATGACAGAGGAGGGGTTTATGCCAATTGAGTGGAGGTATAAAAGAGGTAATTAGGATACACACCTTAGAGATTAGGAGGGGTTAAGTGTTTTTTTTAAGTCTCCATAAATGCGTCTGACTATAAGTTAGGCTGTTGTACGATGGAAAGCAAACTATAAGTTAGGCATGAAGGATGTAATGGTAGACTAGTTGGGCACTCAAGCATTAGATGTTTGCAGGTGTAGTTTATTACATCAAGCTAATTTGTGTTGTACGTAGTAAGCGAGTGCTATAACTTATATAATTTAATTTCCACTTTGTGTTGTAACATTTCATATGCAAAGTGTTAGAGAAATGACATTATTGAGTCATTAACAGATAAAAATATTAGAAAGTAGTTTTGTCTTCTGGATATTTGTGGAAAATGCAATGTTTCTCAACGGTGGATAAGTCTTACACGTACGCACTCCGTAACTGGACAAGGAGACATACCTAACCAGCACCACCAGCAGGGGGAGGTACATCACGTAACGTTTTCTTTTGATGAAAACCTGACCGTACACGTGTATTCTCTTGGATGTCTTACATAGTCGACACCTGATCTGACTATCTTAAGACTGTATACACCGTAGATTCTTTTTTTTAAAAAAAATAATCTGATAATTAAAACAATCCTTTTATTTGTGTGTACATAGCTCAACGAGCAACACTCAGTTCCGTAGCAGAGTTTAGTTTAAACTCTATGGGTCACGAAAACGATGTCGTTTCGGAGACTCAGCATCACCAGCACGACGACGCTGCGTCGCCGGGATTCAAGCTCGTCGGATTCTCCAAATTCGTGAGGAAGAATCCAAAGTCCGACAAGTTCAAGGTAAAGCGCTTCCACCACATCGAGTTCTGGTGCGGCGACGCCACCAACGTCTCCCGCCGCTTCTCGTGGGGACTCGGCATGCGATTCTCCGCCAAATCCGATCTCTCCACCGGAAACACCGTTCACGCCTCCTACCTACTCACCTCCGGCGACCTCCGATTCCTCTTCACCGCTCCCTACTCTCCCTCTCTCTCCGCCGGCGAAAACGCTACAACAGCCTCCATCCCATCCTTCGATCACGTCTCTTGCCGCTCCTTCTTCTCTTCGCACGGACTCGGCGTGAGAGCCGTCGCTATCGAAGTCGAAGACGCTGAGTCAGCCTTCTCCATCAGTGTCGCTAACGGCGCAATTCCTTCATCACCTCCTAACGTCCTAGACGGAGCCGTTACGATCTCCGAGGTTAAACTATACGGAGACGTCGTCCTCCGTTACGTTAGTTATAAAACAGGAGACGCCGTTAATTTCCTTCCAGGATTCGAACCTGTGGACGATACGTCGTCGTATCCACTCGATTACGGTATACGCCGTCTCGACCACGCAGTGGGAAACGTCCCCGAGCTCGGTCCAGCGCTGACATACCTCGCGGGGTTCACAGGCTTCCACCAGTTCGCGGAGTTCACATCAGACGACGTGGGAACAGCCGAGAGCGGGTTAAACTCGGCTGTCCTAGCCAGCAACGACGAGATGATTCTCCTGCCGATCAACGAGCCGGTGCACGGGACGAAGAGGAAGAGTCAGATCCAGACGTACCTGGAGCACAACGAAGGCGCGGGGCTGCAGCATCTGGCGCTGATGAGCGAGGACATATTCAGGACTCTGAGAGAGATGAGGAAGAGGAGCGGCGTTGGAGGGTTTGAGTTCATGCCTTCTCCTCCGCCTACTTACTACAAGAATCTCAAGAAAAGGGTCGGAGATGTGCTGAGGGATGAGGAGATTGAGGAGTGTGAGGAGCTGGGGATTCTTGTGGATAGAGATGATCAGGGGACGTTGCTTCAGATCTTTACGAAACCACTTGGTGACAGGTAAGAAGAGGACTCTACTCTTCTTTATGTTGTTAGATGGGGTTGATGAGATGGTAAGGATGTCTTCTTGTGTTTGATAGGCCGACGATATTTATAGAGATAATACAGAGAGTGGGATGCATGAAGAAAGATGAGGAAGGGAAGGTTTACCAGAGTGGAGGATGTGGTGGCTTTGGTAAAGGTAACTTCTCTGAGCTCTTTAAGTCTATTGAAGAGTATGAGAAGACTCTCGAAGCCAAACAGCTTGTGGATTGAAGAAGAAGAAGAACCAAACTAAAAGGATTGTAATTGATATGTAAAACTGTTTTATGTTACCAAGTATAAACCACAACTCAGCATTTTAAGATGTAAAGAACACAGAGACTTAGAAACTGTGAAACCAATCAAGTTCTCAAGCTAGCTACAGACCAAACACTTGGCCAAAACAGAGAAATTAAAAGATTCTAAGTTGAATCAAACCATCTTGTAGTGGTAAATGTAGCAGACGACGGCTGCTCCCGCCACAGCAACAGGCGCCACAGCTCCACCAGAACCAGCAGTCGTAGTAGTCTGAGACCATGACTTAAGCACAATGCCATTAAGTGGTTCGTCAACCATATTCTTCAACCCAATGATCATCTTCTCAGACTCATCAATATGTCTCTCTAACTCCACAATCTCTGATTCCATCACCACTGCTTTCTTCTCTGACAATCTCATCGAATCCTCCACAACCTTCTTCTCTGTTTTCCACTACTGCAACTCTGCTTTCCCTTTCGAAAAAATCTTTTGATTCAACTCCGTCGTGTTTGCACCATCGTTATGTTGATCGGAGTCGAAGAAACTGTCATCCTCCTGCACCGTGGCTACGCCGTTCATGCTCCTCTCTTCCGTCATCTCCGGCAGTTGCGAGGGAAATGGATAAGCAGCAAACTATCTACGATTCAATAATGCTATTAGTGTGTTTCGGGTTCACACAAAACCAACGTTAACCGTTACAAATGGACGGTTTAAGAATCGACAAACCAATCCGATATGGCTAACCGGATTAAAATCCGGTTAGTTTCACATAAACCGATATTAATTAATTAAGTTACTTTAAACCGTGGGATCAGACAGACTTTTCCAGCTTCGACGCCTCAGTCTAATTTTGATTTCTCTCTTCAAGACGAGACTTGATAATCTGAAAAGTTAGATACCATTTCGTAGATCTTTGAATCTCTCGTTGCGCTTGTTATAGCTGAATCAACGTTTTCTGTCGGATTTACCTGGTAAAGCTTGAGTCTTTGATAAATGTGTGTTTTTTTCTAGATCATGGAATCGAGATTTGTGATCTCTGCGTTTTTCTTTTTTTAACTGTAGGAATTTTGATTCAGATATGAACTGGGTTCAACGCAAAATCTATCTTTACAATGTCACATTCGGGCTCTACATGCTTGATTGGTGGGAGCGATACCTTTTCAGTATCCTTTCTTTTTAGTGATCTGATCTTCTGTTTAAATTATTGGTGTCTAATTTGAGAATTTTATACTGTTTGATCGTTAGAAAGATGCAAAGTTTTGATTTTTACATCGTGTTGTCGTCTAAAGCAAGGTCTTTCTTGAATCTTATAAAATGATATTAATAAGTTTCTGATGTTTTAGTATTTGAGATTAAGTTGGTAAAGTTATACTAACTCTCATTGAAAAATTCATTTTGGAAATTTACAAGGACTTGAGATCTCTGTTTCTGCATCTTCTTTGGCTCTTTTGGCCTTTCCTCAACTCTTGTCAGATGGTTTGGTGGTAGTCTTGATGTGGTTCGTAGCTTACAATGGTACACGCTACTTCTCGGAACTCTTCAAGAGGTAAAAATTAAATTTCTTTGTGCACATCTTTAGGATGTTTGGTTTTATTAGCGCTTCTTCTAGGCTGTCTCAGAACCTTGCTTCTTTTTTTTTTGTTGGTTTGTCTAATTCCTCATTCCGTGCGTGGTCTTACACATTCTGCTTTGTGGCTTCAACAAGATACATGGTTTCCCATCCTTTGTATGTTCACTACGGAAATTTTCAAAACAGAAGGATAAGTCAAGCATTACCTTTGCCTTTTCTTTCTCTTATGCATTTAGTTGGGGTAAGGACTAAGGATAGATACTTCAGACCATGTGCTTAACTCTTTTCTTTCCAGGAGTTTAGTGGATTTGAGATACAAGTCTTTAGTTTGCCTGATGAATAGACTGCTGCTTGGTATATGTATCTTCAAAACAATAGTATTCAGTATTTTATCTTCGGCTGTTTCTAATAACCATTTGAAGCTCTTTCCTGATAATTTTATATTTTGCACTCACAGCTTAAGTACATTTTTTTTTGTATAGGCATTTGACATGAAAGCAGGCAGTGTTCCTGACACGGTAGAGCCTGGAACCTCCCAAGGGCATGCACTTCTAGTTTCAACGTATACCTACAAAACCTTTTATGCTGCTTCGCCTCCCTTTCCGGCGTCTCCTCTGTTTATGTTAGCTTTCCTCCAAAGTTCATTGTCAATGTATCATTTGTTTCTACGTTTTTGGAATTGACAGTACTTATTTATTGTTGATGCAAGTCTTTCTCTTGTATTTCCAATCACTTTGAGACATGACCCAACCAATACTACAATGATTTTGACTTAGTGCATACCTCTCACATACTACATTAGTGTTCTTCATTTCAAATACCAAAACATATCATACATAGTTGCAGAAGAGTTAAAAGAACTTATAGACCACAAATAACACAGATCACTAGTTCAAGAAGGAACTCTGTTGTCTAAAACAATACGAAACGAGTTCAGGAAGAGTCAGTAACCCAATCCTTTGGCAGTGAAGACTTGAAGATCTGAGACAGAAGATGCTGATCTCTCTTGTCTGGTCTTTTGGAACCAAACCCTTGACTAACACCAAGTTCAAGAGCTTCTCTTCCTTCTTGAGCTATTCTTTTCCTAATAGCTAGCAAAGAACTTTGCTTCTCAGAAGCTGCTTCTTTTTCCTTGACACCATCTTCAGTAATCTCCTCCACTCCTGCATCTTGGCGTCCTCCGCTTGTCCCCCACCATTTGTTTGACACGGTTGCTAAACCCTTTGACGGGAATCCAGATTTGAACTCATCTAAAGCTGCCATTGTCTTTGCCAGATTAGCGTTGTTAGCCCATACATTGGTGGAGGAGGACTTGCCACTCTTGTTCCCACCCACCGTTGAATGCATCATAGGAAACCACTGTAATCAAAAATCTTGGTAAGAACAAAGAAACCCTAGAAATAAGATAACGAGAGACTCAACGCTTCCTCAAATCAACCAGCAAAGCGCTATGTAAAGGACTTAAAAAACGTTATGGGTTCCAGAAAAGTCCATAGCTTTTCCAATTGTGGGCATGAAAAAGAGCTAATCTCCTACGACTACTGCATCTACGAATATCATTAGTTCTATATTCTGAGTAAAACCAATCTGATTGTAAGAAGAAAGTTATATAGAACAGAGCTTACATACCGAAATGGAGGGGAGGTTTCGTCTGGTATATATGGCGTTTTCCGACTTTCTCAATGTTTGAGTTACCTTTCTAGAGTTGTATATAAAGAAGAAGACGTTCTTAGAAGGATGAAAGTGTAATTTCCTATGAACACTATTTTAACCTTTTTTTTTTAATTATTATTCACTAGGTGATTCTGTAAATATATTATACTAACTAATTAATATTTTATTTTCAATTTTAAATAACTTAATATTTTATATATAATTTATTTCAGAGATATATTATTATACTGTTTTAATTACATACATTTGATTTTAGAGATATATCATTACGTCTTAACTTTTAATGAATTACAAGAATTACAACTTTATCTTTTTTCGTTTTTCTTTTTAATTTCAAAATTCAAATTTCAGTTTCAATTTTTTTAATTCTGATTATAATTTTAATTTTCTTAATACAATATCTAAAACTACAATTTAGTTATACTAACTTATACTTTTGTCATAATGAAACTAAGGTAAAACTGTGTTTTTGTTATACCAAGTTGTATTATTTGTTTGAAAACAACTTGGTATAACTAGAATTCAGTTTTACTAGTTATATTTAGATAATAGTATCACTTGGTATAATTAAGCTTAGTTTTAACAAATTGTACAGTTAAGTCAAATTGTAACTAAGAAACATTATGACTTGGTATAACTTTATAGGAAGCTAAAGAAAACCCAAAAAGAATCGTAGAATAAGGTAGAACATGCAATTTTTTTTTTGTTGAAATCATTGAGAAAAAATGGATCGAAAAAGATGATAAGAAAAAGAAGAGAAATCAATAAAGAAATGAGAGGAATCGAATAAGGAAAAGTGAATCGAAAAAATGAGGATAAATCGAAAGAAAATGAAGAAATAAAAAAATAAAGCGAAACAGAAAGAAACCGAAAAAGATAAAGAATGAAAAAAAGAGAATAGAGATGACAATAAAAAAATGAGGTGAAAGAGAAAGAATTGAAAAAATGAAGAACGGAAAACAAAATTAGATGAAAATGAAAAGAAGCGTTAGCAGTTAGGTTTAAAGTGATAAATAGAGATCAACGCGAATGAATATGAGCGATTCGGCTCAAATAATCGAAGCGCCAAAGGAGACATAAACTCCGACCAATATCGATGCCGAAAAGAGAAATCCTCTCAACATTGGTCGGATCCTAAAGCTCAAACAAAATACAACTCATTCAATTTAAATAAAAGATAATACTGGTATATGATTAAAATACGATCCGAAATACAAAATACGAAATCAGCGATCAGATGCGTGCGTGGCCAATGTTTTTTGAAATGAAAAAATAAAATGTATATATGAACAGCATTTGGCAGTGGTGGTCAATTTCCCGACAGCCCAATTCGCCCGCGTGGCCGTCGCCGCCTTTTGCTTTTGACAAACTTCAGGGTATACGACGGTTACAAATCTATCTTTTCGTCTTTCTTTTCAATTTTAAATTCAAATTTGAATTCCATTTTTTAAAAATCTGATTATAATTTTATCTTTCTTAATACAATATCGTAAAACTACTATTTAATTATACTAAGTTATACTTTTGTTTGAATGAAACTCGGTAAAACTATGTTCTACTTATACCAAGTTGTACTATTTGTTTGAATACAACTTGGTATAAGTAGAATTCAGTTTACAGTTATACTTAGATAATAGTATCGTTTGGTATAATTAAACTTAGTTATAACAAATTGTACAAACTGTACAGTTAAAGCCAAATTGTAATTAAGAAACATTATAACTTGGTATAACTTTATCGTATTTACATATTGGTTTCATAATTTTTGTAACTGTCAAGAGAATTGAAGAGAAGCTGAAAAAAAAGAATCCTAGAATAAGGTAGAATATGCAGTTCTTATGGCAAAATCAAAGAGAAAAAACAGATTGAAAAAAAAAAGAACAAGAAAATGATAAGAAGAGAAAGAGAAATCAATGAAAATAGGAGAGAAAATCGAATAAGGAAAAGTGGATCGAAAAATGAGGATAGATCGAAAGAAGATGAAGAAATCAAAAAATAAAGAAAATGAAAAAGATGAAGAATGAAAAAAAAAAGAGAATAGAGATGAAAATGAAAGAAAAATAAAGCAAAAGAGAAAGAAACTAAAAAAAAATATAAGAATGGAAAAAATAGAGATGAAAATGAAAAAAGCGTAAAAATTATGTTTAAAGTGATAATGTCATCATCATTTAGTTAGGTTTTCAATTCAATTTGAAATTAAAACTAAATAGAAATAAAATAAGTTTTGGAGGAGAGTATATAGAAATAAAAAATCATGGGGAGAGGTGTATATGATCAATTGATTCAATTCAAACCAAGATAAGACTGCAATGGATGAGAGAACCAAAAATATGTTAATGTTATTTTTGTTATTTACACCTAAAAATGTATCCATATTATTTGTACACCAAATAATCGAATAAAAACAAAATAAAAAATTACATCTATAAAATTAAATAATACATATAAATTAAAATTCAATATTCTTCCTATTTAAAAATAAAAAATACATCAAATCATATATCTACTTATAAAAAAAATTCATATAAATTAATAAACTATCGTAGTAATTTATAGAGTTTTGTTGGATAGCGAAGGTGTATCTTTTAGAGTTTTGTTCTTGGAGAGCGAAGGTGTATCTTTGTCTTTCTTTCCCGCGAGGATCATAGAGATCTGGAGACCGCGACTGAAGGCTTGGTTAAACAGCAGTCTGGTTTGGAACTCAGACACGAACGGGAACCAAGATAAGACTGCAATGGGTGTGAATATCACAAGCCCCATTATGTACTCGTACGCTCTCCCTAGCTCTTTAATCGAGTCCCATATTCCTATCCCCTTCAGCACGCCACGCAGCGTTTGCCCGATCTTCAGAACACAAAACAAATACCAAACACATTATTAACATGCTTAATTCTCATCAAAGCAAAAAAGCTGTGTGGAAGAAACTTACAAGAAGAATGGCCCAGCCTGTAGGCAAGAAAGCAAGGAATGAAGCGCATAGATCTGAGATGGTAAGGCCGCAGACTACGAATAATACAGTCATGACTGACAAGAAACCGAGGAAGAGAAGCGCCTTGAGAATCCTAAACATAACCTGAAAATCTGTACCGAATTTTCTTCTACCCATTGATACCATCTGTTCAATCATTAAACAAAAAACATATCATCAATGTGCAAAAAAGGAAACCAACCCAAAAGCAGATTTGTTTCTTGGAGCATTCTTACCTTTAGGACGAGGAGAACTGCCAACAAAACACCCCAAGAGAGTCCATAAACCTTTAAAGAAGAAAGGTTCAGAGTTATTAGCACTCTTAAAGCTAAAAGAGGGAAAGCGAAAAAAAGAGAGAATATATTATTATACCAGGAATGTTGTGTCGCCATGAGCGACGTTGAGGTGGTACACAAGTCCATACTGGTAAAGGAGGAAACGCAGTGCGAGAAGTATCTCGAGAACCCTTCCTCTTAAACTTGTGTGCTTGAGATGTTCTTGCTCTGACTCCCACCACGATTCCCAACTTTTCTCAACGACGATTCCGATGCCACCGCGGTTCCCCATCCATCTTTTCCAGTTAGTCCAGTCGTCCACCGTCTTTTGCCACTCAAACCCAGATGGGTTGAATATAAACGGAGCAAACAACCAAGAACTCACCAGGAACCACATCGAAAACGTGATGTATAGATAAAGACTCGAGCTACGGTACGAGTGTCCATAAACTTGATAGACTACTAGTAGAATGACCAGCTCCAGTCCCTTGACGAAGTGGCTTCGCGAGTATAGTCTATAGTTCTCGGCAAACTTAGCATGGAAAACAACAAATCCACGACCAGTTGCTCTGTACTTGGAACCTCCATGCAAAATCGTCCTCCCAAAGTAATGTGCCTTTGTTCCCAGCTGAAACGTAAAGAAAACAGAGGCGAGCTGAAGCTGCATGATGATGAAATCACCCAAGGCCGTGCGGAACCCTTTCTCTAGGCCAATCTCCATAACCATTGGTAGAACCATCAGAATACCTAGCTGGAAAACAGTTTGGGCTGCTAAGGCCTGCTCGAGGGCTTTGGATTGATGCACAGTTGCACTTTGCAGAATCTCCTTTTCTAAACCGCTCAATACCAGATAAAGACGCCCATAAAGAAACACATATACTGTGACCACCGTTATCTGAAACATAGAAAAAACACATTTTTTTTATTACTCCTTGTATAGGGCAGAGCAGCTACAAGAGGAAGTAACTATTCAGTTAGGCATATACCATGCTACTGAAATAGAAACCAACGGTAGTGAAGTAGAAGGAGAGCATCCTGAAAAAATCAAAACGGCGTCCAAGTCGGTAAACGTCACGACTTAGTGTTTGTTCTCCGTTACCATTCGCAACTTTGGCTTCAAAAAAAGAAATCTGATTCATCCCTACGTCACGCCCTTTCCCTGCTTGGATGTACTCGTGATGTGTGATGTAACCCCCACGAAGTGTTGAATTGTACCCTGGATGTTACCAATGATTAGCCATCACATAAAAAATAGCAAATTTAACGTTTTGTCATAAAAACTCTTCTCTACCCGCAAAGATGTCTTCGCTCAAGTTTATTATCTTGGAAGCCTTGCTAATGCCTCCCCTTGTGATGTGGAAGATTCTATCAAATATATCAGGATGGCCATAATGGAAACGCACTCTGTGAAATAAACGGGAGTAAGTTATACAACGATTCAATGATGCAGAGACTGCTGCTACGTTTGAAGTAAAAATTCGAAGCTACAAAGGAATGATCTTTTCCCCTAGTCACAAGATTATGAGAATACCTCAGAGGATTTGCCAGAACACGTTGGCCAATGGTAACGAAACTTGTTTCTTGATTCGACATGAACCAAGCAAGTGATGAAACACTGTGGACTCAGAGAGAAATCAGACAAGGCAGATTAAGAGAAAAAAACGATGCTATAGTGGCAAAAAAAAAAGGTGGAGACATATTCATTAACATAAAGAAGGACCGTATAAAGAATCTCATACCTTCCTGTAAATATGTGTTCACGAAGACCCAAAATTGTGGGATTTCTCTTGCCACGACGACCTTCATCAAATTCTTGTAGCACATTTCTCATTTTGAAAGACTCTTCAAAGTAGTTGTCCTGGTTCATGTCTATGGTCTGAAGTGCTTCACCACGAGTGAAAATGATGGCATGATTCTGATTCTCGGGCTTTCCTTCACCAATTTCAGTAGGTTTGCCGGGAAGTTTGATACGATATATTTCCTAAAAATCAAAGAACAAAGTTCAGAGGAATAACATTACTATCATATGTGTGGTAAGGCCTAATTATGTAAGAAATTATGAATACAAATTTGCCTTTATTTTACCTCATCTAATTTGTTACCTCCTTTGAGCAGCACGGAGTAGAATACTTTCTGTGATTTATCATTAATTATCTCCTCCCTTTCATCTATATAGGCAACACGCAAGGATGGGTACCTAACAATTATGTATAAAATTAAAACTAAGCTTAAAAAAAAAGATGAACATGAAGGTTTGATTTTCAAACAATGGCAACTTTCTTACTTCAGCATGAGCTGTAAAATGTTATTGTAGCGATTTCGATCACTGCCTTTACTTGACTTTTTCTGGTTCCCATAGATTTGGCATGAGACGACATATGTGAATTTTAAATCTGCAAGAGCTCGTGCACGGTTCATAAATTCTTCATTTGATGCTGAGGAAAGGTAGCCATCATCGGTAGCTGTAAGATGAAAAAAAAATGGAGCTCTTTAAACAAAACCGTCTCCAAGCAACATTAACTTTCCGAAATTTTCCTTTTGACAATCAAACGCATTAGTGGAGGATACTCAGGCAGAAACGACAAACAGTAAAATCTGTAAGTTTGAAATAATTCAAAACTAAGAATGGAGAGGAAATACAAACCAATTTCTCCAGTGTATTCCTGGAAACATTGAATTTCAAGAGCCATTCTGTAGTACATCATTCCCCTGACTAGTAATAGTAAGGATTTTTAATACATTAGCGATCACAGAAGAACGTATACGTATAAGTAAAATCCCACAGCATTCTGATAGCATGTACCTGTCCTTGAAAGGGTCTGGCCTCTAAACGATACCCATTCACGGAGCTGGTCTGTCTTTTCTTTGTCAGAAAAATTCCGTTTGGGATCAGTTACACGTTCGAAAAAATTCGCCCAATCCTCTGTTAAACAGACATTTTCATTGGGTAAAACTTCAAAATATGTTATAAGAGACGTACAAAAGCATCAAACAGAAACTCACCAGGATATATTCTCTGTAGGTAGAATAAAATAGATATTCCATCTTCATTTTCCTCGTTCAATTCGTCCTCCGAATAGAGAACAGCTTCTTCGTAATAAGGAGTTAAGACACTAGATACAAATGTGGAAAATAAATGTTGCTTAGAACCTATCTAAGACCACTACCACTTTGATTTACCAAGGTTTCAAAGGTGCGAATCAGTAGTAATTTTATTCAGGTATTAAGCTAAACATTTACCTAAACGATAGCATGTCACGAACTCGAGGAGCGTCTGGCATATTCATGAACAGGGAATTTGCAAAGAATGTCATACGACGACGAGCTTCCAAATTTTGAGGGATATTAATAGCAGATTCTTTAAAAGTCACCAGTAAAAAAAGTCTTACAACCTACAAAGAAGAGTATGAAAGAATGAGATCAAAAGCAGTAGACATATTTGGTTGTTCACATCAGACAAAAATAGATTGTCTACCTTTTCCCTCCAAGATGTGTCCTGATTATGAAGATTTATCTTTTCAAACCTTTGTTCTTTCTTGCCGGTATTAATATCACCACTCTGAAAATGAACCCTCTTAAGGATTCTACAGGTAGGAAGGCAAAGCATGTTATATGAATATTTCATAGTGATGTTTCTTATTAGGATTTTACAAGTGGAAGACAAAAACCATGTTATATGAATATGTCATAGTGAAGTTTTCCAGGCTTAAGCATATAAGGATTGTTAAAAACAAGAACGAAAAAACAGAGGAGCCTCTGTTGCATAGAAAATGAGCCAAACTTTCACATATGAACGATCAAGACTTACTCGTGACCGTCAACCATAATATCCTGCGTGATGATTTCAATAATGTCTTGGAGAACATTGATTATCTGAGACTTGTAAGTTTCATCTCCCTCATTACCATTGAGCTGTCAGCACGACCAGATTTCATTGAGTAGGACGAACAATAAACACACACAAAAAGAAAGTATTGGTATTGAACGAGAAAAGAAAAATATTTTCACGTTACCAGGATATCTAAGAACTTCGCAAGCTTATCACTGAGCAAAGGCATACCAGTCATCCTGAATTTACTTAAAAATTTATGTTGTTGAATGCTAACATCGATTTCATAACAAATCTCCCTTATAATCCTATATAGATTAGGAGACAGCAGTGGAATATAGTTAGTGCATAATCAGATGTAAAGTAAAGTCTAATCATGACGGAAGAAACACGATTCGCACCTTTTATCATGTTCATCTTCAAGAAGACCATATATAACGTCCCTCACCGACTCATAAGCTTCAACCACTGCATAATGCATATAGTATTCACTTTTAATCTTCTTGAATAAATCAGTGTCCTCCTTTCCCTTGAAATCTTTGGCCATGTCTAATGCTATTGGAATCTGTCACCAGAAAGGAACAAATCATCAAGAAGAGATAATGGACAGGGCGAAGATATTCCAGAGATATCTGTATGACTTACTTTGCTAGCAAGCAAGAAAGGAGGCCACTGCAGAACAGTAACATCTTTAGAGGACGAAGGTACAAGTAGCAAATTTCTTTCCCTACGCAACAAAAAACAGGCAACATGAGTAAATTTCTTAAATGAACTTAGGGGGTTAGTGTGATGAGTCTATATTATAGAAAAATTCCACAAACTCATCACTGATCAGATCCTCATCCCGCATAGTAGATACGAACTTATTCCACATCTGTGAGAACCTCGCAATGTCTCTTTCGTCTACGGCTTCATCCTGCATTACTCAAATGTTCCATTTGTTACCCATAATATGATAAGGTTGGCGTATAATTTCTTAACAATTAACTTTATATGTATGATTAGTACCAAGTGCTTTCTCTTTGGATGGCCTGGAGGTAATGGTGTAAGTTTACTACAGAAAGCAGATGGAATAAATCTAAACCTGGACCGCAACATTCCAAGTGTACGAATCTACACACACAAGCAAATGGGGATAAAATAACTAAGAAATTTTTGCCGAGTGTAGGGTTTCAACCTAGGGAATCAGTATTTTCATAATACTAATAAACGGGAAGAAGAACAAATTACCTCCCCAAGATGGCTGAAAGCTCCAGAAATCCCCCCAAATAGAGTGGAGAATATGGCATACCATATTTGTGTATCCATAAAATAAACCTAAACATCAATGAAATTTCAGGGTGTTAAGAGATATTCTTGCCAATTTATTTAATAAAAATAACTTACCAAGACAATCGGACCCCATATGGAGATAATTACACCAACGTTATGAGTGGCTGCATGAACATATCAACATCGTTCAGAATGAAAACGAAGTTAACAGCAGTAAATAAGGACACTATGAGTAAAATGATCTTTACCATTTGGAAAGAACTCATGCCACTGATAACTTATGCCATCCATATCCCATATTAACTTTGTTGGCTTGACAAGTGGTAATATCTGTCCAGGGATCATCAAAAAAGTACATGTTAAAATATAACTGTAACAAAAAAATGCCTATATAGCAAGTGTTAGATGATAAATAGGACTACAATCCCCCGAAGTAGTAAAGGACTAAGATACTAAATGAGGATATTACTAGAGATAAACATGAGTTTATGCACCTCATTAGTAAAAAGAAAAAAAAAGATGATTTATAAGTATCAGCATAAAAAGCTAATTCACCTCCACGTAGTAGCTGAATGCGAGCTTGCTAAGTAACAGCATGACCCAAAAGAACGTATACCTGAAACAACATAAATTAAAAAGAATTAATCATGAACCATACACTAACTTGTAATCAATATTATTATACCATGTGCGGTGTGTAGTATGAAAAAATTAGCAAAACTATATCAGTAATGTATCCAGAAAACGATGACTTGCTGAAGTTTTTCTCAGGATGCCTCAGAAAGAGAATTATAAGGGAAAAATAGAGACCAAAACCACAATGAATAACATCATTTTTCTTACTTGAAAAGTGCAAACATTTCTTCATGCATTCCTCTGCCAACATACAATTTTGGCTGAGCCCACCACATGATAAGTGTGACAATTCGCATATTTGATCTCTCCATGATTCTACGCAGAGGTGGGAGTAAGAAAAACACAGCGGCCAAAATATTTGGTAAGACATATAATGCAATAGCATAGTTGTACGACGACTGATGAAGCCAATTCCCAATCCAATTATCGAAGAACTTTATCAGTCCAGCTGGATTCTGCACCGACTTCGAGTAAGTAATTGGCAATATGATGGCCCACATGGCTGCCATTAAGAATTTTGTGATGTAGCGCAGAATTTGGGTAAACTTTAGGCTTTTCCAAGCACCAAAACTAAGAATTACGTCCAATGTCGCTGCATTTCATAAAACAACAAATGATTATGTCAATGGTATTAATATTCAGCATAGGGCTAATGTCAAACTTAAACGGAGTTAGAAGTTACCTTGTAGAAAATTAAGAAAAGCTGAAGTGATGAAAATGGTCAACACATTTTTAAACACATCCTCAGAGAATATGTTAAGAATAGATCCTGATTGGCTCCATGCAACTATTATCATAATCTAAAAAATCATAGAATTACTACATATATTATCAAACAGAGCAGAAGTAGAGTGAGAATTTTAAATTAGATTCTACCTGCAGAGACAACACAAGGAACATCCACATTCGGTCAAAAGTTCGATAGAGGTTCCAAAACGTTCGAGCTTCAACAAAATTGGTTTTGGGTTTCCTTTTTCCATGAGAAACTTGGTCATGCCTCTGCAAATAATAAAAACTAGTACTAAGAAACGTCAAGATTAAAGATAAAGATAAAAAATAGTACTAAGAAAAATTAAAACCTCATTCGGACGTTGTGAGATCTCATCAGAGTGGATGAAAAAATCTGCCTCAGATTTCATCGGCCAGTCCAGCCTAAAACACCTCTTATCCCTATGAGACGGTAAAAATGAATTTGCTCAGATAACAACACATGACTAAAACATAAAAAACCAGATCAAGCTTGAGTTTACTCACCAAAAGTACTCATTCAGATCATCGTAGTTTCTCCATTTTGAATGGCTTGCCTTTCCCATTTTGTTTCTCTTGACTTCCTATTTGCCACAAAACGACCTGGTCTTCTTAGTGAACTAATACGTGAGGGAAAAAACGAAAGCTAGAACAGAAACTTACATACCTTGCGCAGGACCTGGTAAATTGGTGTTATAACATTCCTTAAGAATGCCTCATCGTCAGGTGCACCTGCCTCATATGTGTCCCCAGTTACAGGGTAGGCATTGCTAAACAGAATTCCATAGACTGCGTTCGCCATCTTCACAAGAAAGTTATGTTTTTAAACATGGTTACATATAATCTTACAACATATTAGTATGAGAACACATCAAAGAACCGTTTCTTAGAAATCTTAGTTGAAAGGGCACAAACTAGGATTGTCTAACTAAAAGAACCTACATTGTGGAATATGTAGCAAAGGCATTCAGGCATGAAACGGACATTGGATGCTTCACCCCATATGAGAAGATAAAGGCCAATATACAAAAGGCTCAACTGCTGTTCATTGCAACCTGGAGGAAACCTGCCAACCATCCACCGATAGAAACTTTAAGGTAGAAGGGATGTGAAGGAAAGCTTTTCGAAGTCCCAAGAGCGTTAAGAACATGATTTATCAAAGAGAGAAGATCATTATGATACCTGAGAAATGATTCAATCCGCAAATAATTGCACCATGACTTGTAATTCTTAAAATATTTTTCCAACAGCTTATTCACGGTGCTAGGCTTCACCTAAATTTTTATTTGTAGTTAATAATTTGTGTGTAATATCCTCCAGTAAAAAAAAGAAGCTTTGTGATATCCCACAGAGTACTTACCTCTTCATAGTTCTCGAGATCCCTCTTTCTCACATCAACGTTGGCAAGTAGCAGTATGAGATGCTCCCGCTGATTAGCTACATTTCCTCTCTTTAACCATGAAAAACAGGAAACTTAATCAAGACACTTTTCACTACAAGAACTTAAAAAGACCAAAAATGGCGAGAAAGAAACTTCTACCTGAAATCCAAAAACCAAAGCAAGCCACTCGAGAATATCATTGAAAGTTCTGGCTTTTTCCCTATCCACTTCGTTTGGGTTAGTCGAAGCTGAATGAACTCGTGGCTGAGGAAGATTATGCACATTACAGACAGCACGAATGGCCGCCTTAATCTAAATATTAATGGAAAAAACATCGGTAAGAGCTCAGCTTGACACTAATATTTGATGAAAAGCTCAAGTAAGCAAGCAAACTCTGCACACGCAACCTCAGGGAGTTTCATTATTTCGGCTTTTGCTCCTCCAACATCCACTGGAAGAATGTTGTAGGGCTCATAGTGATCCTTCTTTCTTTCAACTTCTTTAGCATACATGTGGGTCTACACTCCAGCAAAAAAGAAAAATGTCAAAGTGCCCACAAACACACTCTTAAGGAAATAATCTATTATACAAAGAGAAACACTAATCAACCTTTTCGTCTATTCTTGCTGGATGAATCACAGTCTTTAGAACATCATACAAGACAGTCGCCATCTGGTAAAGCTTCGCCATCTCCTCCCTATAATAAACAAAGTTACATAGACATACACACAAAAAAAATGTAATGAGTTGATTACAAACTCTTTAAGGAAAGAGAAGATTACTCACGGCGTCTTTCTCCCTTCTCCATTTTCTATATTATCCACATAGAAATTCTGATAGTACGTCTGTATTTCATTCGGATCACTCGTAGGTTCCTCCTACAACAAACAAACAAACAAAAATTCAAGAACCAGAATCTCAAGGTACGCTCGATCCATTCATTTTAACAGTATAATATATACCTCTTGTAATTTGTGCAATAGATAGGTTTTGAATTGACGTACGCCTCGTCCACTTGAAGTTGGATCCATTTTATGAGCCTTCTCAAACGCATGGAAGCGACCTATGAACATTGAGAGTATAAAGCAAGATGATGAGATCTCAAACTCTTATCTATAACACCTTGCACAGAGTTAAGAAAATCATACAGAGGTAAGCAACTCTGGGGTTATCTTCTTCAATATCATTAGCTACACGAAGAATAGGAGCAATAGCGGCGAGAGAGGAAGGCACAAGCTCGCTATCGATGATACTCTCGTCTTCGTTAGGCTCGATCATCATCGTCCCGGCTCGAGTCATCCTCCGGGAAAGAGATCGAACAGGTTGCATCTGCGGCGGCCTCCCATCGTCGCCTCCTCTTCCTCCTCCACTGGTGCTCGCCATTTTCCACCGAATCAAGTTCCTCTTCTTCTTCTCCGACAATACTCGAAATGTTTATTATAATACTCATCGGTGAATTTATACGTGCAGAGGGAATGAGATGCTGAGATACAGAGAGAGATGGAGATTCGTTGAGTGGGGTTTAGGATTATCCGATTGCTCTATGATGAAGAAAGGAATTGCGAGGGGAGGAGAAGAAGCTTTATATAATTGATTCACCCGCGCTTTTTTTTTCCCGGAAAATTTGGAGAATTGATTCCCGGAGAAGTCGAAAGACGATCAGGCTCTACCGGGAATCTAGACTACATGACGTTTTAGGTTTTCACAAATTAACAGCGTGTCATTATAATGTATGTACGAAGAAGATAATTAATTGCTGGTGTAATTTTGGGATATTCTTTCTACGAATTGGGCCAACTACTGGCCCATGGGTTTTCAAGGAGGGCACCTTTTACAGAAAAATGAGAAAAAAAAAGGAGAAAACGTGTTTAAACTTTAAACCGATATGTGGCCCATGCAGGTTTCGAACCTGCGACCTTCGCGTTATTAGCACGACGCTCTAACCAACTGAGCTAATGGGCCTTGACGATAATAGTGGAACAACTTATAAGTCGTCTCAAATTTTCTGTGAACTATCTCAACTAAAAGAAAAATACAAAAAGAACTGATAAGAATAACTAGGAAGTATGATTGGATTACATAACTTTGTATTGATAAAAAGAATAGTTTTCTACTTAATGTCCCAGTTAGTTGATCTAGAAGCGCAACTTTGTTCTCTTTCATAATTTTGAGGTAAAGTAGACAAATAAAACTGAGCAAGAAAGAATCTAATCAATACTATCTTTAATTCAAATTAATAATGTAATCAAAGTTTCAAAATAAAAAAGAATAATGTAGTCATTTATTAAGTAATAGCATAATAAGGGTCTATATGAACTTATGAAGTGTGGCATTTGTAGGAATATAAGAAAAACTAATTGTTGCATTGTCTTAGTGGATTTCTCTCTAAAAAACGATAGACCGTTGATAAAAATGTTTCAAAAAATGAGGATTTCATTCATTCCTTACTCTTATTAGATAATAGTATTATCCCATTCTTCAAACTATTTACCAAATTGTCACTATCTCCACTCTTGTATAAGAATGTACCATGAGTGCACTTATTCCATCAATTTCCAAAAAATTACTGAATAGAATGGAGTAATCATTATGTCGATTTCAAAAATAAATAAATAAAATACAAAAATAATTATTCTGTGACACATTTAATGGGGAATGAATATATTCCATTTTATATTTTCAATTTGTGTTATTTCATTAATTTTTATTCCGTCAATTCTAAACATATCGTCATCACGCTGAACAACATAGGAATTATCATCGTGGATATACCAGCCAAACAAAATGGTGACTTTGAATCTCATGTTTAGATGTTTTTCGAGTTGTTGAGAGTGACTGGTAGTGATACAGAGAGTGTGTCTAGTGTTTAATACACGTCAGATGTTGAAGACGACTACTCATTTCCTTAATTATTTATTAATGTGCTAGTCGGTTGATGCACCTGGACGACATGGAATCTTTCTTCTCGTGAACAATTCATTTTACGAACGAATCTATGCTCAAAACGAATAGGATAAAATGTAACACATGGATCAAAGTACTACGACCAATTCCAAATCAAGCAAAAACTCAATGATTTTGAGCTCAAAACAAAGTTAACGCATTGAAGAAAAGTGAAGTCCTATAAAGCTGGATCGGGAGTGATCTCAACGTTCATAGATCCTCAGAGTTCAGAGGGCAAATCAAATATTGTATAGAAGACGAAATTGAGAAGACAGGCCTATAAGGGCATATTGGATCTTTTCGGAGCTGCTGTAACTTTTTGCGCTTTTGAATTGATTTCAGATCTTATTGGAGCTGCTGTAACTTTCTGCTCTTTTGAATGGATTGCAAGTCGCAGCCACACTTGGGTTGTTGGAGTTTGGTGAAGTTTTACGGAAACATTATCGATCATCGGATCCAGTGACAAATGCAACTTGCATTCTCTTATAGTATTGTAACAGTAAACTTTACTAATATTTAATTTTTTTAATTGCCTTCCTCAGAATATTATTTGTCTTTTCAAAATATTTCTAGTTAAGTTAGATTCAAAAATATCCCCCCTCTCTCTTTTGCCCGGCAAGCATCTTCTGAACAGGGCCTTTTTATGAGGCAGACTTCAACCAACAACGAGGTACCACATTGGATTCCTTCTTAAACCATCGTGAGAGATATCATGACTGCCAGATTCTCTATAGCTTTGTTCACTGTTTTTCTTGTCTTCGTTCAGGTTATACATATCAGACTGGAAGAAGTGACAACATAATGTATTTTTCTAGTCAAGTATCTTCTGCACATGGTTTCTTCTTTATGAGAGCATCTCCAAGAAGGAACCTCATTTTGAGGGTGGAGAATCCTCAAAATGGGGATTTGAGGGTGGAGTGCTCCAAGAAAAAACCTCAAATTTATCTTTGAAATTTTATGTAATTTGTATCTTAGTCCTTAACTTTAATATAAATTAATTATAATCCTTAAACTTTTAGAGATAGATAATACATATCGTTAAAAATATGAAACACAATATTTATAAATATAATTTATTACAACACAGAAATACATAGTAATAATATAAAATCCAAATTAATTCATAAAAAATACAAATTATTCACTATTGTTATTTTCATAAAGTTCCCATATATGATCAATTAACCCATTCCGAAGTAAAAATATCTTTTAAGTAATATTTTTTATTTAATTTAGTTTAACATCTTTCTATTTTATGAATTAATAATACACATATATATATATATATATATATCTGTATATATAAGATATATTTTAATATTTAAGTGAAAGTTTTAAGGATTAAAGTGATAAGAAAATTATTACAAATACAAATATATGTGAATTACAAATCTATAAGGACTAAAATGAAAAATAAATAGTGTTTTGAGGGTTTGAATAGCTCAAATTTGAGGTTTCACTATTCAAGTCCTCAAAATTTGAGGCTTTGAGGATCTCTTGGAGAGCCAAAAACTTCAAAATTTAAGGGTTTGAAGGCCTCTTGGAGATGCTCTGAGACAGGCTTCAACTTGTGAGGTACCATCTTGTCTGGTGATTCAAACTGCAAATGATCCTATACTTTTCTTTTTTGAAGTAGAGGACCATACCACATGACTGCTGCCTCGACCAAGTGCTCTGCGACCAAAACAAATGGCTTCTTCTTCTTCACAACAATAATTGGTTCTCAAACCTGAGTACTCCCCACCGCTGTTTTTCAAGACCGCCGCAAAAGAAGAGTTTCCTGTTTCTTCTACTTGCCCTAAACCAGCTAAAGGAAAACTGGAAAAGTCCATATAAGCCTGAACTTCCCAAGCTAGCCAATCATTTAATCCTAAAATCTGATACATTTTACTATAACTCAATGTTCTCTTATACTGCAAACACGCAACCTGAATCTACAGCCAAAAGTACAGGAGCTAGCTAGCAACCGTACCTCAATCAAACACATCTCCCTGCAAAGCTTGTTTTCTTTTTGCAGAGACTGTTTGGTCTCCAAGATCGAATGTTGCACGATATGAACATAATAACTATGTTGTGGCAATATAGCTGCCAGCCAGTATAAGAGTGGAGGTCGATAAAATAAAGTAATACGTATCTTCTCAGTTCTCACATGTTTTCAATATGTTCCCATTACTCACACACTTATATGAATGCATTATGCAACGAAGATACTTACCATGCTTCTGCAGCTTGGCTGTGTGACACGTAGACGCACTGCTATTTATCAAAATGTTGATGCAGGCACCAAAGGTTCAATGTATGGATTTCACAAGAAAGAACTAGACTACAAGGATCAATCAAAGATTCCTGGTCATTCTCCAGCAGTGTGAACAAGGATAACGTTTCTGCTGAATTTATATAAGTAGAAACTATTAATTCTCTACAGCCCAACATCATGATTAGTAGTGGTTTTAGACCAGTCACCAGCTTATATATATGCTATCTAGAATATGACTAACACCCAATATATTATTTGCATTTAGTGATTCCAAAGCTTTAAGAGTTCATTGTTCTGGAACCATGTGTATACTATATTACGTTTGTGTGGAAGAAGAAAAAGAAAAGCAATAATTGATGAAATATATGTAGAATTATTCGGTTTTATTTATCACAGGGCATGCTCCAGTTGATAGAGTAAGCCATGCATGCAGGCAATCCATAAATATAAAACTAGAGAAGAAAATAAAACCAAAAAAAAAAATCTCATGAGTTCTCCATCTAAGTCCTAAAACTGGAAAAAATCTCAACCTAGCAATTATTATTGTAGTAAATCCGGAAGCTGTCCAATGTAATCAGCAGCATATGGTGTCTGATACGGGTATGAGAATGTGCTCGACGGTACATGATTAAGCTGATTGACATACATACCGTTATCATAAGACATCCACGGAACAGCTGAATGATTCCAGAAGAGAACCTGGTTATGATCATAGCTTGGGATGTAACCATTATGGAAGGGCATATCCGAAGAAGGATACGAAACTAGATTCTGCTGGCACATCATAGGCATAGAGGCCGCCGAAGAAGGCATAGTGGTGGTGGTGGTAGTAGCAGTAACCATCATTCTTTTCCCAATTCCGTACAGCATCCCTTTAGCAAACCTAGAGTCTTCAAAGGCTTGTCTAAGTTTGATAAACACAAGGGCAGTCATTAAACTGTCCGAACCAGCATGATGCGCTCTTCCCACGCGTGGGATATTGAGTAGCTGAGCTAGTTTAGATAAACCGAGGTGTTCACCGAGCCCGTCGCAGAATCCAGCCATGACCTTCAGATCGTAAACTTCCCCGAACACTCTCACGACCTCCGATGCAAACTTCTCGCGAGTCTCGGGTAGTTTTCCGTTGTTGAGTATGCACAGGACGTAGGCGAAATCGTACGCTCCTTGGAAAGTGACGAACTCCACGTACTTGTGAGAATACAGCGCGGAAAGAAGTTTCGGGAAAAAACCGTATTTGAACATATCCACTCCTTCGTTTCTGATCTTTTTCAAGTCCACGCCGTGCTTCTTCAGAAAATCGATCGAGTTCTCGTTGCGTGCGTCCGAAGGGTCGCCGAAATTCGAGAAATTAATCTCCCATACGCCTCCGATCTCTCCCTTGGCGTTGAAGAGAGTGAAGCCGCATTGGATCAGCTTGGACGATTCGACGTTAGCTTTCATGGCGTGGTAGCAATCATCGTCGGATGAGGATAGGAACGTACGGTAAGTAATGCCCGGATACTCTGTGTCGAAAGCTATCAGTGGGTGTAGCTTGTGACATTCCATCAATCGAGCCAGCTCTTGATCAACGTTCCCCGCCCATACTGGCCTCGTCCTTGGTAATGCTGGCCTTGAGTGCTGATGATGATGATGATGATGATGATGATGATTCTCGTTCATCGGTTCTGCGCAAGGAAAAAATTAGGTCTCTTTGTTTAGGAGGAAGAGGCATGAGAATACGATAAGTCTGCTTTTGATTTGTCATTAGGGTTCTTATTTTATAAGGTATTTTTTCTTTTCTTTTTTTTTCCTTTTTCTTTTTAATTAATAAAATCGGTACACCTCAGTTTCCTTATTTATCGGGTATTATAATTAATTAAGATGATTATCAAAGCTTGCTCCCCAATTAATTTAAACAATACATTGAGTGCGTTGTGATCTCGTATCTGAGCTGTTCAAATCCGCTCCAATTCTGGATATTCTTTTTTTTAATGATGATAATAAGCTGGATTTTAGAAATTATCCTTTCTTCATTAAACTAGATTTTAGAAATGTAGCTTTTACTTTTTACATTTTATTCACATACAAATTTTTTTTTTTTGGAAAGCTGGTTATACAAAATACAATTTTGAGATTTAAGTAAAAGAAGACTTGAGCCAATTTTATGTGTCAAGACTTTTGATGTGAAGGGATCTGTAAAAATTGATAGTTTGGAATTTTGATTGCTCTGTGCTTTGTACTTTATGTGTCTTTTGCTTTGTACTTTATGTGTCTTTTACTTTGTTGTGCAAATTAAAGTGTCGTCATACACCTTTATTTGTAGTTTGCATGGTTGCTAAATGCTGCATGTGGCTTTTTCATTGTGCTACTCAAAAATCTCTTCTTTTGAAACACAACTTTTTCATTAACTTCAACATCCTTGAGTACAATTGCTAGAGGGAATTATCCATCCTATTTGATTGAAAACATAAACTACAACAGCATAAAATAGAAAGGATAGGTTTTCAAATGAAGATGACAGCGAAATCAAGACGGTGCTTGACTGCGTCGATATAGCCTTCACGACATGGTCGGACAGCAGAAAGATAGTCACCTTAAGTTGTGACGTTGACATCCAATCCGCACCTCGAAAACTCGTCGAAACGAATTCCGCTGTATCTTCAGGTCCCGAACGGACCGCTCCACAAGATAGCAAGACGGTTATAGATATGGACAAACACCTCCACAAGATTGGAGGGAAAGCACTCCTTAAAAAGGAAGCAAGGGATGATGGTACTGATCCCGGTGAGCCCATCGGTAAATGAGAGAACGTAAAACTCTTCGCATAAGAGAGATCAATCTTTGTGCTTAAATTTGTTTCGGTAAAGATCTCAGTGAACCCACTGATAATCTTCAGAAAATTGGTCAAAAAAACCAACCTTCCCCACCAATAGTGGGCTATGAAACCTGTTGGACTGCTAACATAATCTTTTAGCACTGTTGGGTTCACAAAGTCCAAAACAAAATAATAACAGCCCAAAACAAGAAGGATTGTATCCTTACCAAACCGATGACCGGAGAGTACAACGGAGAGAGTGTGGCGGTTGGCGTAACGTCGGGATAATCCGGAGCCTACACACGTCGGAGATAGCGGTGGATCTGATTTGTGAAGAACAGATCTGGAGAGGTGAGAGAAGGATGGAGACTCGCCGGTAGGAAAAACGGCGGAGTGGTTGAAGCACGTAGGTGGAGCACTGCAGTTGCAGACGTTGAAAGTAACGATGGATTGGGGAATCCCCCATAAAAGGTTCGGTCCGGTGAACCCATAACCGTAGGGAAACAACCAGGCGTTTCGACTCACAGCGACGGGCTGTCTCCGAGGAGATCCGGCGGCGATGACGAAGGCTATGGTTGAGATTGAGAAGCAGCGATTGAAACTCGAAACCGAGATGAGAAACAAAAAGAACGGAGCAAGCATAATGGCGTAGAGACGAAGGCCTCGACGCCGGCGGCCAGAGGCACCACCGGCGTCAAGAACGGAGCTTGGCGGCGCTGTCTTGATCTTTGTGCCCGAGAGGTTTTTAGGGCAAATTTTCTACACCTTTCTTTATCGTTTTACTCAAAAATCTCTTCTTCTTTTTTTTTTTTGTTATTACGTAGTATTTAACTTCTAAAAATAAAATAATAGCATGTTATGATTCTCGAGTCACATCTTTAATTTATAGATGATAAAATACTTGAAATATTATATTCAAAATACAATTCGATAGAATCAATTAATGATCCCATCAAATGTAATAAAAAGGACAGAAAAAAAAATCAGAGTTTAAGTGAAATAGCCGCGAGGCCAGTTGACAAGACATCTAAAGGCACTCTTTCTTTTTTTTTTTTGACAAGAGAGTGAAGCCGCATTAGAGGTTCTCTTGCTTAGAAACGCTACTGCAGCAGGAGGAGTGGGTCTGCTTGGAAGTGGGAAAGCAAATGCAGCAGATGAACAAAAGAGGTTTCTTCGTCTAGCTAGGATGTCTTATTCTAGGTTCCTAGAGTATTTGGACAAAGGAAGGGTTGATAGAGTAGATTTGTATGAGAATGGGACAATATAGCTATTGTGGAGGCTGTTTCTCCTGAGTTATGTAACATGATTCAGCGTGTACGCGTACAGCTACCTGGATGGAGTCAGGAGCTTCTCCAGAAGTTGAGAGCAAAGTATGTTGATAATGCAGCACATGATGCTAAAGAGCCTTATGATACCATGAGGAGCGATAGGTCTGACTTGGTTCATTCACTCAGATGATCCCAACTCCAATCTCCAAACAGCAATTATTTGCAAGGATTGTTGGTGGACTCGGTGGTAGAGCCGCTGAAGAAGTCATCTTCAGCGCGCCTGAGGTGACTACTGGAGCAGTTTGTGACTTGCAACAGATCACAGGTTTGGCTAAGCAGGTATCTACTGCAGTCCTAGCTTCACCTTTTGTTCAGTTAGCCTAAACACTATACTTGCAGATGGTGACAACATTTGGGATAGCTTTGGGACATATAATGAACAATCGTGCAGCCATGGACAAGATTGTTGAAGTACTTCTGGATAAAGAGACAATGTCAGGAGATGAGTTCCTAGCAATCCTATCTGAATTTACAGTAATTCCAACTCAAAACCGTGTTGCTACATCAACACCGACACCAGTACCAGCTTCAGTCTGAGTAAAGAGACATAGAATCTCTATGTCAATCTTGAGATACTTACCATACTGTGTAACTAGTAAAACCTTAATTTACCTAGTTGGAGTTAAACATAATGGCTGCAAGTGTCTAGAATAGTTGTCTCAGATTCAGCAGTTGTCACATAGACTAGTACACATACCACTACAATGCATCCCTAAAGGAACATGACACAAACCCTACACTTGGGACCTAATGCTTACCACCAGCTGCATCATTATCCCCCTTCTTCACCCACACCATAGTCCTTGTTGCCTTAATAACGCGTGTAGACGACCAATCATGTTTCTGGTTTCTGTAACAACCTTGTCCACTGTTCAATCTCACTGGTCCCTTGACCTCTCTATCTCTTCCATCCTCTTCTACTTGCTGCTGAGATTGATTTTCTACCCCAATCGAGTTAGCATTCTCTCTGTTCTGAACTATTTTCTCTCCCTGGGTTTCCTCTTTCACCGGATTGTTCGATCCACACCTGACAACCTCCTCCACAGGCCCACCTCGATTCTTCTTATTCACCTTCTTCTTATACCATTTCTTCCTCGAATCTCCTCCATCTTCGTCCTTCTTGCTCAGAATCGCAGAGACCTCAACTCCCTCTCTCTCGAGCTTCACACTTGTTCCCTCTACGGCCTCTTCTCTCCTTCCTTGTCCATTAACCTTCTCCTTCGCGCCTCTCTCTACAATGTCTATTTCCTTATGTTTCCGCTCTTTATCTTTATTCCAACGCTCCTGAAGCTGAAGAATGGATACGTAGTTATCCGGAATCGAAGCCACACTCTTCATCTTCCCATTACTTTCCGCCTCCTTTGGATCTTTCTTTTCCTTTGCAAGCTCCATCACTCATTAAAAGAAAAACCAAACAATAGAAAACTGGTAAAAAGCATTCGGACAGTAAAACGACAAATTACGTAAAGCCCAATGGGCTCTTCAACTGTAAACAATAGCCCATAAGAGAGGGACGCACGTACAAACAATGTTTTGAAAACCGGACCGGATACCGACTCGGTATAGCTACTGGTTGACTGGTTGGACCGGTTCAACCGGTCGAACCGGGTTTTCTATCTATGAAACTTATATATATAATTATATATTTATATTATATGAACTTCACTTCTACATATAATACATTCTCTATTCTTTTCTATAATTAACTAAATATAAAAAATAAACATAAATCTAACTGTATATATAATAAAATAAAACTGAATAGTGAATACTATGTAAACTAAAATTAATAAAATCATATGATTTACAATTAAAATTATCATATTTATTTATTTTACAACTAAATCTCAAATTTTATGAATATGGTAAAATAAAAATAGTATATGAAAGTCAAAAATATATTTTTCACATTGTTTTTTAAGAAAATAAAAATCAATTAAATAATGATAGTTGAACACTAATTATAAAATATAAAATTTTAGCTAATAATAATGGAAAACACTTAATTATATGTTAATTTTTATGAACCGGGTTTTAAAATTGACCCGGGTCACCGGTTTTACCGGTTTTCAGCCGGTTTTACCGGTTTTTTACAAATCCGGGTTTTAAACCGAACCGGGCTCGGCTGCTTCACCGAGTCACGGTCGAACCGGTTCGACCGGCCGGTCCGGTCCGGTTTTCAAAACACTGCGTACAAACATACATATGTAATCAATGATCATCAACTTATCCAATTTGTAATTATAATAATCATTTGTTTAATACTACTAAATTACTAATACAAATGGTGATTAACTTATCCAATTTAATTTGATAAGTAATCAAAAATGAATAATGATGTAGCTCTTTCTAATTTCTGTACATACAACCAAAAATTGTTTATATTTAATTCAAGATTGATAATTCTTCACAATAAATTAAATTACAATTACCTTTACCTGATAAAATCTTATCTAAAATTTCTGATAAATATCTAATTCAACGGATGATAAAGACTGTAATATTCAAAAATAAATTATATTATGAGAGGAAATTAAACAATAATTAGTATGAATTTTAAGTATCAAGGTTGATAGGCAGTTAGCGGGACATTAAAAAGTCAACCATAAGTAGAATTAAAAAGTATCAGTAATTTCTTAATCATCAGGAAAAAAAATCTTATTAAAAATTCAAATAAAAAAAAGAAACAGAAGGCGATTCTGAGCCAAAGCCCCGACAAAAGCTTTTCATCGTCATTATCTGAATCATTATCATCCCAAACAAACAGTAAAGCAGAGCAAAAAAAATCATTCGAATCCTCTCTCTCTCTCTCTCTCTCTAATCTCATCTCATCTCATGGCTGCTAGCTACAAAGTCGATGAAGAGTACGATTACCTCTTCAAGCTCGTCTTGATCGGCGACTCCGGCGTCGGCAAATCGAATCTCCTCTCCAGATTCACGAAGAACGAGTTCAACCTCGAGTCCAAGTCCACGATCGGCGTCGAGTTCGCGACAAAGACACTCAGAGTCGATAGCAAAGTCGTCAAAGCTCAGATCTGGGATACTGCTGGTCAAGAGAGGTACAATTACATCTTTACCCCTTTCCGTAGTTGATTTCAATCTTATAGAGTTGGTTTCTTTATGAAACTCTCGGAATCATAAAGAGTGTTTGACTTGTTGTTATGTCTCTTTGTTAAACATGTTTGAATTGTTTTTTGGTAGATACCGAGCGATCACAAGTGCTTACTACAGAGGAGCCGTAGGTGCGTTACTCGTCTACGACGTGACGAGGCACTCGACGTTTGAGAACGCTGCGAGATGGCTAAGGGAGCTGCGAGGACACACGGATCCGAACATCGTGGTGATGCTTATAGGTAACAAGTGCGATCTGCGTCACCTTGTGGCGATTAAAACAGAGGAAGCTAAAGCTTTTGCTGAGAGAGAGTCTCTCTATTTCATGGAGACATCGGCGTTAGATGCGACCAACGTTGAGAACGCTTTCACCGAAGTGTTGACTCAGATTCACAAGATAGTGAGCAAAAGAAGCGTGGATGGGTCGAACAAGGAAGGAGAAGGAGGGTCTTCTTCTGGTTTACCGAAGAAGGGAGAGACGATTAATGTTAAAGAAGAGGGTTCGGTTCTTAAGAGAATGGGTTGCTGCTCTAACTAGTGTGTGGGATTGTAGATTTGGTTTGGTCTGGTTTGGTTAGGGTGGCTCTTGCAATAAAAAAAAAAATGAACTTTGGCCTGTAAGGGCTTTTAAAATTGAATGCACATTATATTTGTCTTCTCACCACTTGTAAACTTGTAATAAACTACACGAGTGCAAATCTTCACGCAAGTAACCTTTCAATTTCAAAAGCAAAAAACTGTTTATGGTTCTACTACATAACCTGGTTTTGTTGAAGTAGTAATCATGTGCTCATCTGAAGTCTCATATGCGCATGTATTAGCCTGTTGATCAGCTCCCTGTGAAGCTTCACTCAGCTGTTTCCACAGTTGAGAACAACAATGAGAATTGGATTTATCAGGTTCTTGTCTGGAGTTCCTCAAAGAGCAGCAATAAACTTTAACACATTGCAACCATTAGATTTATTCTGTAAAAGATTTTTTTTGCTGTCACCATTTATAAGTGTTAATGATTGGTTATTTCATCACACTGCTTTGTTCTGCTAACCCACAAAAGAATTATATTTTCATAACTCTCAAGCTCTGCTTTCCAGAACTGGATCACATCCGTGGGGACATAGTCGCTCAAATTCTATGTTTTAGGCAAGTTATAAACAAAGTAGCAATTGCTGTAAAAAAAAAACATTTTCTTTTGAATCATATTTAACATTTTATTTTTTTTAAAAAAACTCTCAAGCTCTCCATCTCTGATTTCGAAGCTCTAATGACAAACATACTTCTGGAAGTTAAAGCGGTTTCAAGTCAATAACTTCTTGGTAATGGAATTGAGTTTTTGAACAAGTTTTTAGCGAACGAGCGTGAGATGAAATGCAGCTCTAGTGAACTGGCCGTACCCATCGTTGGGTTTTGACTGGACAAATTAACATTCACTGTGGATACAACAAAGTCGTTCAAATAAAGTAGCAAAGTTTGATTCTTTCATATACATAACAAAACCCTCGACACATGAAAAAAATGTAATGTAATCTCTTAAGTCATTCTATGTGATTATTACGTCTACTTGAAAGGAAGTGTTGTTTTTTTTTCTGCATTCAAATCATATGTTGCATTGTAATGGTTCCGTTTTGTTCAGTCTATGCATACTCTAAACACTAACTGCAGCATCATATAAAGAGAAAATTCAACTAAAATTAACCAAAAACTGTTGAGATTCCAAAACATTCTCCACATCTCAAACTGATTCATAAACAGGCAAAGCCAAGCTCTCAAGCAACTTCAAATGAAACAACTTAACATTCTTCCACTTCCCAGGAATCGAACCAACCACCCCTTCCATAACCGCCACAACATTCTCCGCAATCTCCTTCCTCCCCATAGACAACCTCGCCACCTTCACAACACTACAAGTCCCCGTCCCGACAAAGAACAAAGCCGACTCACAAACCTTCTCAACCTGCTCCTTCCAGTTACCGTTCCTCAAGTTAATCGCGATCGTCTTCTTGACAAACTCCTTCCCCAACAGCTTCGGCAGAATCGGCATCAGCCTCCTCTCCGCGAAGTACACCTCGTGGTGGTGACGCCGCCGCCTCTTCTTCCCTTCCTCCTCCGCCTCCAGCTTCTTCAACTCCGTCTTCAGCTTCGAGACCTTGATCACGTCGGTGATCGGAACGTTATCCGCCTCGATCTTCTTCAACGCCGTCTCCTTCGTGATCTTGTTCTTGTGTCTGTCGTCGATGATGAGACAGAGCTCCGGAGGTGGGGATTCGGTGAGGTCGATGAGAGGGTGGGGGAGAGGGATCGTTAACGGATTGGTGCGATCGATCTGGGGAGGTTTCTTGAGGGTTACGACGAGGTAGACGAAGCCGCCGTCGCTGTTGCTGTTGTTGTTGTTGTCATCGAGGGGCTCTGTGTTGGATTTTGAGTCCCGCCATTTTAGGAGAGACTTTAGGGCTCTGTTGACGTTCTTAGAGTCGATCTTTGAGTGGTGTAACGGCGGAGGAGTAGTCATTAGCCGGTGAGAGTAGGGAGAGACGGCGGCGGGGAGAAGACTGGTTGAATTGCGAAATTAGGGTATTGAGAGAAACGAAGGGTTTTAGGATTGTTATCGCGATTCCTCCGTTAAATATTATACGCGTTTTATGGAACGTTCAGCGTTGGCGTTTCCTTTTTTGTAATTTTAACGGCGTTTTAGCGTTTTCAACAGAACGTTTACTTTGTTATCGTTGGGTGATATAGTATAGGGATTAATAATGTCTCAAAATATAATAAAATAAAATATGCTAGACTTCAAAACATTGGATATTCAAATAAATAATTTTAGTGTAATTTTCTTATGGTTTTGAGAGGTACATAATTTAAAATTAATATATAAAATATTTACATTTGGATTTAGATTGAGAATCTCATTAGACTATTTTATCAACAATCTCATTAGACATGGTTTTTAGTAATATTTGCCAAAATTATCAGTTATGCCTTGATTATAAAATATAAAATAATCAGTGAATATCAGTACACCGGATTATCTGAAGAGTAATACTCATCCTCGTTGGCTAAACATATAATTACCAATAAATTACGAAAATAAAATGAAAACAGAGAAGAAAAGGAAAGAACAAGCAGTTCGAAACTTAAAAAGGAAATTACAAAAAAAAAAGGAAACAGACCTCTTTATAAATGACACCCAATCCCTCTTCTCGTTCTTCACAAACAAAAAAAAACAAAAAAACAACGAATCAAAGATTAACAATGGAAGGGGAGTTCGTGAAAGGAGATAAAGTCGAAGTATGCAGCAAACTAGATGGTTTCTTCGGGTCTTACTTCGAGGCCAAGGTATTGTCAAAGCTTCCCCACGGTTCCTTCTACAAGGTTAAGTACAAGAACCTTGTGACGGAAGGCGAAGATCCTCTGCCGTTGATCGAGATCATCTCCGCCGACGAAATCCGTCCGATGCCACCCAAATTATCTCAGCCGTCGACGTTTAGACGCCATGATAAGGTTGATGCTTTCGACTTAGACGCGTGGTGGTTCGGAGAGATCATCGGGCGAAGAGGCGATATGTTCTCCGTTTACTTTCCCACGACCAATGAAGTGTGTGAGTACCCACTTGAACGTTTACGAAGGCATCTCGATTTGGTTAACGGACACTGGGTTTCTTCAGCAACAAGGCAACAATGAGCTTCTTAGATTCTGACATGATTCTTGTCATTAATTGTTTGTCTTTATACTATTAACTAGATAAAGACTCTTAAAATTCCACTTAATAATTTTTTGTGTTACAAAATATTTAATTTGTAAAGCCACATTCCTTCACGAATTCAGCGGAACTCTTGAAATCCTCTAAACCGGTCCAACAGATAACTCTGGTTCGGTTAAGCACTAATTAATTTGATTATGGCCATTATTGGTCGGCTAATATGGACAAGATCCGTCAGTGGCGCACGCTGAGCACTAAGTGTCAACCGACCCATGCTTTGCTCCCAAGTTAATATGCATGAACTGATTCCAAAAGTCAACTCTCTTCTCCCATCCCTCACATTTACAGCCAATACAGGTCAACAATTGTTTTCATTTTTCTTAAGATTGTAGTCTAAAAGTTTTTTTTTCTTGAAAAAGATCACTCAACATTCAGTATTCTCATACAAATAATTTTGATGCAAATGCCGGAAAAATCATAATAATGAAACTACAATAACTGGCCGTTGTGGATACCCATATGAAGCAACTTCTTCCCAGCTCATCTCTACACGCTTTACATTGAAAAGGTCGGTGAAAAAATAATACCTTATTGTCTTACGTTGGTCCCCAAGTTATTAAATGGTTTGGAGTATATAAAACTTATAATTTTATATCAAGAAAATAGGTGCGTAAGCTTGAAGACCAAGGAACACTATATATACTGCATATGCCAATGCCATTATTCATTCATCAAACTATTCAACGCAGACTACAAATTCTGCATCTGACTACTTACATTCTAAAATCACCAACATAAAGTTCAAAATGACGGTAAGAAAAAATTCATTTTGGTTTTGAAAATGTATAGTCTTGCATTTTCTAAACGTTTTTCAATTCGTACATGTTCTTCTTGTATATGAATTTAAACAATCTCTGATTCATCTTCAGACCATTGAGATGAGAGTTCACATGGATTGTGTGGGATGCGAGAGCAGAGTTAAAGCTGCCCTTCAAAAGATGAGAGGTGAAAACTCCTTGACCTCTGGCGAGTTTGCTTTACATAAATCATAGATTATATCAAAAAAAATTATTGTGCAAGTGTTGGACTTGAAGTTACTTTATTTTCTTAAACTAAGGATGTTAAAAGTAGTTTGAGATATTAACTCTGTTGAATGAAAACAGGAGTGGATGAGGTAGAAATTGACATGGTGCAGCAGAAAGTGACGGTGACCGGCTACGCTGATCAGAAGAAAGTTCTGAAGAAAGTTAGAAAAACGGGTAGGAGAGCTGAGCTATGGCAGCTTCCCTTTAACCCCGACCACAGCTCTCTCCTCGGCGGCGGAAGCAATAGCACAAACGGTGGTTACTTCTACAACCCTCATGGCTGCAACGGCCCAATCAACCACCATGCACCTGTCCCGGGTTCTTCTTACAATTACTACAAGCATGGTTACGATAGCAACGACTACTCGTCTTACCAGCATCACCCTGTTCATGCCTCTATCTTCAGCCACCAAGCTGGTTCTAAGTTCAGCGATGAGAATCCTAATGCCGCTTGTTCTATTATGTGAAGTGGTTTTCTTTTGCTTATATGGTACGAGCGTAAGTATGTAATCATAATCAAGTTCATTACTTCAAAAAACTATTATGTGTTACTTTTTGTGTGCTTATGTAATGTAACTTAAGCTCAAATGGTTACTTAATTCTGTTTTAATTGAGTTTAAATTAATATAATATCAGTTTCAATATGCAAACAAGTAACACACAATATTCATTTTTTTATATAGTGGTAAAAATTAAAATTGCGTCCAAATTGATGTGTCACTCAGTGCTCATAAGCATTATTTATCGTATAACGCACAGTTTTTCTCGAAGTATAATGCATTGTTATTATTATCTAAACGCAATACCCAGTTGATATAAAATTCACCAATCACAAGCTATAAGGAGCATGAGATTATGGAATAGTAAAAGCTTAATTGGAAACTATCAGAGAGTGGTTAAGACGAGCTGCTTTCGTTCAAAGATCTGATGCTCTTGACATTCTTCTTCTTCTTCTTCTTCGTCATCTTCTTTTCGTTTCCTTGCTTCTTTCTCTTGTTCGATTTCTGTTTAGGATTAGCCACCACTGCTCGAGTACTATCATCGGAACTGATGATCTGGAGAGAGGTGATACAGCACTCCTGCCATTTGAGAGTTTCGATATCGGTAATCACTTGATCGAGAGTTAGCGAAGCTGATGACGATGACGAGACTGCGGTTTGATTCAGAGTCGAGCGAGAGAGATCTAGTAGATCCACTGCGTCTACTGCTTCTCCTACAGTTTTCTGATGCAATCATCCGATCAAATTAACAGAATCGCAGAGAAATCGGATTCAAACCAAAATCGATCAAAGCTGTTTTCTCAAATTTTTCTACGGATTGAAGAGACGATCGATCGATCGGCGGTTACCTTAGTCGAGTGGTGAAGCTTTCGGAAACCGTGAATGTGAAGGATCTACGGAGATGAGGATTCAAAACGTTAGAAAGGGAGGAGCGAGGAGGTGAATCAGATCTATCAGAGAGGGAAAAGAAAAATCAAAATACCTGATTGAGGTAGGAGCAGGTGAAGTCGATGGACTTTCCAGAGTTGAAGTAATCAACGTACTCTTCCAGAGTTATCTTCTTCTCTCCTCCTCCCTTCATCTCCTTCTTCTTCGTCTCTCTCTCTCGCTTTCTCTTGCTTGTTAGTTTTAGCGGTGAACGAAATATAAAGTGACAACTGTCATCAAATTCAAATTTCGAAAGTAGAGTTTAGTGGGCCTATATTGGGTCTTAATACTACTAAATGGACTTCAGAATAAGCCCAGTAAAGATCAAGTTGGTGTTTGGTGACTAGTCAGAACCTAATCTAGCTTTCTTTTTTCCATTTAAGTGCGCCTCCTCTAACAATTGAATTGACTCGTCGTCGTCTTCCTCACGCGTTCTCTTCGTCAGATTCTTCACCGGAGAGAAGAATCATCATCATCATAAAAATTCCCGCCAACCTCCCTCTCAATCAATCATGTACCCTCCTCCGATGCTCGTCAATTGCTCCGGTTGCCGGACTCCTCTCCAGCTCCCATCCGGCGCCCGATCTATCCGCTGCGCTCTCTGCCAAGCGATAACTCACATCGCCGATCCACGCGCCGCCCCTCCTCAACCGCCTTCCTCCGTCCATCAGCCTCCTCCTCCTCCTCACGTCCCCGCGCCTCTAGGTCAGCTCCCTCACCCCCACGGCAGGAAGAGAGCTGTGATCTGCGGTATCTCGTACCGTTTCTCTCGCCACGAGCTTAAGGGATGCATCAACGACGCCAAGTGCATGCGTCACCTTCTCATCAACAAGTTCAAATTCGCTCCGGATTCCATTCTCATGCTCACTGGTAAGGATATGAGCAAAAACTCCGTGATCGTCTTTGAAACTGATTAAACCAATGTTCAAGAAATCGCTAACCGGTAGTTAAACCGGTTTTCTATGGGATTAGGGGAAGTCTAGACCGATTACTCGCTAGGCTGTAGTTAAACGGTTATGTGACGACCCATCCCTGGCTCACGGCCCTGCAGGACACCTATCCTAAACTCTCACCTTGGGAGGACACCGATCCTAAACTCCCTCCTTGGGAGGAAACGCCTCCACATCCACCGGTAGACCGGTAAATTATTGGTGCGCTTGGCATTCCTCGAACCTAAAAACCTCCAGAGTTGTCAGGCGGAAATCTAGACGGATTACACTAATGTTCAAGAAATCGATAGGCGTTAGTTATATGTTTTATATGAGATTATTGATTACTCGGAAGCTCTAGGCGGCGACTAGACCGATTTTTAGAAGACTGTTTAAAGTTAAAAACATTCTAATTTTTTTTTTTTATTCTCACGATGTTAACTGTTGATGCAGAGGAAGAAACTGACCCGTACCGTATCCCTAACAAGCAAAACCTGAGGATGGCATTGTATTGGCTAGTACAGGGATGTACAGCTGGTGACTCGCTCGTCTTTCACTACTCTGGTCATGGCTCCCGTCAAAGAAACTACAACGGTGATGAAGTCGACGGCTATGATGAAACGCTCTGCCCTCTGGACTTCGAAACTCAGGGGATGATTGTTGATGATGAGATCAACGCTACTATTGTACGCCCTCTTCCGCACGGTGTCAGACTCCATTCGATCATCGATGCTTGCCATAGTGGCACCGTTCTTGATTTGCCGTTCTTGTGTAGAATGAACAGGTTAGTGCTTACCTCTTTAGCTAGGTTGCTGTGGAAGAATCAGTAGAGATTCTTATTTTGATTTTTGAAACAGATCTGGGCAGTATGTGTGGGAAGACCATAGGCCAAGGTCGGGTTTGTGGAAAGGAACAGCTGGTGGAGAAGCTATATCAATCAGTGGGTGTGATGATGATCAGACTTCGGCAGATACATCAGTAAGTGTGGAATGAGTCTAAGTTATGTCTTGCATTTGTAGCTGTGTTACTCAGACTCATGATTGAAAATTGAAACCATGTGTGTGTGTGTGTTGTATACAGGCGTTGTCAAAGATCACGTCTACTGGTGCTATGACATTCTGTTTCATTCAAGCGATTGAACGCAGCCCGCAAGGCACAACCTACGGAAACATTCTGAACTCGATGCGTACTACGATAAGGAATACAGGGAGTGGAGGTGGTGTTAGTGTTGGTGGTGGGGGTGGTGGAGTTGTCACGAGTGTGCTGACCATGCTTCTGTCAGGGGGAAGTGGTATGGGTGGATTAAGACAGGTACAAATCCATGTTTTACTTACTTTGTTCTGTGTTGATGATACGGATTGGTAGTAACGTGTTTTGTGTCTGTTTTTGACAGGAGCCTCAACTCACTGCTTGTGAGCCATTCGATGTCTATGCAAAGCCTTTCATTCTTTAGTAAAGACAAACTTATTGTATAGCGAGTGCGATGAGAATCCGTCCATTTATGTGATAATCTGACTTCTTCTTTTTTTTTTAACTTTTCTTTCAAAAGAATAAATTGAAAGACATTGATTCGGTGCTTTAATAAGGATATGATATGCTATATGTCTATATGCTTATGCTTATACTGTTATATATGCAGTAGCACGCACAATCTTGACAGATACAAGTGCTTACTATGCTTCCTAGCTCTATAGGTGGTATATCTAAATTCACGTTGTAAACGCGGAGAGATTCATGCTAACAAAAAAGGTATAGATAATAATGCAAACTGACTATTAATTTATCATATATAACAAGGCATATTCACAAACTATCGTCCATATTCCATAAGAATCATGGTAAGATTCACATAACTAAGAGCAAGGACAAAAGGTGCAATTTTCATAATTTATTTCCATGTTATGCCTTGATAAATATATTAAATTAATTTTCTAACCAAATTATTATTAGGCTCTAACATATTCTTAATCTGACCGTCCACACATTCTAAAAAGTCGTTTTGCTAATTTTGTCATGAGCAACCTAAAATCTCATAATCGACCTTTCATCCAAACACCCTTTTCTTTCATTTAACCAAACAATCTTTTCGTGTTCACTAGACTCTTTGTGCACCATTAATATCAGTTTGTCATTCATATAAACACATGTCTCCAGTTGCTATTTACCCAAAAATGAAGGAAAGACGAGAGGTTTGTATGACCCGACCCTTCTTGAAGTTATGTTCACCACTCTTATTCTTCTGAGAGACATGTTTCTATTATTTCATTGTGAATTGTGACTATATACCAGTTACGGCGTGGCTATATTTCGATAATTTTTATCATGCTTCAATTAGGCTACTAGATCCATCACGCTTTAATCATTTTATCATGCTTCAATAGGCTACTAGATCCATCCATGCATGTATTATACATATATATATATAGATAGAGCACTAATATGAATTATTTGTTATACTTTGAGTATTTGGTAAAATTTTCTCTCTTACTATATTAAGAATGGTTGAAAGACCATTTTACAAATATGTGTGTTGTGGCTAAAATGTTAGCTTTCATTGCGTTAATTAATACTGACTCCTTTGTTTCTTATATGATGTTGAGATTTAAGATCTCTCTGTAACAAAAGATTTTTCATCATGTTGCATATTTACAACATCGGCTCTTATTTTATAATTTATCCTATTTTTAATCTTATATTCGAAAATCGATAAGTATAACATACTTAAATGAGATATATATAGCTTATAGGCTTTTTCTTTTGTTTCATTAATATAAATTGATTTTTTTTTATCAAAAAAGTGAATAAAGTTTTAGATTTGGTCTTCTTTAAGAGAATTTATTAAATAGAGAAAGAAACTAAATATTTTTTATTTGCGAAACGATATATGATAAAATAGAGATCTCTCAACATATGTAAAACTCAAAATAACACCTTTGATAATTAGAAGTTTTTAATATAAAAAACGTTTTCATAAATCTACCATTTCTCTAGACTGACATGCAAACTAATGTTTGTGCTATTTGTTACTGTATATTGTTCACTATTTACACACACAAAAAAAGAAGGGAATCAAATATTTCTGTAAATTTTATATCAAAGCATCAAAATATTAACTATTGGTTACGAAATATCTCAAACTTAATAAAATAACCTTAACAAACTCTACACTGATCATCTAGGCGATTCCGTCTCAACTTTTGATATAGTATCTCAACCTGATTTGATCACTATCATTTTTATATGTTTGAAATTTCATATATGTAACTACTAGGGAGATGACATGATGCAAAGGAACTCTAACAACAGCAACATCTCCAATAACTCACCTCCACACCAAGCTTGTGCTTCATGCAAGCACCAGAGAAAGAAATGCAACAACGAATGCATCTTATCCCCTTATTTTCCCGCTCGGAAGACCAAGGAGTTTCAGGCCGTTCACAAAGTGTTTGGTGTAAGTAACGTACAGAAAATGGTACGGACCGTACGTGAAGAGGACCGTACCAAGCTGTCTGATTCTCTGACATGGGAAGCTCTATGGAGACAGAAAGACCCTGTCCTTGGCTCCTACGGAGAGTATAGGAGGGTGAGTGAAGAGCTCAAGCTATACAAAAGCCTAGTTCATAACCAACCTCTCGTTACTTGGGATAACAATAATAATAATCAACAACGTGTATTCAACAATTGCAATAACAACAAGAACGGATTAGCGGTAAACTCGAGTGGCTCGGGTGGGTTTAGTGCTGTTAATAACAATGGTGTTACATCAAGGAATTTTCAAGGTGGCTGGGGAAATTTAAAGCAAGATCAAAGGCAACAGTGTTATGCTGTGATTAATGGGTTTAAACCACATCATCTCCCACACTAAGTAATTCTAGCTTACATGTTATAAGTTCTAATGGATACGAATCCTGTTAGTAGATAATTATCGCTTAAATTACATTGTTGAGTTTCTTTTTTTCTTTTTCTTTTTAATGCAATTCGTGGTGTACTTATATGATTGTGAATTGTTTAATGAAGGTTTAATGGTGTTAGAGCCCATGAATAACCGCTGAATATGATTATTAATTGGCGCGTATAAAAGTTAATTAAATTTCGTTAACGAACTTAGTGATTGAACGTCCGAGTTTCCGGTTAAATGCAAACCTATTGAATATATATATCCGGTTAGTTTTTAAAACAATCAAAACGTGTAAAATCAGTAATCACACAACAAATGTGCTGATAACAAGCTTAAATGGAAAAGATTTATGAAAACTGACGAATAAGACAAGCATGTTGGAAAGCATAGCAAAGTGATGGAAGGTGAAGTGACCAAAACAAATGTGCCTGATAACAAGCTTACAAATACACAAGTCATCAAGAATCTCTTGTGGTGATTTTTTTCGCTGATTCAAAAGCCCTAACTAAGAACCATGAAAGAGTCAAACCAACTAAACAGCTAAAGACAAGAGAACGATAGAGAGGGAGAGGCAGAGATATACAAAAGTGCCGAAACAGACCAAACCAACCCTACGGCTACATCTAAAAGTAGAACACAGAACCAAACTACCAATTCTAAAAAAAAAAAAGAAAAGAATATATTACTTTGTACTTTTTTTAACAGTCGTGAATATAATACAATCTTTCCTTCCACAAAACCACGTTGTAAATATTTCTGCCTCAAACCTGTACGTCACCTCATCTTTAACCTCCCAAACGCTCTTCTAACTCTCTACCTTCCATCTTTTCAAACGCCCTGTTTCACCACAAAGCATCAAAGATTCTGGTTATATTTAATCAGAAACTGAACCAGATGTGATCAAGACCAATCACATAATAAAAGTATTACAACCATGCCAAAACAGAGACAAGTAAGATGCCTTCGAAAAGGATTCCAATTACACACGTGCTATTTAGCAAACAGTCAACAAAAGGTTCTTATTAACAGATTAACGAAGGATGATAGAGATGTGTCTTTGGATGACCTTACATATTTTTCAACACCAAACTCTTTTGAACAGTAGTCTCTAGGTCTGATCTGATCCAGATGACGAAGAGCTATCGCTGTCTGAATCTGCAGACCAAACACAGAGTGCGTTAAGTCACCAAAATCACAACAGCACCAAGGCAATACATTAGTTAGATAACTCAGAGAAAAGAACGTACCACTAGAAGAGCTGGAACCACTGGAAGAGCTGCTTGAACTACTTGATCTGCTTGCCTCATTGTTTTGCTTCTCCGCTTGAGATGGCAATGGTGTGGGGAGTGTCTTTTTAGCTGATAAGACAAAGTAGAAATGATTATAATCCCTACACGTAGTTCACACCAAACATAGGCAACTGGAAATTCACAAAATGGCCTGTAAAAATTACCTGTGTTGCCACCCTCCCTAGAAAACTCACGCGCCACTGGTGCTGGAGCCTGTAATAAAGGAAAAGATAATATATATAAAGACGAACATAAAGATTAAAGAAAGGGAAAAAAAAAGGAGTGGATCCTCAGGAGAAGTACAAGTACCATCTGTTGTTGGCCATTCCTCTCGGCTTCTGCTCTAGCTTGAATAGCCAGCTCAGCTTTTCTCTTTCTCTTGCTCAATCCTTTTTTGTAGTTGATCACAAATCTATCCAGCTCCCACAGGGTCTCTGGATCAACACTATCAATATCCACTTCAATTTCTTCATCTTTTAGCTTCACAGCAGTGTTCCTTCTGTTGACTATTTGTACAATCGCATCTAATTTGTCTGGAGGCAAATTCTGCAAGTGGCCACTAAGCTTCTGCTTCTCTTCATACGTCATATCTCTTTTATTTGGTTCGTTTGCCTTTGGCTTCTTCAGAGCAGGGGTCCTTGCACTGGTCGGTGTTCTGCCAGGCGTTGTTGTTGTGGGTTTTGGGTGCTGCTGCAAGTCCGCAGGGCGACTACTACTCCAATCCGTTGTGTTCCTCACGTTGAGAGGTGGTGGCGGCATCGTTGGACCTAGTCTAGACCTCATCGTAGAAGCTGGAAGATTCATCTCATAAGCAGTGACAAATCTCATTTCACGATTATAGTCAGACTCTATAACAGCCCACCTCTCCTCAAACATCTGTAATAGCACCTGCGCCATGATATGGACATCTTGTCCTGGTGGGTTGTAAGTCATGGCATTGTGGAAAGTGAGTCTAACGTCCTCGGCAAACTCTCTCGGTGACTTGTACAGATTATTTGTTAACGTAGACTTGACAGTTCCCAAATCCATAGGGTGTTCGATAATGGTGAAGTAATCATGCAAACCTAGACCCTTCACATCTACAGGGGCATTGAACACCCAACCGTGCTTATGCTTCATCAGCCTTTCCAGTAGAGCGCTGCAGTTCTTGAAAACTTTAGAGCCTGCACCAAAACCATGCCCAACCACTTCCCCTCCGTGCTTCTTCGCACTTGATTTTGATTTCTTGTTACTCTCTGCGGGTGGCAACTTGTCACCAAGTAAGAACTCTGAAGTTCTGTAAAACTGATTGGCCTTAGGTGTTCTTTTCTCTTTCTCCACGTGTTCATTCTCCAACACTGTTATACTGAGTTGATTCAAAGGCCTTGTTGGTACTCTGATGACCTCACGAGGAAGTCCAGCTGATGCGAACCCCGAGAGAATCCTTCCTCCTCCGTTATTAATACCAGCGTTAGCCAAAAGAGGAGAGTCGTGATACGCACCAATCTCCCCTTCTTTATCCTCTATCTTCTTAACCAGACCTCTGACCACATTAAGCTGATCTTCAAGCTTCTTCCTGATCTCCTCTTTCTGTTGCTTAGATCTAGAGGCTACACGTATCCTTATCCGTCCATCTCCATCCTCCTCCATCGGCATGCTGTCACCAGCAGTGGCGTGGATGTTCTGAACAGAATCAGTAGCATTAGCTTCTTTTATAAGGTGATGATCTTCATCTACAACATGGACGTATTCCTCATCCTCAGAAGACACTTCAATGAGATTCTTGTCAACGACAACAACAACATTATTAGCATCTTCTGCCTCTTCAATAGCCTTCTTGTCAACAACAATCATGGTAGCAGCAGCATCTTCAAGGGCAAGACTTTTATTAGGAGGTTCCTTGATAGAGTTCTCATCAACAACCACTGTATTAACCTCATCTTGAGTCTTGTGGCTTTGACAGGGCGACTTAGTGGAATCTGGAACAGGTTGAATAACGTTCTTATCAGTTGCGGCCAAGCTGGCATCAACCTGAGGTGCTTCAGCTGCTGCAGTGGCCTCTGCCTGGGTATTGGTAGTCTCAAGAGGATCCGGATCCAGAGACTCTCGAGCTAGAGTCTCAGGAGGAGTCACATGATTGTTTTCTGATTTGCCCTCTGGTTTATCGCCGCCACCGCCTTCAAAGGCAAAGAACGGTGAGTGTTTCCTCTGGCCTTTACCTTTCCTAGTATAGACTCTAATGCTTTGCTTATTATTATCTCTAGCTCCGCCGGTTGCTTCTACGTTTACAGGCTCCGAAGCCATACATGTACTTCCAAAAACCCTCAATTGATGCCTTTCTTCACTTCTCTCGTTCAAATCTGAGAGTAAACCCTCTCAAATCAGACCGATAAAATATCCTCCACCATGAGAAACCCTAGACGGAATCTTGGTTCGCTTTCGGAGAAGTGTGCAAAAGGGGTTGAGAAAATTAGTGTTTCTGTGTCGCAGATATGAATTGGATGTATAGAACCTCGGAGGAATCAGGGTTTGGTTTTTGACGAGAAGGGAGACAATTAGGTCATTTGAAATCTCTCTGTGCTTCGAGATTGATACAAACCTTGGGGAGAAAGGAGAAAGGATGAGGTGAGAAACGAAAGGTATGGGGAAGCAATTATTGAGCTTTAAGAGGTAAATCGGAGGAAGCTTACCTTCGAGTTTGGAAGAGAGGAAGCGCCGCAGGGAGAGAGAGAGAGAGAGAGAGAACCCGCGTTTGATTTTGCTTTTTTTTTACCCGACCCGGAAGCTTTTTAGGGTTGGGCCGGAAACAAAATTAATTGGGCAAAAATCAGTTTAAAAGCACTCAAGTAAAAGAAAATTGATTTTTTGATTTCTTTTTTGTAAAAGTATTACTTTAAACTTTAATCACCTTTGACCCAAAAAAAAACTTTAATCACCAAAGTGATAAAAAAATAGGTTTAGTCACAACTTTATAATTTTAACCAAAAAAAGAAGTCACAACTTTATAATTATTTTGTGAAGGAAAAAGAGCCCAACTTTACAAACCAATATAAATTTATTATTTGTTTGTTTAGTCTAATTCTCCAAAGTATAAAGAAAACTTTTTAAGAGTTTAGATAGTATGGGATTTATATAATTAAGTAAATGCTTATTATATAGCTAACCTTTTCGAGTTACAAAGCTCCCCAACTTCAGAAGAGAAGCATAGCAAGTAGGACTTTTGTGGATTGTATTAGCAACTGCTGAGCTTCATAGTTCCTCACTTAGATTTCTAGGAACGAAGTGGTATCGACAGGGGATTTTAATGGATCACATTCACAATTGCTAAGGCTAACATCATGCAAGTCGGTAACAATTTGAATTTCACTAGTACCTCTCAACTTTAAACGTAAAATGGACAGGATATTATGATATCATACAAAGGAAAAATGTTTTCTAGACGAGGAAGTGACCACATTTAAAAGAGAGTCGGAGATACTACTGGTCCTTGAATGTAAGTTGATTTTTGATAAGAGACGATCACATCATCTGAAGATGCAGATCACCAGTCTGCTGCGCAAGTTCAACCATCATCGCTTCATCAAAGAACTTGTTCCCGCTTACATCCTCGCTCATTCCCTACAAAATCAACACAAATATAGATGATCGTGAGAGGTTGAATAGTGCTTTAAGCATATATACTTTAGAGTGATCCGGAGTAATACCTTTCTACGGCGGGTCTTCACCATGAACTCACGAGCTAGGTGCTGGATGGGGGCAGGCTCAAGTGGGCGCAACAGGATGGATTTGTCCAGAGGGTCTCCTGGTACTATGGCCCAGTGATCAAAGACAGACACGCAGAAGGCTTGTCCCTGTGTGTGATACCTCAGATCCGTCTCAAACCCGAACGACTCTATCACTGGCAGGAATGCCTGAATCATCAAACAACAACCAAATAATCGATCAATGAATCACTCTGTCAGATGATGGAAACTTGCTAAAAGGTATTAAAAACAAACCAACCTTCACTATGTAAGCCGGGGTGCCGGGCTGTGGGACATCTGATGTCACGTGCCCACGTCTGCGTGACAAAACCGTGTAGATGGCAGTCACACAGTCGATCGGTGTTTGGATCTGATACACAGACGATAAGATTTATTGTTACAAGAGGAAGAATGTAAGGAGTGTAAGGCAAGGATTGTACCTCAACGTAATAGACAGGTTCCATAAGCCTTGGAGTGGCCATGAGAAAGGATGAGTAAGCAACGCGACGTGCTGTTGGAATCATCTGACCAGATCCTCGGTGCAACGGCTCTGGTGCTATCCAGGCATCAACGATCTTGAACTTGACATTCCTGATTGGCTCATCACACAGTGGTCCTTCTCGTGCTCCCCACTGGAACCTGCAAGAACATAGCGAACGAAGCTTTTCAGCCACAGCCAACAAAATGAAGTCAGAGGGAAGAGTGGCAGAAGAAAGATAATCACCCTTGAACAATGGAGTCTTTCACTGCCATCATCAAGTTCTTGTCAACCTCAGTTGGGAGCGTGTCATCCAGCAAAATATTTGGTCCCTGATCAGTAAGAAATCAACAGTCAGAATATAAAATAGCCAAAACACGTTATGCTTGCTAGAGAGCCATATCACAAAGAGAGCATAAAGATAAAGAGAGCGCTCAAATTTTCACCTGTTTGTCAGGGCCAAAAGCCCAAATGGAACGCGCTGCAAGTAAGTCCCAGTCATATTTCGTCTTGAAGAAGTCCCCGAGTTGTTTTCTGTTCCAGTCAATGCTTACGACACCATTCTCAATGTCCTCAGCAAGTCCTCTATCCAATGGCTCTGCGATCTGTGGCATGAAGCAGATATTAAATTAGCCACAAAAGTGAATGTGCTAGAGCAATATACCAAACATCTCAGTCCCTATATATAAGGAGTAATAGAGAAAAAGGAAGATCTCTTACCATAGTTATTTTGTTCTTTTTGTTCGGTGTCTCAGCAAAACACTTCATCGACGAAGATTCAACCACTGTCTCACAGAAGGAAACAACCGGATCTGCGACCTGAAAATTTAAGAAAGTTAAAAGGACTTTAATGATCAGACAAAAAAAAGCAGCAAGTTCTCGCAGAAGAGATTACAGTGAAAGATCATACTTAGAACAACAATTAAATACCTTTACTTCGACCTCTGAATAGAGCTCCCTCAGGTCCTTCATGATAGAATCCAGGTACAACTCCCCTGTGCCTAGAATAGTATGTTCACCAGACTCCTCAACTTTGGTAATCGCAAGGGGATAGCTTTTGCTAATCTTCCTAAGCCCTTCCACCATTTTAGGCAGCTCACTAGGATTCAAAGGCTCAGTAGCAGTCTTGACAACTGGAAGAGTATTAAACTGGAGAGCCCGGAATATGAAGACGTCTTCGTCGTAGTTCTCGTTGCAGAGAGTTGCCGTCTTCATGATGGACGCATCAACGCCTTCAATCAGAACCCACGAACCTGGAGGGGCACTGCTTACAGGTATTCTATACCTAGCTTGATAAATCCACAGCTTGGTTACTTCTTTTATAGTCATGTCCTCCTCGTCTTCAGGTGAATACCCTTCTCCTAGCACACGTACGCTTTGCCCTGTTTGAAGCGTACCGCTGTAAACTCTTCCGAACACATCAAAAACACTAGTATCTGATTTGGGGTACAGCTTTGTCACATTAACCATGAGGGGTCCAGACGGATCACACTCTACCATTGATTCGTAAATGGTGGAATCTTTGGGTCCAGTGTATGCGTGGTCCACTTTCCTAGCCGCAGCCTCCTTGGGAGAAGGAATGTGCTTTACCAACATATCGGTGAAACCTGATGACGAACCAAAGACTGAGCTACAGGCTAACCTAAGCAGAGGTCTAACGTTCAGCTTGTATGCACTGTTACTCAAGGTCACTCCTAGCTCTGCAAGGGTGGTCTCTACACTCTTCTTATGTTCACCTATCACTTGGCTGTATATCTTGTACAGCGGCTCCAGAATAAACTGAACAAATGCTCTTTCTCCACCACCTACTGGAGGATTTCTCTTGAACGCCCTAGTATCAGGGTGATAATACACATCTCCCCAAAGCCGAGATGCAAACTTGTCCACGTCCATGTCCACCCCATGAAGCTTCGAATACAGTTTAGCAAAAGACTGCAGAGTGAAGGACCACCCCGCAGAACCACTGGCAAAGCAAACATTCCCAGCTGCAGGGTCTATAAGGGGTAAGTTCCCAGCAGTCGTCGAAGCAGCAGATATGTGGTTATTAATGACTTCAATTGTATGCCTCAGCTTGTAATAAGCATCCCTTGGAGGTAGTTTGAGCTCAGTTATTAGCCTGTCAACCTGTTGGGGAAACAAAATAGACATATTACAAAAGGTCCAATATACTCTACAGAAATATAAATCTCACAATGTATCTCAATTTACACATTAAAGAAACTATGGAAGTGTACCTTATTGATCACAACAACAATAGGGAGGTGGTCCTGGATTGCATGTCGTATAGCCCTCTCTGTGTTTACCTAAAAAAAACTAATATCGTTAGTAAGAGTAAACAAAAATCCAAAAAATAAGAACTAAAACACCTACCATCACTCCTTCAGCAGCGTCAACAATCAGAACAGCACCATCAGCAAGCCTCAGAGAAGCAGTCATCTCATCAGAGAAATTCACATGCCCTGGGGTATCCAACACATTGCACAGATACGATTTCGACCTGCTGTCCTCGAGAACAAGCGACATCGGCACCGCCTTGATCGAAATGTTCCTCTCCTGCTCATCAACCCTCGTGTCCGTGTACTTCATGTGCTTCTCGTTCTTGACATTGAAAGTCGTCATGTGGTGCGTCTGCTCCACCAACATATCCATGAACACAGTCTTCCCGTGCTGCAGATGCCCCACGAGCGCAACGTTCCTCACGAGCGCGGGGTTCGACATGAGCCCCACGAGGAACTGCGTGGACACGTAGGTGGAAGCGTCCTTCGGGACCCCGACCTCGAACCTGACGTCTCTGACGGGTTTGATGATCGGCATCTCGAGAGGCTGCTCGTCCTCGTCCATGACTAGCGTCTCGACGTCCTCGCCGTAGACTTCCTCTGCGGTGGGGTAGTACTTCTTGTCCTCCGGGAGAACGATCTGGTTGTCCATCTCCACGTCGTTGATGGTGGTGATCCAGCCGTTGGAGCCTCCAGGGGGAAGATGTTCTCCGTCCGATCCGTTCTCTTCGGGGCGGTTTTCTTGAAACTCCTCGTCTTCGTCGCTCTCTCTATCGGACTCGATCTCGGGTCCGATGTAGTTGCCGAACTCATCGTACAAGCTATCATCCATCTTCGAATCTGTCGATAGCATTCAGCAGTTGATAAGAAACTCAAACACACACATTCAGCTAGGTTAACTTGGACTCGAGCACAAGCGTAGGTTAGAATCGATTAGAAACTTCTAGAGAAGAGATCGCGAAACGAAGGAAAGGATTGAGAGGACGAACCTGTTGAGAGAGATGCGGACCCGAGGGAGAGGCGGAAACGAGAGTAGAGAGTGAGGAGGTAGAAGAAGGAGGATTGCTCGGCGATTAGGGTTCGTCCGAGACTCTGAGAAGTGGGGGACTGTTGTGCTGAACGGAATCGTCGAAGAACTCAGAGAAGGATTTTAGAGTTAAGGTTTTTAAGGTAGAAGCCTCTGGCCGACTTAGAGTCTTTTTAGCAGAGAGAGAGGTAAAGTTTTCTTTTTCTTAAACCGGTTAATTAGCCAAGGATAACTAATTATATTTAACAGTCTATTTTATAATTGGTTAACTAATTTTTGGTTGAAATAATTCTAAAGTTATCACAAATTTGATATCATTATTAAAAATTATTATTTTCTTAAATATCCTAGATTTGTGATGAGAAAGACTAAAATTAACTTTTTAATTTGTTTATAAATATTTAACAATTATTTATATAAGTTTATAATCATAATTCAACCCCTTAAATTATCCTAAATAATAATCACTAAGTTCAAATATTATAACCACATGTTAGTGGTGGCAAACGGATGGCCACAACTTAAGATTTTACTTGACAGGTGTATGGTTTGAAGCGCGGTTGCTGGTGGATTTGTGGTGATTATTTTGAGGGTTTTCGGGTTCAATACAGAGAAGCCCGATTCAAGCTGTGTGTGGCTACTGGCGGATTTAAATGATGTGATCACCAGTTCTCTGGATGCCTTCGGTGGACTCCCGGCTTGTTTCGGTGAACAGTTATTAGGTGTTAGTTGGATCTCTTTCGAAAACATCTGGATATTAAGGTCATAAAAAAAATTTCAAATACTATGATATTTTTGATTGAATGTATTTTTAAAAAATATTACTTAAATGATATATTAATGATACTTTTTATCTAAAAAGTAACTTTATTAATATGGATCACTTTCTAATATGGGTGTCTTAACTTTTAACTAAAACATCTTTAGAGAAACCGAGTAGTGTTTTTTTTTCTAACAATGTCAAGAGCAAATAAAATGAAGCTCAACAATGTTCCACGGAATTATAAGTCGAAAGTACACTGCAGAAGAAAACATTCAAAACAACAACAAATCTTTCCCCAACATAAGACTTGCTCATTTATCATCTTCATCACTCGATAACCCCAATTCTATTTTCACCTCCTTATCTTCTTTGCCAGCCTTGTTGCCGGATCCTGATGATTCTAAATGACACTTTTGTCGTCATGTCTTTTTGTTTCACATGCTGTTCTTCTTCTATTGGTTTCGGACCAGATGAGTCTTGTTCCACAATGGACGCCTTCTTCTCAGATTCATCGTAAATAGATAGAACGCGTTGGAGCTCATCGTTCACGTGGAGAGCCTCAAAAAGAACACCCTCATCATCTGCTGTGCTCTTTATGATCATTTGAATCAACGGCTGTGACTGCTTGCATTTCTCCACCGAACTTACCGTTAGATCGTCCTGTAACCATAGCATATATAATAATAAACACAACTACTTATCTTTATATATGTTTGCATGAGTGCATAGCTCAGAGATTACCTTGGTGTCATTCGGTTTCCCTTCATTGTTCAACATGCTAGAGAGCAACTCGAGGCTGTTCCGTGTAATCTCAATCTTCAGCATAGAAATCTCCCTGAGTTCCACCTCAGCCCACAAGACTGTTCCCAAGCTTAACATCAATGCTACTCCTAGTTGTGATCACCAACTCCAGATTTTAATGCACCAAAACTTTCAAGATCCAGCATATGCATCACAGTCTAACAACTTGGACAATGGTTACCAAGTTTTTCCGACAGAACGTGAGAGAAAGATCGGTTTGGTGACTTAATTAAAGAACCTAATTCCAAATCCCACCAAGGTTTAGTTACATACCCTTTTTTTTTTTTGCTAAGAAATTACTTACTTATACTATATAGACCTAACTTCTTCTTCTTCAAGTAATAAGATTCAAATTGCTTGTTTGTTTTTGTTTACTATCTCTTTCGCTTCGGATAGGAGAGCACAAAAGCTTCTTGTTCAACACCCAAGGGTTGTCACTAAAGTTTCAATTCAAACCCTTTATTAGACTAATAAAAGTAGATGAGTCATACTAACTAAGTGTGGTATATGAACACATTTGGCATAGCAGATAGACTTGTGGAAGTGTTGGAGAAACAATGCATGGAAGCTACTCCAGTAATGAATGTGTGTTCTACTAGTAATTACTTCAATAATGATCGTTAATAATTACATTAGTAATCTTTCTAATAATGTTACTACTTATAGATTGAGTTTTTAATTTGGGTTTTAACATCACAAGTCACGGAAGTTGATTAACTAGTCATATGAAACCAATTAAGTTACTATCCACTATCCAGCTTGTTTAGAAAAGGAGTATCGATTTTTTTTTATTATCGTTTCCATAGTGCTTAACCAACTTGATCTTACATCCACCAATCAGCAGCCGAGCAACACAGCTTGTTGTTCAACACTAAGGTTTGTGATCATGTCTGTGATATTTATATATACCATTTTCTGATTATAGACAACCAAACATATATAAATCCTTTAATCATGTACTTTGTGATTAGAAACAAAGTTATCTTTATACTGGATTTAGGTTTCCTTTTAACTACTTTTTCTCGGATATTTAAAAGATATGATCAACTTGGATATATTAAGAAAATAAGCATTAAGGTAGAGTGATTTACGTAGTATATTAGATCATAATACATGCTTTCCAACAATAACGGAACAGTAGACCACTTGTCTATACACTTCCAACATCCCCATCACAGCCCTTCCAAAATCCGACAACAATAAACTATTATAAAAATAGAGGTCACTCATATCTCATATTATTGTTAAAGTATAGTTGATCATGAACATGATCTCATAAGCTTTTCTAAATACTCAGCACCCAAATCCTCAAAAACCACAAGTGGTCTATTACTTTCCTGTTTCGTAGCAACAGTTTGTATTCTACTTTTTGGTGATGAAGAAGGAGAAGACTTCTTCTTTCCTCTCGGCCGGTTTCTCATGGAATGTTTTCTCTTCAAAGCTATCACCGGAGACTCTCCGTTATTGAGATCCACATTCTCCATCTTCTGGAGAGAGTCCTTAACAACTTCTACGGGGAAGTTGAGTACCGCGAGGTCACCTTTCAAAGCGAAAGCTGCCTGATCATAAGCAAGAGCAGCCTCTTCCGCAGTGTCGAACGTCCCTAGCCACACTCTTATCCCTTTCCTCGTTGAGTCTCTTATCTCAGCTGCGTATTTCCCCCACGGCCTCTTCCTCACTCCTCTGTATGACCTCTCCTCCTCCTCCTCCTCGGCCACCACGGTGTCTTCTACTTCTTCTTTGATGAGTGATGATTCAAATGTGAAGAAGTCATCATAGGAAGGGCTGAACGAGAGGAAGGATTGGTCATGTAAGAAACTCTCTTCCCACAAGAATGATTCTTGTGAACTCCATGAGTTTGTCGAACAAGAGTTCTCCGGTGAGAACTCTTGACTTTGGTTTCCGTAGAAAAAGCTAGTTTGATACTCCATTTACAATCTTTTTCTTTCCTTAACGGTTCTCTTTAATGAGTGGTTATACATTTGGGAAATATATGGCATATATATACACGAGATGTGGAACTGGTTAAATATTTGAATTAGAGGTGCATTATATAATATTATAATAGTTTAAATATATTTTATATCATCGGGTCCAACTGATAATAAGGCTGCCTACAAAACTCAATAACCATTTATTTTTAAAATGGAAAATGGGGCCATGCAAAAGGATAATATTATTGAGAAAGAAGGTAATACGTAATAGGATCTATCTCTAATACGATAACACACAGAGGTGGGTGTGCATTGTTCCACGTGGGACAAGACCAAGTTCGAGGGAATGACGTACGGCGGCGTGTTTCCGACAAAATACATGAGGTCACCCATTTGTTGACATGGCATCTGTTTGCCATGTTGGCGTTGGTTTCTCGAGATGAGTTTAGTAGAGATTTTTTATTGGTCATACTATTATAGTTAGCATATAACGAGAAGAGAACTCGAGATAAGAAATAAAAAGAAACATCACATTGTGATCCGAATTTGAAAAAATAATATAGCTCGAGTAATTTTATATATATCATTCCAGTTGATTCATGCAATCTGATGATAAACGCAGTTAATACTAAATATTTGGATTTTTTCTGAAGAACCATCATACTATTTAATTCAAATTTTGAATGTTTACATTCAGATTTTGGAGGATGTCTTGGTACATTCTCAGGTTTCACCTACCATTTGAATTTTTTTTTGGTCAACATTCTATTAATTCATAGGAAGATTAGTCTTGCAACAAAGGATAAACAGAGGCCAAGCGAGTAATTTATAGAATGCTAACATTTAACCACTACACTGTATCTTAAATAGATAAATCGTTTATATAGCACATGCATAGTAACAAACTAACAATAGATGCTTTGTTTTTGTTACTAACAATAGATGTTTTGTTTTTGTCAAATTAACAATAGATGTTATATCACAAAACTTATTAAGTTCAATATGCAAGATTTGTTTTACTGACAACAGTGATTACAAATATGCGGCTAAATGGGTCAAACATGCGACAAAAAGCTGAGAAGAATCATTGTTTTTTTTTTCAACGTCTCCATGCAGGTTATTAACACATAATATTAGTTTATTATTATATTTTTCACATGTTCCAAATGTTTCTCACGGTGCGCAAGAAATTATACATGTAAAACAACATAATAAAAACATTCAGTGAATGACATATATAAAGATATGCTGTCATTTTGATCATTATGACTAAATTAGAATTTTCCAAAAAAAAGAGAGAATATAACTAGAATAATTTTTCATTCCAAGAGCTAGATTAATTACAAACTAATAACAAATCTTGCTAGTTTTGTTTTAAAATAAAACTAATAACAGATTTACAAAACGAGGTATATTTTGGTCAATTTGTTTTGTAGGAGGGTAGTCTTGTTGGGGTATAAAGATTGACTGCCACAATAGTAATCGCTTCACGAAATTGACTATGTTTTGTTCCGTTACGAGATGAAGAAAGCTGTATTGGCTGAGATTCGTCGCCGCCGCCTCAATAATTGGAGCGTTAGTATAATGTATAGAAGGCCAAAGCTTCTATTTTCACTATTATTGCTGCTAGAAAAGTATTTTCAACACTTGTTATGACTTGTCCCTTTGTCACATCGTTAAGCGTCCACACATGCACTCTCCATACGTTATTTACATAAGTATTTGTAAATTTTGTCATTATACAAACATTGCACAGTAAACAAAAACACAATGTAAAAAGAATGGTCAAACTCAGTTTCAGTAATTCAGTTGTGTACTAACGATTCCTTATTTTTTGTTTAAAACAACCAGAGTTACGAGTTCGAACTTAAACCATTAAAATCAATGGGAATTACGTACAAAACTAGGATTTGAATTCCTAGTATAATAATGGAAGTTCTCTTAGTCTATCGATTTGACTGAAGTTCATTAATATTTTTACATAATGAAACCTGAATTTCGACTCGGTTTAGATCAAAGTCTGCAAGGGCTTGCTTCGCAGCAGAGTCCTCAAAGGGTTTAGATCAAACCGAGTTTTACCGGTTTCGGTTTAGCCCTTTAATTAATGAAATTGGCCGCTTGTGCACAAAAAAAATCCTGAATTTCGACATAAAAATGTGAATAATGCAAATTAATGGAAAAACATTTACATAAAGTTTTCAGCATGATGTAAGTAATCATCATGATTAGATCTTCATTTTCATGATTAGATCTTCATATGACGGTTTACTTAGAGTGATATATTCAAATGTGATTCTTCATAAAATAAATAGAATTGTTGGTTGTGAGATTTTTCTATTTAGTATTTTTTATTGTTTGCGATAACATAATTAATCAGATTTAAATAAAATAGCAGTATTATCGATATTAAGTTAATTGCGGTTTAATTATGATGAGTTATCTAAGATCATATCATAGTAGTTGCCAGATAATAAAAATAGTAGAACTTCCTTAAATATGAAGAAGAAAGTTCTGACTTTCAATATAGATGACAGTACCCAATCAGAAGAGACGACTGATTAGACTGATGCGGGGTCGCTTGGCTGCAACTTGAAACTTGATAAATTGACAGTAGATGAGAAGGTTCGATTTCGAAGCGTACAAAAAATCATTGGACCACTCAACGACAACTCTATTTAGATTATTTGAAAGTGTCAGCTGGTCTGTAGCATGGAAAATCTCGCATTTTTCAAAATTTAAGCGATTAATCTGATATAATAGCTTTTGTTTATTTCATTTGCTCTAGAAGTTTGCAACATTTATCCGATACATTATAAAATGCTCAATGTTTTATGTAACTCGTATATAAGTGTGCCAAGATTTGGTAGACAGAACTTGATTAACTATCTAGAAGTTTCTTTTTGTAACAAAATGAAGTTTTGTTGTGCCAATTCTCTAAGCTGTGCATCCAAGACCGGGTCCTAGATATGTAAGATGTAGTTTAGTGTCATTTTTAGATAGTTAATTTCTAATAGTGCGAATATAGTTGGTGTTTAGTGTCACAGTACTGTGCGTTAGAGAGTGGCTGTTTGTCTCTGTTACGTACCATATATGCATGCAAACCTGAAAACCTAAGGTATTGGATATAAGATGTGTTATGAACAAACGCAAATCAATTTTGAAGAAATCAAAAGAGCAAAATGAATTGAGGCAAATACTCGTTTTAGGGTTTTTTATTATTATTATGTAAATGAATAATTTTACAAACCTTTAAACTCGTATTTATAATAACCTCAAAAAACTCGATTTTTTTTCCTATAAGAATACATACTTATCTAGAAAAAAATAAATTTTCCTAAATCGAATAGCGAGTTTATCTTCTTAGCGCCTACGACGCCCGTACTCTGTCAGATTTCGTCCGATCCACGAGTGTTGGGCTTTTACTGGTGTACAGAGATTTAAGACATACAGATTAAGATAGCATAACAAGATTGATAAAAAAATATTCACAGCTCTAGTTTAATAAAATTAATAAAATGATGGAATAACATTTTTTGAAAAATATATTTACTCTCTAAAATAGGTTGATTGACTTTAATGTCCAAATGCATACCCCTTGATACAATGTCGTATCATTATCGCGGAAAAGTTTATATATCCTGTTGGAGCAATGCTCATAATTTTTTATTATTTTATACTGTTTTTTTTTTGTCAAAACTGTTTTCTATTGATTATAAACGATAGTAACGAATGGCCAAAGTTTAATCGTTTCGGCAAACATCTCATGACTGTGTTTTACTAAAAATCGTATACCGAGATGCATATGAGGTGGTGAACTATCTGAAATAGCCCCAAAAATAGCTCCAAACAATTGACAATATATCTTGAACTACATTTTTTGGCCAGAGGAAATTCTTTTAACTAAAAAATACTATTGACTACATTTCCTCTGTTACACACTTTCGTGAATAATGTATTTAAACAGGATAATTAATAAACTACGAAAACAGTTTCATAACATTGTCGATCTTTCTTCACTTCAAAAATAGTTTCCAAGCATTTGATAAGATTAATCCAAATAGATTGTGTAGTTGAAAATTACGGTGGTTTCTTTTATCAGCATGAGGTGTAGACCGTCCGACTACTTTTGTGAATAATAGATTATTTTGGAAAATAATTTCCCACAAATCAACCTTCAAAAGTTTCCAACAAATTATCATGAGTTTGATTTCTTAATACAAAGTATACAACTATGATTTGAGTTACATTTGTCTCTTTTCCAACAATTATGGTACTTGGCATGGAGGCAAAGCTTTTTATTTTGTAAGAATATATATTCGAATTGAATCATTCCAAGGACTAGTCTGCATGAGAACTGGATATGTGACACTCATACAGGGACGTCCCTGATATGTTGGAGACTCTAGACAATTTAGTAAGGATTTTCAATTTTTTTTTTTTTTTTGCAAATTTAGAAGCTCTTTTCTATACTAATTTTTCTAAAAAATTTGGGGCCCTAAGCCAATGTTTCACTTGACTGTGCTGATGACCACTCCTGCACTCATAAAATTGGAAAATGCTTAGAAGATAATTTTGTCGGTCAACTTCTTTAAGAAAATAGTTTTTTTTAAGAACATAGTTAAGAATAGTGTAAGAGAATATACCAGACTAATAAACTGTTATGTAAAGATTTAGGTTTTGAAGTAAAATCAATTGAGTGGGATGCATGAGCCGAGAGGGGTGGACCACTGATATATTATTGGCTTATATCGCAACTTGAGAATACAACAAATTAAAGAGAGACGGGTGCATGAACACTCTTTCTCTTAAATTTTATTTGCTTTTGTAATCTTTGTAGTTTTTCTTTTTGTCCGGGCCCGTCGAAGGTAAACCAAATTAAATTGGTGATATTAGATGTAGGTCAGAAACTCTTTTTTCCAATGCAATAAGTTTTTACTGACACCTACTAGTTAAATAATTATAATGAAAAGAAGGTAAATTGTTTGATTGGAAAATTATGAAATTCCAGCAAATAAAGAGTTTTTTTTTTTGACTAAAAATAAAGTAGTTGGTTTCAATCATCTACAATAATGGTTCAACTTGCTGAAGGAAAAATGATGGATGATTTGAAAAACAACAATAATATTTATGGTGTTTTGACGCTATTGATTTTTGTTGCTTTGTTGAATTTTTTTTTTTTTTGTTGCTAAAAAAAGTTAAACTCGGATCTATTAAAGACACAAAATTAACTTTCGGGTGGAGGTACAATGATCTATTAAAGACACATAATTAACTTTCGGGTGGAGGTACAACCCATGGATAGACCCTCTCCTAGGCATTCAAATAGACCGAAAGCAATAACCCATATCCGTATGGCCAGCGGAGTTCGAATCAGGATTCGCCGTATTGGATTTATTTCCTCAAGCGCCACTGGACTACTATCACTGGTTCGCTTTGTTGATTTGTTAACCTGAAAATATTAAAATTTTGTTTTAGTTTATTTGAGTTTGATAGCCAGTTAAGATTTTTCTGTTGAATTATGATTTAGAACATTGACACATGCATGCTCTAATCTCGATAAAACTAGAAATACATAGGATTATTATTTATATAATCCTTTGAAGTATAAAATTTTCCAGTGTTTATGTCTATCCATTAATAGAATTATGTTTAATGCATAGAAATTATCTCTTAAGTAGAATTGAACTAGTAAAATTTTAAGAACTCCAAGTTAAATATCACTAAACTACTACACAATATAAACATAATAGTTTGGAAATACGTATATGTTAGAACTAGTTTAATCGAAACTAGCTGATAATCAGTCAGTTAAGACATTTTTTTGTTCGTGAATGAGTCATTTTCTATTAGTTTTTGAAAAATATATACATGAGTTCTCTCAGTAATACTCCCATTCCTAGAAGATAAATTAGCAATCTTTATTTTTACTGAATATTTTGAACAATATATTATATGATCAGATCAAATTCTATTTCTATTATAAAATTCTTTATTTTAAAGAAACATAGTAAAATGATCGTAGATGATCTAAGTAGAGTTATAAAATAAAAGCATTATGAGTTTTTAATTTGTTCTGATTGAGCCTTTAAATCCGTGAAAATACAGTGGTATAGTGATTAAAGTTTAAAAGGTTTTATATTCGGTATGAGGTTCGACTTTTAGAAAGTAGAATTTCTTGCAGATTTAGAATGCAAAATTTATTGGACGTTTGAGAGTGCTACATGTAAAGCTGTTCGTTCTGATCATATCTTGTAAAAAACATGTCCACCAATTATGTCGTACATGCCAAACCGCCTGTGGATCTGAGTATTACAGGAAGAACTACATTATGAAAGCGTTGTTTGAAAAGTTGTTCAGAAAATTGTATATATTTTAGATAATTAATCATCGTATAATCATATATGTGATATATTAAGATCATATAATGATGCATTTGAAATTTGATCAGTGTTAAAAGCCTTAAAATCCAAACTTGACAAAATATAGAATCTTTTTTCATGCTCGACTTGGATTCCTTATTTGGAAAGCAAGAAAGTGCATGCACCTTCAATTCCATCACGTGTCTATTTATTTGGACATGATTTAGTCGCCAGCCACACGGAAAATTGAAAGCTTGCTTCTTATTTTTATTTACCCCTTTTATATATTATGATATAAGTGGAAAGTATGCATTGATAAACAACAATATATGTAATATCGTTAGACGCATAAACAATTTGGGGGGGGGTTGTGATACATGGTTATGACCGTATCAAATGAATCCAGCTACGTCATACCTATTTGGTTTAACATATAAAACATCAACTGATTAACTAACATATCTAAATTTTGTATCAAAATTAGGCAAGTAGCAATATAATTTTATACGCAATATAAGTTTTGTATATTAGGCATTCACATTAGTCAATTAGAATATTAGATATACTTTCAAAGAGGTTTACGGTTCTTCCCCTCCAGTTCACTGTTCCAGTGAGACACAAGAGAAAACAATAACATGGTATTGATAGTGGCCTTAAACTAGTATGATACTAAACAGCTAACCATATTAAAAGACGGAATGATACGCCACATCATAACATAATCTACTAAATGAAAACATAAGTTAAGAGAAAGAAAACTGAGCAATTTTTTATTAGTAACTAATCAGTCACAAAAAACTCAGATAGTTTTCATCAAAATAATTTAAATTTTGAAAGCAACTATATCACTAAATGATAAATTTAATTAGTTACTATTAGATCTAGACCTTGCTTAAAGTGTTTTTTCTTAGTTTCACATGCAGGGCCAAAACAACAAAGTAATATGCACATGATGGACTTTCTTTAATTAAACCCAAAGGCCTTATAATTAACAGGTAGCCACAAAACTGGACTTTCCTCTTTTAAGTTTTTCACGAAGTCAAACCCTCTGTCTCTGCCAGAGTCTTTTCACTAGTCAACCCTTCTTAATAAACTGAAGTCGTCATCTTTACCGACAAACTTAGATTCTTACATGAATGCTCTGACCACCGTGTCCAGCCTCCGACGTTCCTCAACTTCACTTCTCGAAAACCTCCCGATTCTACAGCTAATCAAGCAATGCACATCCCCCAAGCTCCTGGACTCTGCTCTAGCCGCCATGGTCAAGACCAGCCAAAACCAAGACTGTTTCTTTATGAACCAGTTCATCACAGCCTGCACCTCCTTCAACCGCCTCGACCTCGCTGTCTCCGCCGCGACCCTTATCCAACAACCCAACGTCTTCGTCTACAACGCGTTGATCAAAGGCTTCGTCACTTCCCCCCACCCGATCCGATCTCTCGAGTTCTACGTCCGTATGCTCAGAGACTCTGTTTCTCCGTCGAGCTACACGTACTCTTCTCTCGTAAAGGCGGCTCTTTTCGACCGTGCGGTCGGCGAATCGGTCCACGCGCACGTTTGGAGATTTGGGTTTTGTTCCCATGTTCAGATTCAGACGACTCTGATCGTGTTTTATTCATCGTCGGGTAGAATCAAGGATGCGCGGAAGGTGTTCGACGAAATGCCTGAGAGAGATGGTTTCGCTTGGACTACGATGGTTTCTGCTTACGTCCGAGTTTTCGATATGGACTCCGCGAATGCGTTAGCTAACCGGATGTCTGAGAAGAATGGCGCCACGTGGAACTGTTTGATCGATGGGTATATGAAACTAGGTGATGTGGAAGCAGCTGAGTCTTTGTTTGATCAGATGCCTGTGAAGGATGTGATCACGTGGACGAGTATGATCAGAGGCTACTCGTGTAACAAGAGGTATAGAGAAGCAATCTCAGTGTTCTATAAAATGACTGAGGAAGAGGAAGGGAATGTTCCTGATGAGGTGACGATGTCGACTGTTATCTCAGCTTGTGCGCATCTCGGTGTGCTGGATATAGGTAAGGAGGTTCATATGTACACGGTGGTGAAGGGGTTTGTTGTTGATGTCTACATTGGCTCTGCGTTGGTAGATATGTATTCCAAATGCGGGTGCTTGAACCGAGCGCTTCTGGTGTTCTTTAATTTACCTGAAAAGAATCTGTTCTGTTGGAATTCGATCATTGAAGGGTTAGCAGCTCATGGTTACGCACGAGAAGCACTGAAAATGCTTGGGAAGATGGAGGTGGAGTTGGTCAAACCTAACGCTGTCACTTTCGTGAGTGTTTTAACTGCTTGTACTCACGCAGGTCTTGTAGAAGAAGGGCAGAAGGTATACCGTAGCATGAGTGAAGAACACTCTATTGTCTCTGATATTGAACACTACGGATGCATGGTTGCTTTACTCAGCAAAGCTGGGTTGATTCAAGAGGCTCTGGAACTGATTGGAAGTATGGAGCTTGAACCAAACGCGGTTATCTGGGGGGCGTTGCTTGACGGGTGCAGGCTTCACAAGAACTTAGAGGTAGCTGAGATAGCGTTTAAGAAACTGATGGTTCTGGAGCCGAGGAATAGTGGGTACTATTCCCTTTTAGTTAGCATGTATGCAGGAGAAAACAGGTGGAGAGATGTTGCAATGGTGAGAGGAAGGATGAGAGAGTTGGGTATAGAAAAGATATGTCCAGGGACAAGTTGGATTGAGTTAGATAAACGAGTTCATATGTTTGCTGCTGCTGATAGAACTCACTCTGCTTCAGATGAGGTTTACTTGTTGCTTGATGAGGTGTATGAACAGATGGGGTTAGCTGGTTACGTGCAGGAAGCTGAGAATGTATATTAAGAGTTACTAAAAGCTACTCATGGTATAGCGTTTCGGTTTGGCTCAGGTTCTGTTCACCGGAAGCATTGACTGTAAAGATAGCCATCGCGAGAAAAGTCAAAGATTATGTTAACCGCGTAACACAAAGTCAAACGCCATTTGTTAAAGCATATCAACGCAAACTGAAAATTTAATATGTTTTTTGTTATTGTCGTAATGTATTTGTGAGTTAAGGATTTACATGAAATTTCAGGTTTGGTCTGTATATACTATATAGATAGACACAGAGTCACATACTGATTCATGTGCAGACAGTTTGTTTCAATGGTACATAACGTGCGTATGTACGTACCTACCACTGCATGTCTTCGAGTCTTTTGGAGTTAAGACTGAATCAAACTTGTGGAATTGGACCTTTTCTATTTGAATATATTTTTCGCTTTATGAGACATTTGAAAATTTCCAAGTTTATTTGCTTAAGTGGTTTCGGTTTATAGGTGATGACATGTCATCCTGACCTCCAAAATGGAATGTGAATCTACGTCATGAAACTAAACGTTTAAAATAGGGTTTGAAAAACCAAAAAAAGTATAAAGAATCAATAGTGCATTTGACCAACATAAAACAAAGAATCAATAGTTGATTTATATTCAATTTTTTTAAGCGATTGATTTAACCATAACTCTCAATTGAACCGGTTGCTCTCTAACTAACATCTACTACACGAACCAGTAGCAAATTAAATGTCTAAAGCTGAACAATAATCAGCGAGTACAAAGTGCAAACTGGACCGGAGTCCAATCAGTTAACGGTAACCGGTATAGTGATTTGGCTAATCACCTTTTTTGCATGTTTACTTGTAGTATACATTGCGGTCCAAGGCAATAAACGTGTCATTTTCTTTAACTTGTTTGATCAATTCGTATAAGTTTGGTTCAAATTTGAAAACCAAGTCTTTCCTCGTAAAAGTCAAGCCACAAGAATATCCAAGTAAGACCAAGAGCCCCAAAGTCACACAAAGCTACCAATTTAACAATCCACCAACAACATAATCGAAACCTTATATATAGGTCATTATCGAACTAAATGTGATACACAGCAAACAGGAGTTAAAGACATACAACAACTTCTACTGCCAAACTAAAAGAATATTTTTATTTTTTACTTTGAATACACAAAAAAAAAAACAGGAGAGAAATGATGATGAAGAGGCAATTGATATCTGGTCTGATTTTGCTCGGACTTTTGGTGATTTTCTTGGCCACCACACCAGCCGAAGCGGCTAGGCCGTTACGAACCGATGGTAAGATCCAGTTCGTGCTCCAGTTGCTGCAAAGAGGTACGGTGCCACCGTCAGGTCCAAACGGTTGTACCAACGACCCAAATGGCTCGGGAAAGTGCCACGGCTGAGCCGTCCCGTTAGTCTTATTATACATGCTGGTTATTTCATTTATTTATTTTCTTAAGGGTATAATTAATTAATGCAATAAACACAATTATAGTTTGTGTATCGGCTCCATCTTTGGTGGAGCTATAGCAAGTGTATGTATCGTAACTCTGTAAGAGCTGCCAAAGCTAGCTAGTTGATGAGATTAGCTATTCTTTTATTTGTTTATGAACTTTGACCATGTAACTTAAAAGTTCAAAGAAAACATGTAACTTTTTATCATTATTATTTTATTTTAAGCATTTCTGTTTCATCTTTTGATATAATTAAACAAGATTCTATCGGCGTTACGTAATATATGCAGTTCAAGAAATTATATATTCTGAAACAAACAAAATATGATACCAGCAATAATAATTAATCAAGTGATCGGTCACTTCTCAATCATGTCACCTACGTCTATGTGTACATGGGAATGTTGGTGCATCAATTTCGACCCGACCCGCTAACCAGACCCCTTTTCAGCACCTAGAATACGAACCGTATCTCAACGGGAGAGGTTGGGAACGTCCTAATGGCTTAAACGCGCTTGATGTCTAACGAAATAACGAATATATATATATATATATATATATGTCAACTAACATAGCATGTGTCTTCATCTTTTTCCTACTTTTTAACATTTTTTTCTGTTTAACTATTATTAGTCCAAAGGAAACATAAACTGATCACTTCTTTTACGTATGGGAACGTACTTTTTTTTGTTGTTGTACTTGTAGGGCTTTTTAGTTTGCATGGGGTTTTATTGTAATTCGATAGTGACACTTACATATAGAGAGTTTTTTTGGTTAACACCTCATGGCTTCACTTTGGGTTTTTCTCTTCACTATCTCTCATGTACACAATATACACGATCTTTGACTTTGACTGTATTAGCTACAAAAAAAGAATAATGGTGTTCAACATTTGATTCAAGCGTGTGGGGTACGTTATGTTTAATGAGAACTATGTAATGAAAAACATAAAGTATGTTATATGTCAATGGACGCGTATACCATATATGAAATGTACTAAATGATATCTATTACGTCAAAGTTTTCATGTATGAATATATATATACTGATTTCATGAAGAACTAAGTTGCAAGCAACTAGATATTTATTATTTTTCTTGTTTTTTAAAAAGATGTATAATGAACAAATTTAGTAATTAGTTTTCATATAAAATGTGCAGGTTAAAATGAGTTCTACTAGCTAAAACTGAATCACAACACTAAGCCAACTCAGCTGGCTCGTGATTTGGTGAACCAATGGTAGCATAGTCGCAACCACCTGACCACTAGACCAGACCTCTCTACAGCGACTAGAATGCCAATGTGATATTGGCTCAGAGCTTAGCTTTGGGTCTTTAAAATGCTAAGCACGGCAAACCTTTATGTGTGCTTGTGCGTGTATATCGGTATACGGAATTGGTAATTTCAAGGAAGAAACTACATGAATGTGTTTAGTCAAAAAAAAAAGAGAAATTGGGCTGTATAGCCACGGCAATAACCGATATTAGCCCAATAACCATTTGACCTAACGGATGTATACACTCCGTTAATAATACACAATAATACTGTAATATCCCTCTTCGCAACCGGCGTAACCTGCTCAAAGAAAAATTAAAAAAAAAATAATTATTAACCTCCCCAAAGTAAATCGTGGCTTAACCGTCTTCACATCTTCCCCTTTTTACATCGGTTAGTAAATTCTCTCAGTCCCAAAGCTCTCCGTCACCGATCATCTCCACCGCGTCATATTCCCCGAGTTCGGTGTCTTTCCATCTCCATCGTCGTCTCATTCTATTTATCAAATTAAGCCACCGCGGAGGACGTTGTCGGAAAGCGAAGGGCTTACGATTTCATACCCGTCTCTCTGGAATTTGAATCGACAGCGACTTCTTCCCCTCATCTTCCTGCCGACGGTAAGTTTCCGGTTTTTTTGGAGCCTTTTCTTGACAGTCTTCATTGATGTTGTGCTTTTTGGTTTACTCGTCTCCGTAAATTGAACTCACATATGCCAATTCCCCTTCATCTTTACTCGTAACGATGGTACACAAAGCGACATCCCTCCCACTGATTCCGAGGTAAAACAGAACAAGCAATATATTTTCTATTCTACATCCACATACATGCTATGTTTGATGTATACTGTTCTATCTGCATTTTTTCTATTCTATATGGTTGGTAGTCCATTCTACGTCGGTATTATCATTCCATTTTATTCGAAATCCCCATTCTTCATGTGATGAGGTTTCATTGGTGTCTTGTGAAGGTACTAATGGAACATTTATTTGTTATTTTCTGCATCTGGCTGATCCGAATGACAAGTCCAACGAAGCGGCAAACATTGTAACGCCTACCAAAGTTGTCGAAGTAAGTTTGGTAAATTATATTGCCCCATTTCAGGTCCTCTCTAAATATTTGTCACATAGTACAACCACCTTTTAACATAGATGTCCGTTATTAATGTAGGATGCCGGCCCGAGTGGTACAGCAGAGGAGGACCATCGCAGTATGCTGCATGTCGATGGTGATGATGTAAGTTAAGCCATGATACTACTATGCAATTCTGATATCATAACAACAGGCCAACCCAATTTGTGTCGAAATTGCAGGGTTTTGCTCGGAGTGACAAGTCACAGGAAGACACAGTCAGTGAACGACCCATGGACATGGATGAGGTAAAGTTAGAAGGACCATATTTCGCTTCTTATATTCTTACAAGTATTGACATTTGCATATAACTATCGCCATTTTCAGACATCTCTGACCGACCTTCTCCAGTCGCCGTTCTTGAGGGATAACCCCGAAATTACCCCACATGTTAAAGAGTCTGGTGCATCTAATGAGGTAATGGATGGCCGAACCTCTCCATATATATCGTACTATTCCATGTCAATTAGTTCATTTCTATTTTTCTAATTTTTACTTTGCTCGTCCCTTATCGTTTAGCAGTCCCAACATCGAGAAACGACTCCGCTTTCTCAGTCCATCGCACCACTGCCTTCTAACCCACCTCCCATTGCATCAGAAATATCTGTCCCCATTACGGTAAGACGTCTAACGAAGCTTCCACATTTGGATATTTCATTCTGCCAATATTATAGCAACTGCTAGTTTCCATTGACGCTTATCCGAACTTATATAATACAGATATCGCCCTCTAGCACCTGCTCAATCTGATCCCGTTGGTGAAGAAACAGTCATCGTTCCTGAAGTTCCAGCTGAAGATGTAACTGCAACTGCTCAATCGGATGCTCAAATGGGTGATGAACCCACCACTGTTTCTGAAGTTCAACCTGAGGCGACTATGAATCAGGTGCGCTTTCATGACTGCTCTACAAATTCCTTATTTTTTCCTGCTACTTTACTTATATGTCTCTTCATTTTAAATCTTTTGTTTGATAGTCACCTACTCCAGAAACAGTGATGCCATCCGAGAATAGAGAGAAGAACCATGGTGGAGAGGTTTGTGTATCACGTACCCATCATTGAAATTTCAATTTTGATGCCATGTTTATATATATATATATATATATATATATATATATATATATATATATATATATATATATATATATGTTTTAGGTTGTGGCGTCTAGAACTGTAGATATCAGTCAGTCGGTTAACCCGATCCAATCCGGTCCTACTATCTCCACCACTACGCAGGTAAACGAAAATACGAATGCCGTTTAATATGTTACTATATAGAACAGTATGTTGATACCCTTCTATTTCTAACATTTACTATATAGTAAATTATACTGTCATGCCATGTCTATGCTGAATATAAGTGGAACTAACCTGAAATATATTGTTATTTGTTTTGTTGCGTAGTTACCTACACCAGAACTGCCTTTGAGAACTACTGTTGATCCAATCTCCCAGTCAACCGAGGTATCATACGTCCAACTATTCCCATTCATTGGTAGTTGGTTTTATCTAACTCGTTGTTTTGTAAATTTGTCTCTGCAGGAAGGTCAACAGAGTAGCCCTGCGAAACCAGATGGGTTCATACGTTACAACAAAAGGCAGCGGAACTCTCCGGAGCGATTCAACCCTGACGATCCGAAGTGGAAATTGGATGGTGCTAAAGCTCCAATTTGGGTTGATTTTTAGTTGACATGGATGAGGGTTCATATTTCCCGAGCTTGTGTTTAGTGTACCATATAATTTTTTATTTAACAATCATGGGGTGTTGTAACAGTAAATGAAAGATGTTACATATAGTATAAAACTTCTTCAAAACAAAATAATATAGTATAAAATATTTGTATTAGGTTTTTATTGCAATGGATGAGGGTTGATATTTCCCAAGTTTGGGTTTAGTGTAACATATAAATTCTTGTTTAACAATCATGGGGTGTTGTAACATTAAATGAAAGATGTTACAAATAGTATAAAACTTCTTCAAAATAAAATAGTTCTCTTCGGGTGCAGATAGTAAAGTTAAATTTAAGAATAATAATGGTTCTACTAGAGTTGGGATTATATTTGTCAATATATGGGTTGGGTTATATTGCAATGGATGAGGGTTGATATTTCCCAAGCTTGGGTTTAGTGTAACATCCAAATTCTTGTTTAGCAATCATAGGGTGTAGTCCAACTGGAATGGTATCCTCGAAATACCGAAACCAATTTTATCGAATTGGAATAGGTTATTCATAGTTATTGTTTGGAACGTAGACAGAAAGAAATATTTTTATAAGTTAATAATGGCATCATTTCATTTATACAAAAGCAAGTTTCTGGGTGATCCGAACAACAAACACATTCATTCGATTACATAACACATATATGGCCTACTATCAACATAACAAAATGATTTATACTAGTCAAATATGCAGATACGTCTGCATTTAAAAACAAAATTTACGCATTTTTTTTCCTTCCCAATTGTTGCCTCAGACTCCATCCGTGGACGGATGTTCCGCACAGGCTCTGTAATTGCTATTCCACCTCCAGTAGCTGGAATAGAATGAGTTTGTGGCTTTTCTATTCTTCACCTTCTTGATCCTCTCCTTCAGCAAGTGGACTTACAGAGGTAATTAAATGGAATACAATAATAAACAACGACCGGTTAATCACCAAACAGTAAAAAGATGTGTCCTAAACCCACTTTATTACGTGGCTACATCCAAGTCCGTAATATGGAATAGCTGTAAGCCACAATTGGACATTTATTTGAGAACAAAACTCCCTCTCACCATCCAGCCACGTCGTTATATTTGTACTGAAGTGATTTATTACAGAATTGGGTTATTCTATTTTACCTGAATTATTCTACATGGAAGAGAACTTTTCTCATTAATCTGCATAGAAGATGTCTCATTTCACCTACTTTACATGTCTCCCTTCTTCACATCTCTTCTCCTTTGTATCATAACTCTTTTCCTCCATCAAATTCATGTTTCACTAATCAACAATATAGAATTGTATTCTACAATATTAGGTGTGCATTATGGTACAGTTATATCATATAAATATAAAACTAGTCTACAATTGTTGTATGGAATGGGAATATATCGTCATGGAATATAACAAAAAAACGAAACAGTGGATCGTCAAACTCCCGTTACATTACAATCTTTTCTCAGACATTTACAACTGTTATCCACTCATGTCTACGCATAGACTTATAAAGCTAATAGTCAAAGCTTTGTCACACGCGCTGCTTTTATTACTTGATTTATTTATGTGTAACACAAATCAACCACGTCGTTCTTTTATGGCTTTGTTACCGGTGACCGTTTGCATTAAGGGACAGAACCGGATGAAAAGAGGGCAAAATGTCATCGGCTACATTATGTCAAAATCAAGGCTACTTACTTCATTTCCCTTCCAAACATGGCTATTTCGCCAATAAGCCCAAAAAAAACTATATGAATGTGTAAGTAACCCCTACAAAAAACTATATGGATGTGTATTAAAAGAATTATTATATAGTTCAAAGTCAAACCTTATTTTGATTATAAAAAATCTGATACTTCTTATAGTATGGTGACTGGTGAGTTCAACTTTAAATATGTCAAAGAACATTGTTTCGATCTTACTGATTTAATCATGATCTGTATTTTATTTAATGGTTGTAGCTTTGGGGATACAGAATTTCAGATGACAAAAAATAACTAGTAGGTAAGAGCATTTCTAATGTATGGTTTTATTTTTTCTATTACAAAACGATGAATTAACTCGATAATGGAACCGAATTTTATTCGAACTCTATTATATTTTATAGTGAGAATAGAGTGATAAAAAACATATTATTTTATTAAATAAATTTATTTTTTGTTTCATTATAAAATGGAAAACAGAGTTAAATGAAAGAAGATTTTACTTGTAAAAAATAGATTTTTTTGGTCAAGTCTGTACATACAAACCGGTTAAGTGGTTAAGTGGCTCAATATCAATTTTACGGTTGGTTCACTGATTATTTGTTTGGTTTGGTTCGGTTCAATTTGATTTGGTTTAGTAAAAGTGGAGATTGGGTCGGTTTTTGCTGTCAGAACGTTCCCGAAAAATCTCTCTCTCTCTCTCTCTCTCTCTCTCTCTCTCTCTACACTGCATCGAGCAAAAGGAAGAGTTTGTCAGCTGAGAGAGATGCAAGCTATCTCCAAAGTTTCTTCTGCAGCCTCCTTCTTTCGCTGTTCCAGGGTTTGTATTTCTGTTTCCCTCTTTATATTCGTACTGTATAGTTCCTTGTAATCTTTGTCTCTCAGTATATCATATGATTATAATCTCACAAAGCTGTTTCTGCTTTGTTATTAATGTTTTGTGACAGACCTTTGCTGTTAATTTTCTTGTTGGCTCATCTTTGATTAAACTCTGTTTTGTTCTGTTTGTCAGAAGCTAACAAGTCATCAGCCATGTGTGAGCCAGCTCAGCCTCAGAAAAGGTTTTGTCTCTAATGGTGTGATGAAGCTGTTCTCTTCGCCTCTTAAGACCTTGTGTGATATTGCTTCTGGAAGATCTGTTCGAGTGTCAAGATTCTGCAGTGTCTCCAATATCTCTTCCTCATTGCAAATCCAACTGGTGCGTGTGTTGGTTTTGTTCCTATTATTGATACTTTTCTTACTCTCGTAATCCCTTTTTTTTGTGTTATCTTTGCAGGTGCCGTGTCTGGCGGACAACTATGCTTATATATTACACGACGAGGATACTGGCACAGTTGGTGTGGTTGACCCTTCCGAAGCTGCACCTGTCATGGACGCCTTGCAGAAGAACGGTCGAGACCTAACGTATATATTGAATACACATCACCATTATGATCACACTGGTGGGAACTTGGAATTAAAAGACAGGTATGGTGCAAAGGTAAGCAGGGGTGTTTTCTTCTCTCTCTCTCTTCTGTCCATTCTAGACTTTTCTTAATTGCACACTATATAACCTGGCATGTACTTAGGTGGTTGGCTCAGCTGTTGATAGGAAACGGATTCCTGGAATTGATATAGCTCTGAGAGATGGTGATAAGTGGGAGTTTGCTGGCCATGAAGTCCATGTTATGGAAACTCCTGGCCACACAATAGGTTGGTATAGTCCTGCTTTAGAGTGGTTCAAAGCTCACTGATTCTATATCCGTATACCTAACTAACGAACCGAATTTTATTTCGGGTTAATTTGGTAAGATTTATGTTGAACCGAACTAACTAAAAACCGAACTAACCCGAACTAACCGAGCAGGCTTACTTTAAGCCTTGTTCTCAATTTTTTATTTATTGTTGCTTGTAGGCCATATTAGTTTCTACTTTCCAGGGGCACGTGCAGTTTTCACAGGGGACACCTTATTTAGCTTATCATGTGGTAAGCTCTTCGAAGGCACTCCAGAGCAGGTATTCTTCATTTTATATAAAATCTTTTCATGCATTCTCTGAACTTGGCTCTTTTTATGGTGTGAGTTATTGTATTGTTCTTTGCAGATGCTAGATTCGCTCCAGAGGATAGCTGATTTGCCGGATGACACAAGCGTATATTGTGGCCATGAATACACGCTGGTTTGTGATTTTTTCATATACATAACAAGTACCACACATTTGGAATTTCATTTAATTTAAAATGGTTTTTTATTTTATTCTGCAGAGTAACTCCAAGTTTGCGTTATCTATAGAACCAACTAACGAGGTGCTCCAGTCTTACGCAGCCTACGTTGCAGAGCTTCGTGAAAAGAAGTTACCGACGGTAATCTTTCTTTTCTCGTCTCATTTAACCTCGCTATCATTGATGTTACTGTTGTTGCAATGATAATACTTCTGTCTCCTTAATCTTAGATTCCAACAACAATGAAGATGGAGAAAGCGTGTAACCCGTTTCTCCGCACAGGGAACATGGATATTCGCCGGGTCCTAGGTATACCAGAGACTGCAGATGAAGCAGAGGCTCTAGGTGTTATAAGAAGAGCAAAGGACAATTTTAAAGGTTAAGCTAAAACATTTTTTTTTTTTTGTAACACAGACATTCATTAGATAACTTAGCGTCCAAGGTTCATTGTGGGAGATACAAAAGCTGCATTCGACAGAGCTTGCTTTGCCAGAGCATCAGCATCTGTGTTAGCAGAGCGTGGAACCCAAACAAAAGACACAAATTCAAAAGCATGAATTAAAGATAAGATATCAGAGACAATGCCATAGATCTCTGAGATGGGGGATTCCTCATTGAGAGCTCGAACGAGTGGAAGAGAGTCCGATTTGCAGGTCACTATCCGGATACCCTTGTCTATGCAACAGGTTAGGGCTTCGCGTACAGCTATCCCCTCCGCAACCAGCGGGGAGCTCACGTAGCAGCAGTGCGCCATAAAGGAATGTGTTTGGTGCTCATCGCTCAGTAACCATCCTAATCCCGCCAGGTGCAAGTCTGCTTTCAAGCCGCATCGCATTGGAGGCTGACCTGGTTTGCTGAGTCGGGAGATTTGTGAATTGGGAACTTGGGGCGGGAAGCGGGTTCCTGTCTTTGCTCGCGAAGCCATTCTTGTGCTGCAGCCGTGGCTCTTGTGATCACTTCTTCCGGTGTAATGTCCTTGTTGTTGAAAATTCGATTGTTCCTGGCCAGCCAGAGGGACCAGAGAATCCAGGGTGATAGCGGTCCAAGGGAAATGCCCACCGGTGGGAGACAAGTTAGTTTGCAGATTCCTAGCCACGCCTCAGACAAATCTAGCAAACCTCTAGAATCAAGACAAGTAGAAAAAGGTGCCAGCTTCCATACTTGATGTGCGAAATCGCAATGAAGGAACAGGTGGTTGATAGATTCGTCTGTATTGCAACGGGTGCATTTCTGAGCAGAGTTAATATTCCTCGAGGCAAGGATGTCACCTACAGGGAGAGCCCCTTGGAATATTTTCCAGAGGAAGAGCTTGATCTTTGGTGACGTTTGGAGGCTCCAGATTCCCTTCTTCCAATCAAATCCCGTTTATGGTCGGTGGTGTGTTTGCTTCCTTGTTTTCTAGGGCTTTATAGTATCCGGACTTAGTTGTGTATTCGCCCGAAGGAGTTCCAAGCCATATTAACTTGTCGGGGGCACCGGTTAAGCTCGGTTTCAAGCTGAGAATCTTCAGTTCCTCTTGAGGTAGAACTTGTTGAATGACTGCTCTGTTCCAGTCTGATCCATCCGTTAGCAATAGCTTGTTTACAGTCCAGTCGACATATGGTTCGGGGGCTGGTCCCATGGGTCGGACCTGAGCAGAGTGGCTAAGCCAGGGATCCGACCAGATGCTGATGCTCTCCCCATTTCCGACTGCCCAGCCTGTGTTGCTCATCATGAGGTCTCTGCCTTTCAACACACTTCTCCAGCCATGCGATTCCGCGGCTCTGTGCTCTACTTGGAGGAAAGGTGAGTCATTACAATATTTTCCAGTAAGCACCCGACTAAGTAAGCCCGAGGGGTTGTGATGAATCCGCCAACTTAGCTTCGCTAGGTACGCTTCATTGAAGCTCTCAAAGTCTCTAAAGCCCAAGCCACCGTTTTTCTTTGAGTTTGTCATCTTAGTCCATGAAACCCACGCCATTTTCCGGTTGCCACTTCTGCCGTCCCACCAAAATCTAGTAACCGCTGATTGGATCCGCTTGCAAAGTGAGCGGGGGAGCTCAAAGCAAGTCATCGCATGAGATGGGATGGGAGAGAGAACACTCTTGAGCATAACCATTTTCCCGGCCGTTGAGAGGAACTTGTTTGACCATCCGCTTGCCTTGAGCTTGATCCGGTCCACTAGTGAGGTAAATAGATCTCGCTTCCGCCGTCCAAAGTGCTCGGGTAATCCTAGGTACTTTCCAATGCCTCCTTCCTTTGGGATTTGGAGGCATTCCTTTACCATTGACTTGAGTGAAAGGGGAGCTTTCCGGGAGAAAGTGATTGAGGACTTGTTGGTGTTGATCGCTTGACCTGAAGCTCGCTCATACTGTCGCAGGATCTCTTTCAAAGTCAAGGCATTGTCTTTTGTTGCTTTTATGAAGAACATGGTGTCATCCGCAAATAGGAGATGGTTCACACGGGGGCTACCTCGTGCGACTCGAATGCCGGTCAAAAGGCCAGATTCTTGAGCTCTGTTACAAAGACCCGAGAGCACTTCACTACAAAGGATGAAGATGTAGGGTGAAAGAGGGTCTCCTTGACGGATTCCTCTACTCGGTGAGACCATTCCTCTAGGCGAGCCGTTAATGAGGAAGGCATATGTAACAGAAGAAATGCATTCGATGATCCATGATATCCATAGAGGGTGGAATCCCAGCCTCTCCATTACCAACCGGATAAACTCCCATTCTAATCTATCGTGACGCTTTGCTCATGTCCGTTTTCACTGCCATGGAGCATCTTTTTTCCGCCTTTGAATTCTGGAGGAAGTAGAGGACTTCATGTGTAACCAGCACATTATCCGAGATAGCTCTACCAGGAACGAAGGCAGATTGGGTTTCTGAAATGATGTTAGAGAGCAGTGGTTGCAGTCTTTTGGTGAGGATCTTGGAGATGATTTTGTAATAGACATTACAAAGAGCGATCGGTCTATAGTCCGCAACTACCTTCGGGCTGTTGGTCTTAGGGATGAGGCGAATGAAAGTTTCGTTGATGTTCGGTGGCAGCTTGCTGGTCTCAAAGAATCCCTGGACTTCTCTAACAATATCAGCTCCTATTGTCTCCCAGTGTGTGTGAAAAAACCCAGCTGAAAAACCGTCCGGTCCTGGCGCTTTGTCCGCATGTATTGAGAAAACGGCCTCTCTGATTTCTCCGGGTGAGGGGAGCAGAATTAGCTTTGCATTTTCACTATCTGTGATGACCGGCGTGAGTGCTTTGTCTATGACATCTCCAGTGTCCGTTGTCTCGCTCGTCAGAGAGGTGAAGAGAGATTCGAAGTAATTCACCACGACCTGAGCTATTTCTTCTTCTTTGTACACTGCATTCCCTTCGTTGTCCTCCATAACAGTCATCGCATTGGCTCTTTTCCGGTTCTTTGTGGCTGCGTGGAAAAATCCAGAGTTGCGGTCGCCCAGTCGTAACCAGAGTAATCTGCTGCGTTGCTTCCAATAGGCCTCCTCTGCCTTATACGCCTTCTTTAAATCCTCGGTAATACTCTGAATCAGCTGGACATCATTTGCTGGACTTGTTTGAGCTTCCTCCAGCTCTCGGCGTTTTTTCTCAATTAATAGTCTGCTGTTAGCTTGGTGCTCCTTATGCCAGCGGGAGATGACTCCACGGATCAGCCTTATACGATCGAAACAGAGAGGTTTGTCGCCTCTGTCCAAACCGTCCGTATCAGGTTTGTCACCTCATCATTATCCTTCAACCTCCGATCATAGCGAAATATTCCTGGGCGTTTCTTTTTCCCTGGTTCGAAGACTGATATTAGTGGCTTATGGTCGGATCCCTCGTAAGCAAGGTACTTGCAGCGGGTGGAAATCTTTCGCCCAGCTGGTGTTGGCCGCCTCGATCAAGTCTGCAGGACAAAGTGGTCTCCACGTTGGCCTCGCCATGAAAGGGAATCCCCTGTATGCTGGAGGTCAAACAAGTCTCCTTCGGCGAAAAACTGTCTAAATTCTGAGAAAGATCCCTCCGATCGCTCGGGTCCTCCGACCTTTTCGTCATTGCTTAGAAGATCGTTGAAATCACCTGTAATGAACCATGGAGAATCTCGTAACTCTGCAAGATTAACCAAATGATTCCGAGGTGTTTCCTTTTACATCTATCTCGTGTCTCCATACACAAAGGTTGCAAAAAACTGTTTGCCTTCAAGATCAATACATGAATCAAAGAAATTTGGATTGGCATCCAGCACTTGCAAATCTATTTCTTGTTTCCAAAAGAGAGCAAGCCCTCCCGCTCCGTGCCCTGAAGGTGGAATCAGATCGTGGTAATCAAAGCCTAGCTGCTGAAATTTTTCCAGGACGAAATTGTTGGGGTTTTTTGTTTCCATGAGGAAGATGATATCCGGGTTTACGCTCTTCTTGAGCTCCCGCAGTCTCTGAACTGTCAAGGGATTCCCCAAACCTTGGCAGTTCCAGCTCGCTATTTTTAAGGAACGAGAGTTGACGGATTCTGAAAATCCGCCTTCTTCCTCTTTGCAGCTGCTGGGATCATGTTGCAAATCGGTTGGTTATCTGAGTTGGAGGGTGCTGATCGTCTTTTATTCTTGTCTTGGCCTACTACTTTTCTGCTGCGGGATGAACCTGCTCCTGGCTCAGAAGGTCCGACTTGTACCGGTAGCTTACGTTTGCAGTTAGGAGCCTTTGTTTGTTGAACTTTTCGCTTGCGGGAGTTTGAGCCAGCCAGCATTCTGGGGCTATCAGAGATTTTCTTAGTTCCTGGTGGTCGCCCTGGTTTCCTTCTAGTAGGGGCTTCATTTGCAGTTGGAGCAGAGTCTCGAGCTGGCTCAGAGGCTCGGGGTGAGCTTAGCTGTCCCAGGCGTGAAAGAGCAGAAGTTCGATGTGGGCTTGCTCCGTTTCCAGTAGCCTGCTGGATCAGGGGAGAAGGGGGTGATCCAATGCGTAGCAATGCTGGGATCCTATCCGCACTGCTAGATGGGTGAATCATCTCCACTGGGGTGGAGTGATTACTTAGAGAAGTTCGATCTAGTCTTGCAGCTGCTATCTGCGTCACAGACTCTTCAAGCTGTCCCTTCTGCTCAGCTTGGCGTAGCCTTTCCTTGCGGGCTGCGCTCTCTGTAGGATCCGCACACGAAGTATATTGGATCATGACATCCCTGAGCTCCTCTCTTGCATCGTTTAGAGCAGAGTGAGGAAGGCCAGTGCGATTTTCACGTAAGGGAGTCCCCTTATCCGGTACTGTGGTGGCCTTCTTTTGGGAGCAAGACTCTGCTCGTGTAGATCCTTCTCTATCCGGTGATCTGTATGATAGTCTGCCATGAATTGGCGCCGGTGGAGGCAGGGGAGGATAGCTGTGCTCAGGATGCACCGGTTTGTAGGCCTGTCGGTGTGACATGTTTCTCCAGCTAGAGTTCCCCGTTGTCTCACGGGGGTTTCGGGAGTCATGGCGGCTCTGCGCATAGGGTTGGTATCTCCTTCTATGGCTGTCACGATTCTCAGAGATTTTCCCGTAGGAGTCTCTGCTTCTTCTCGAATCCTGCTTGTGGCTCACAGTGGTTCGCCGGTTTTGCTCCCTTTCAAGCGGTGGCCAGCTTCTGTGTTCATCACTACTTTGAGGAGCCATCCTTGCATTTGAAGCATTATTGTGGTATCGAGAGTGGTTTCTCCCCGGTGAACTCGCAGTTTGGGATCGTTCCCGAAGGTATTCGGGTGCAGCTGATTGTGCTTCTCTCTTCTCTGCTTTAGCCTTGAGGCAATCTCTTAGCTCGTGATCAAGACGAAAACAGCATGTGCAGTACTTCCCAATCTTCTCGTAGACCAGGGTTGCTGTTACTTCATCTCCGTTCGGGTATTCAACTACAGAACTTGTAATCAGTGGTAGTCGTCCGTTTACCTGAACCCGCATACGAGCAGACATTGTAGTGATCTCAGCAGTCTCGTAGATTCCGATATCTTGGCCAATACTTCGAATGGTTTCCTCTGTCCAGAGGTGGAGAGGAAGGCCTTGAACTTTTATCCAGAAAGGTATGAGGCTAGGAAAGTCCGGGGCTGTCGTAGGCTCCCATCTTTGAACTATAATACTCCATTTGGCGTAGGTGTAAGGTCTTTTGTCTAGCACCTCAAGCAAGTCTGCTTCGCTATCAAACTGGAATTGGAACATCCCCTGTCCCAGATCAGAACCTCGGGGTCTGGATCCGACACTCTATTTGTCGGTGAAGAACGGTATTAGGGACCACACTTTCTGAGCAGATGGGTTGGTGACCCTGCCCACAATCGTGAGAGAGTGTTTCTGGATGAGGTACGAGTTGTCTGGTTCTTGCACTCGGACTCGGGCTTTCCTTGGGGCTTGGTAAGGTTCCGATACCAGACCCTTGCCTTTCTCAGTCACAGAAAGTCTTCTGTTAGCCATGGCTAGGTGATGAAAGTATGTGATGTTTGGAGAGAGCGGTTACTTCCTTTGCAGAGAGTCCTGCAACGAAGAAGCAGAGAGTATGGAGCTTTCTAGTAAGGAATCCCTTGAACTAAAAGAAAGAGCTCTGTTTGAATGGAGCTTCCTCTGTTCAGCTCTGGTAATCACCAGAGATCCAAACCTGAAGCATGAAAAAGATGGAGGTGGGAACAACTTTGGGCGTCTTCATTACTGAGTAGCTTCCGGTGAGTTTGTCGTCGGAATAGTGCTTGTCGGATTACACCGAGGTCAAGAGACCAGGGGATAAAGCTTGACTTCTGTCCAAGGACTGCTGGGTATTTCCTAAACGAGGAGACAATTTGAAAAAGGAGAGAAAAGGTGGCAGACTTTTTGCAAAAGACCAGTGGTAAAAGAAGAAAAAACTCAAAGGACTGCTGGATAATCCCCGCCTTCGACAATCGTGCCTGGGAGCATTTCCTCTCACCTCTCTCTAGACGATTTTTTATCCACGAATCTCCATATCATATTTTGATATTAGTTACTTGTGGCCGGTCCAGAGAACATAAATCGTTAAGCTAAAACATTTAGATAATGTTTCCCATGTACATATTTTATAAAATGTTTTCATTGTTCCTTAAAATTAAGGTGTTTGAATCAGACTAGTTTTACATGTTCGTGAGAACTGATTGTTATCAACAGTTACATAAAACAAACAAGTGATGAGTACATATCATTAAGAAACACAAAGTTGAAAGCGAAGTAGATAGAAGTAGAGCTGAGATTAACGAGGGAAAGCCAACTTGCGTTTCTGAGCCTCTGATGGCAATTTGACGTCAGTGGCTAAACCGAGAGCCTGGAAGAACGAGATGAGGTACCAAGTTAAGTCTACCTGGTACCATTCTAGTCCATGCCTAGCCGAAGCCTCAAAGGCATGGTGGTTATTGTGCCAGCTTTCTCCCATCGTGAATGGTCCTAGCCACCTACACCATTCGACGTTCACTAAGCATCATTTTCGGTTAAAATGTTATGGTTTGATTACGAGTGCCGTTTCATGAAATTATTTCACCATGTTCAAAAATTTATTAATAGTATATTTAATATGACATAGTGCAATAGTTTTAAAATTAATAATTTTATATATGTTTAACGTTTATTTTGAAATTTTAAATTTAGAAGGATATATAAAATTTTAAATTGTAGATCCTAATTTATATATTTATTTTCTAGAAAATTTGATTTTTGTTTTTAGATTTGGATCATGTTTGACGGCTTCACTTTTCACTTGTACAGTTATACATGTTAAAAGACGACTCTTGGCATATATGTTTTAGTCTTTCTCTTTATGTCTCTAAAAGAGACTACTAGAGCTTGTAAATACCAAATGTTACGAGATGTGTCCTTAGTGTTCCAGGCTCGCGAGCCCAAGATATGGCAGGCTGAGTTTATTAGCCAAGTCCCATTGTAACTGATTGCTCCTCCAACACCCTGTTGCAAAGTAGATTCACGAGATCAATGACATTTTTCTTGCTTATTTATAGTATCTTGATTTTTACAATTAATACAAGATGACTTTCTTACCACGCCGCAAGTTAGATAAGGTAGACCACCCCACATATAGACGAGGGTCCAAAACGTCATGACGTGAAGACCAATTGTGTTTCGTAGAAACCTATAGAACCATTGCTGTTTCAAGTCCATCACGTTGTCACGTCCTCCACACTGTTTACATTAATTTGCATTGTTACAACATGTACGTAGTTTTTTTTTAACAAAGGTTTTCAATATGTACGTAGTTAGCCACATAGCCCGAACCTGTGCAAAGCTGGATAAGACATTGGTCTTAAAAATTTTGAAAAAAATTATAAACATAGATCCCTCGAAATTTTTTTTGTGCCCCATATTTTTAAAATAAAAAAGTAGTTGAAATTTTTAATAGATCACATATGGTCCCCTAGATCTCAGGACCATTAGTTAATTATAAAAATCAAGATCTTTGGTAGAGATTTTATTACATTGTGTTGTTACCTTTTCTCTCAAGTAACTGGTGTCGAATATCCAGAAGACATGACTGAACCAGAATCCTTCCACAGGGCTATGTGGGTCACGGTCTGAATCTGTGAACTGGTGATGGAACCTATGTGTGCTCACCCAATCTATTGGATGACCCTGCCAAAAATGAAATAACTGAATATACATATTTGGCTTCATGTTTGTTTTCGGTTTAAAATGATATTTACCTGAAGCGCGAAAAGAGCAGAATAAGCAAATGAATATTCAAGCCATTTAGGGAGCTTAAAGCTCCGATGAGCCAAGTTTCTATGGTACGAGAACGTAATGCTGAGAGCAGTCACAAAAGCGAGAATAACACCGAACAGGAGAGCTTCCCATTTGAAGTAAAAAGGAGCCAAGAGACACAACAAATGCACGGTCCCAACAGAGGAGGCTCTCATTACATCGACCTTAGTCCATTTCCTAAAGAAATACGCTCTCTTTTTCTTACCCACAACTTTTCGGCTAGAGCCAGTGACATCCTCCTTGGTGGTATCACCCATTCAGGACTAATGTGTTTGTGTTTGGTGGTAGTATTAGTTATATGATTTAGCAAATGTTTGATTGTGTATATATATGGGATGATGTTGGTGCATTCAGGCTTTAATGTTATGGATTTGAGTAATCGCCACTACTTAACAACGAGATAATACACTTGTACACTCTACCTCGTATTTTCCTATTGGCTCTAAATGAGAATGTAGTTAGGAAAGAAAAGAAATAAAGCCATTTGGTTGGCCAGTTTTTTCGTTTTAAATATTCATTAATGTCTTGCGTAGCGATCCCGATTCATTGGTTAGTCCGAGAATTACGAGCTAAGCATAACAGGCACATCGGCACATGTACAAGAATACATTTGTAACTATTATATGAGCAGTTTACGAATACTTTTACGTCATAAATTTAAAATGCAATTTGATACCTCTTAATTTTCAGGGTATCAATATGTTGATTGGAGAGAGTTAAGCAAAAAAAAAAAAAATTCAGGGTATCAAAAAACATTTTTATAGACTGTATCGAATATTAATCAGCGTAAAGCGTCCATCATTTAACCTTTTTCCTCTATAATTATTTGTGTTTGTGATATAGTATCTATCAACCATCTTAGATTATATGATTAGAGTGTTATATAATTGTGTATTGTAATTTCTGATGTCACATATTCACGCATTAAAATTCTTTACAGAGCGATCACCTAGTCATGCATTAATATTTTAATATAATCTTTCCATGCATACTTTGTTGGTAGTTTTCACTATATATTTATTAAAATTTAGAGCGTTAATGTTTCATTTTCGAACTTTTGAATACTAGAGTTGTGGGCTAGCCAATAAAATCAGTTTCGAGCTTCATTTTTTTGGGGTTTGTGTGGAGGCTGAGGAAATCAATGGATTGATAAATGACGTGTTATATCTTAAGTTTGGTTCATAGACGTTTTATTTTCAATTTTTTTTTGGTACTGTAACCTTGTGTTTTGCCAACTAAAGCTTCTCGCATCATAGTTTGTAACTTTTTCGTTACAAAGTAACTCTAGTACATAGCCTTCTTAATGAAGGTAGCAACCATTTTTTCTGCCTGCTTTTGTTCAATCCGCTTCTTTCGTTTTCTTGTTGCTTTTTTGGGTCAAACGTTTTCTTGCTTAAATCTAATTTTCTTGCATGTTTTCCTGAGAAAAAAAAACTAACCACGACAGTATTATATGCTTATAAATAAGCCAATAATAATAATCATAATACAAGTTCAAGTGGCTTACAATACTACCATTGATTTGTCACGATGTGGTTTGCAAACTTCATTACGCATACTAAAATTTCGCTCATACGAAAACGAACGTAACTTAATTGAGTAGGTTGGTTTCAACACCACACACGAGATGACAACAAAACACCGCATAGTACAATAGTATTATTTACAAGTGTTTCGTTAACCCAAAAGCTTGAGGCATCTTTCATTTATAATTTATCTAAAGCCAGTATAGAAATCCCAATCTCTTCTGTAACTGAAGAAATTGTATATACCAAATGAAATGACATTAGTATATGTATTCATGATGAATCATTATTGAGCAAAGATACGTAGTTACGTACCAAACGTTACGAGACGTGTCACTGGTCTTCCAGGTTCGGCAATATTACCCTACTTATACGCCAATATTACAATTATTTATCATTTTTATTTATACTTGTTACTAATAATAGACAAACGTTAAACGCATTAGGTATATAGTTGTCTTCAAGATATTTTTTTGGAGAGTAATAAATAATTAAAGCAAAAAGAAAAACAAAGAATAAAATAATAAAATATTACCATGCCTCAAGTAAGAAAAGACAAACCACCGAAGTAGAGTAGAGGAGGAGACCAAAATGCTAGAATGCGGTAAAGAACCGCGGAATCTATAATACCATTGGCAATGGTCCATTGCCTCTTTAAGTCTTCCACATTTGTCCTTCTCCCACACGGTGCCATTACAATATGATATTGAACTTTGATTGTGATTAAAGTAACTAAAATCTTCTTAATTACACCCAAAAGTTAATCACCTTTTCTACAAGATCCAGTATCAAATGGCCATAGGAGATGGCTGAATCAAAACCCTTCAGTAGGACTATGTGGATACCTATCCGAATCCGTACACTGGCGGTGGTATCGATGTGTGCTCACCCAATCAATCGGATCTAACTGTTACAGACAAAACAAACGTTCATGGTTTATGATAGAATTAAATAATACTAAGGATCTAAGGATTTTTAGGTTGTTCAAAACTTCATATAACTATGTAGCAAGACAAAGTAGCTAAAACAGTTTAAATACTATTAATATAATATTAAATCTAAAAGGGTTTACAGATACACAATGGCTTTAGTCGTTCTGTATACGAGGTGCATGTCCTTACAGCTTGCAGCGTACTTAGAGATTAATTTGTTTAAATCAGACTAGTTTTAGATGTTTATGAGAACTTATTATTACATAAAGAACATAAGAACGAGTGATGAGTACATGTAATTACGACAACAATGTTGAAAGTGAAATAGATAGGTTTAGAGTTGAGATTAACGAGCCAAAGCCAACTTGCGTTTCTGAGCTTCTGATGGCAATTTGACGTCAGTGGCTAAACCGAGAGCCTGGAAGAACGAAATGAGGTACCAAGTTAAGTCTACCTGATACCATTCCAGTCCATACCTAGCCGAGGCCTCAAAAGCATGGTGGTTGTTGTGCCAACTTTCTCCCATCGTGAATGGTCCCAGCCACCTACACCATTCCACAAGTACTACTCAATATCTTTTTCGGTTAAGGTGTTATGGATTATGTCTCTTAAAAAAAACTACTAGAGGCAGTATATACCAAATGTTACGAGATGTGTCCCTGGTGTTCCAGGCTCGTGAGCCCCAAATATGACAAGCCGAGTTTACGATCCCAATCCCGTGGTAACTGATTGCTCCTCCAACACCCTGTTGCAAATTAGTTTCACTAGATCACTGAAAATTTTCTTGTTCATTTATAACATTAATCCAGGAGGACTTTTCTCACCACGCCGCAAGTTAGGTAAGGTAGGCCACCCCACAAATAGACGAGGGTCCAAAACGTCATGATGTGGAGAGCAATTGTATTTCGTAGAAACCTATAGAACCATTGCTGTTTCAAGTCCATCACGTTGTCACGTCCTCCGCACTGTTTACATTAATTTGCATGGTTGCAACTTGTACGTGGTTAGCCATTAGTTTATCATAAAAATCTTGGTTTGGTACTAGAGACAGTGCCGGTCCGAGGTCTTGTGGCCCCTCAAGCACACTAAAAAATTATGCCCTCTAATAACAATTTTCTGAAAAACACCTTTTAAACCCAAACCAAACAAAAAGCCAAAATTGTTTTCATAATGATTCAATTTCATCGAAAAACCTAAATGAGTAATCTACTATACTGTTAAAGTTATGATTCTAAAATATTCTTCTCCATTTAACAAGTTACTAGAGAATACCACTGGTTTGATATTACATCAATTTGTTTTCTATTAACTTAGATGATTTCTTCTTTTGTTTACGGTATCACTTTCTATAAATGCATGAAAATTATAATAGCTTTAATTTATTTAAAGTGAAAAACAGAGCAATACATAAACTGATAAATACAACACAATACAATCATGGGTATTCTTAGTTTTTAAAATATAGATAAAAAATAATTGGGAGAAAAGAGGATAATAAAGGGAGGAAAGTTGAACCGCCTATGGTAAATAGCATTGATTAGAAAAGAAAATTGGATTTTTTTGGTTTTTAGTTATTTTTTTATATAATTTAAAAAGGAACAAAAATGTAATTCCATTTAATTTTTGGGAAAATTGTTTTTTTTGGGCCAAAAAAATGGTATCTATGTCTCATTAGGCTAATTTCTATTTTGTACCATTTTTTCTTTTAATACCCTTTTTCTAAAATAAATTAAATAAATAGTTTTACAAACCAAAAAAAATTTGGAAAAATAATAACTAGTGATGAAATACCTATATCAAGTTAGTGATATTTTTTCCAGTTTTAAAAATGTTTAAATCATAATTTCATTTTCTGTTCTAGAAAAAGTAGAATTGACATTCTACAAAGTAGAAAATGAAATCCACTATTTTCATTGAATCTACTCTGTTTTGAATACATGATCTACGTAAATAATAGTACTCTAAAAATATTTAGAATACATGTTCCGCGCCTAACCTACAACTCTAAAATCAGTAGAAATCGAAATCTACACTTTACAAAAAATCTAAAACATGTAGAATTCGAAATCTACACATTACTACAAATCTAAAACTTGTAGAAACGGAGTTTCTACACATTACTATAAATCTAAAACTTGTAGAAACGGAGTTTCTACACATTGCTATAAATCTAAAAACCTGTAGAAACCGATTTCTACAGATTTACTGAATTCTACGGATAAGAATAATCAGTTATGAAAATCTGGAAAAAATATATTTTGAAATATTTTGTTTCCATATATTAAAAACGATTTTTTTTAAAAAAAAATATTTTGTTCACTGAATTTTTTTTATATATTTTGTTTTGGACAAAACGATTTTTACAAATATTTTGATATTTATCAATTGTTTTATTAATTGTAATTTCGAATTTATAATTAAAATTAAGGGTATTATTGCCATTATGAAAATATTTAGCCTAATGAAACATAAACTATACAAGATTAGTCTAATGGGACATAGATACCATTTTTTGCCCAAAAAAACAATTTTCCCTTAATTTTTTTGGATATATCAACTGGTGTTTTGCACAATGCCTTGTAGTTAAAGGAAATCAGAATCTTTCAGTTATTGCGAAAAAAAGGAGACCACAAGATTCGAACCATGAACAATATTTAGAATAACTCAAGCCACTTGACCAAAGAGAGAGGGTTATTAGAGCATTTCCATCGATGCGATAAAGACTAGTATCTATTTTTTTTAATAAAAATTAAAATATGGGAAAAGAGGAGAGAAATTGTCAGAAAATATCTCTACATACATATTTTAGAAACTACCTTTTCTCTGATATAACTGCCGTCCAATATCCAGAAGACATGACTGAACCAGAAACCTTCAATGGGGCTATGTGGGTCACGTTCCGTATCTGTGAACTGGTGATGGAACCTATGTGTGCTCACCCAATCTATTGGATGACCCTTTCCAAAAAGATAATGAAATAGCTAAGTATACATATGTGTTAGATGCTTGTTTTCAGTTAAAATGATATTTACCTGAAGCGCAAAGAGGGCAGAATAAGCAAATAAATATTCAAGCCATTTAGGTAGCTTAAAGCTCCTATGAGCCAAGTTTCTATGGTACGAGAACGTAATGCTGAGGGCAGACATAATAGCGAGAATAACACCGCATCGAAGAGCTTCCCGATTGAAGTTAAAAGGAGCCAAGACACACAACAAATGCACTGTCCCAACACAGGAGGCTCTCATTACATCGATCCATGTCCATTTTCTAAAGATATACGATCTTTTTTCCTTACGCACAGCTTTTCGGCTAGAACCAGAGCCATCTTCTTTTTGGGTATCACCCATCGCGGACTAATGTTTTTTCTTTTCTTTTTCTTTGACTAAGACTAATGGTTTTTTTGATATATGATTTAACAAATGTTTGATTGTATATCTATACGGGATGATGTTGATGCATTCAGGCCTAATGTTATGGATTTGAGTAATCACCACTACTTAACAACGAAATAACATACTTGTACACTTCACCTCGTATTTATTGTCTCCAAATGAGGATTTAGTTTGAAAAGAAATAAAGCCATTTGCTTGGCCAAATATTATCTTCGTATCCATTAATGTTTTGCGTAGCGATCCTGATTGATTGGTGACTACGAGAATTACGAGCTAAGAATAATAAGCACATGTACAAGCATGGACATTTGTAAATGTTATCAATAGTTTACGAAGGCTTTTACGTCATAAAATTACACGCATATTGATACCTCTTGACATTTTGGAAATTGGAAAACATTTGTATCTACAAATGTATCTAGTTTTAATTCAGCGTGAACGTCCATTGTTAGACTTTAAGCTTGTTTCCTCTATAATTCATAAATGTCTTAGAATATATGATTGATTAGGGTGTTATATATATTTTGTTAAGAATGTAAATATCATTTTAAAAAATGAACGAATTTACATTTAATTTAGCAAGAATGTAATACTAGTATAAAAGTAAATACGAATTTTTAGTTATTTGCATGTGAATATTTCGTTAATTGTATTGTTTTATGATTGATTACATATTCACACTTCAAAATTCCTTATACAGCACAATCATCAATTAATACGTTGGTAGTTTTCAGTATATATATAGTTATTCATATATACGTTAATGTTTCATTTTCGAAGTTTGTTGATACTAGCGTTGCGGGCTAGAGTTAAACGCAATAAAAGTTTTGTTTTGAGCTCCTCTTTGGGTTTGTTTGGGGACTGTTGAAATCGATGGTTGATAGATAAAGTACTACATAGTAGGTCTGGCTGCGTTTAAAGTTTGGTCCTAGACGTTTGATTTTCTATTTCTTTTTTTTTTGAACAAAAACTTACTTTCATTACTCAATCTTGTTCAATACAATACCAAGAGGGAATTTTTTTTTTTTGAACACAATACCAAGAGGGAATTATCAATCCTTTTTGACAATAAACATAAACTACAACATTTAAATAAGATAAGTTTAATGAAACCTTGTGTTTTGCCAACTAGAGTTTCTCTCTCCATCATAGCTTGTAACATTTATCTTATTATAGCAGGTTCGTTCCAACACCACACACGACATGACAACGAAAAACACCGCATCGCACAATAATATTACAAGTGTTACGTTTACCTAAAACTTTAACCGTACGTAGACATTAACGTATACTTAACGGAGACGAGAAATCCAGCTAATATTCTCCATTTTCAACGAACCAAAGCCATACGCCGTCGTTGACCCTCTGAAGGGAGCTTAACGTCAGTAGCCAAACCGATAATCTCAAGGAAGCGGACGATGTACCAAGAGATGTCGATTTGCCACCATTCCAAGCCTTGTCTCGCGGATGACTCGAACGCGTGGTGATTGTTGTGCCAGCTCTCTCCAAATGAGAATACAGATAGCCACCTATTTACCAATTTATACCACTTAATTATTTTCTTCAAAAAAAAAAGTATCCTTGTATATTGCCAATTTTTAAAAATGCAAAACACACACATAAAAAAAATATATATATATATATATATAGACTTGCACCCCACCCCCCAAATGTACATGCATGCCCACATTAATCGATATATAGTATATGTGGACTGGGCATTTTATCCTTTAAATTTGATTCAATTCATTATTCGATTCGATTTGATCCAAAAATTCCGAATATCCGTAAACTTTCGAAGCAAAACAAATACTAAAAATCAATACACGTTAAAATCGAAGCAAATCACTTAAAATTTTAGAAAGCGAATATCCGATCCGATCCGGCAATAAATAAATACATGTATATCTTGATTATATTTTAAAGTTTTAAATGCATAAAAGTATATAATTATTATTCTAACATATGATTTGACAAATTCTATTCACATTTTTACTTATATGAAAGTATTACATAAAAGGAAGAGAAAAAATTTATGATAATTATAATTTTTATCTTAAATTTTGTGTTATTATAATTGTTAATTAAGTTTAAAAAATTTTAAAATATGTAGATTCACTACTTCTTCAAAATATTCACCTATTTACCATTTTATACCACTTAATTATTTTCTTCAAAAAAATTTATCGTTATATATTGCCAATTTTAAAAAACGCAAAAACACACACATAAAAATATATATAGACATGCACCCCCACCCCCCAAATGTACATGCCCACATTAATCGATATATAATATATGCATGAATGCATGCACCTTCCCCCATTTATTTATTTGCGAAAAAGGGGTTTTATTCGTTCGGTACATCTTTATCAGCCGGATGAGGAAGAAGTTTTAGGCATAATTATATTATTAAAAAAGATAAAGTAAGTGAGAGATGAATATGTTAAAACACAACTTTTCACAACCGATTTTAGACCTCAGTTGCATACTTGTCATCATTTCATTGGTTTCATTTTCTGATTTTAAAATTATAATAATCTAATAAATCTGTAATAATATATTTATACTCTATAGCTCAGATATCCAATTTCGATATGTAACCGATGGACATGCTTAGCGAGACAGGGACCAAAACAAGTTTGGATCAGCCTGAAAGTTCCGGGAAGTCTATATAGGACTTTTGTCTTCGACTGGTTGTGTTACAAATAGTATTAGCTTCAAAAGATAATATATATATACTTTATTATCAGCTTAAATATTGTTCAATTTTAAAATATGTTTACTTCATAGTCTAACAAAATAATTGCCCATAATATATGATAAGTTTTAAATTTAAACATGAACCACATTTTAAAATTTGCTTGCGTGTACGATCTTACAAATTATTTTTCTTAATCGTACACTGCAAAAAACAATCTTCTTTAAAAATAAAATACACTATTTAGAACAATGTACGTGGTATTAGCTGAGATGGACTACACAAAACAACAGAGTCAAAATATATATTATGTATGTCGGGTTTATGGATGATGAACTAAATAAATGCTTTTGAAATTGTTATTTCAGACGATTTGAATTCATCTGCATATTAGTATTAGACACAAAGTGTCCCACATCGGAAGTTGGAAGAGATCCTTAATAATATATAACATGGATAGGCCACTCCACTAATCACCAATTGGTTTTAGGTTGGAAGCTCATCTAGCTTAACATGGTATCAGAGCCCGATCCAAACAATCCAACCCGATCCACATCGTTATGGCCCAAAGTTGGCCAATCGATCCTTGCCCGAACATTCCGAGATTGACGCTCAAAGAGCCATCATCTCGAGGGGGCGTATTAGACACAAAGTGTCCCACATCGGAAGTTGGAAGAGATCCTTAATAATATATAACATGGATAGGCCACTCCACTAATCACCAATTGGTTTTAGGTTGGAAGCTCATCTAGCTTAACAATTAGACTCACAATTGTATTGTTTTGTCAAGTTAAATAGTTTAAATTGAACGTTTTCTTGGAGAATGTGAAATTTAATATCTTAACCAACCTTATCAAACAGAAGTGGTTGAGGTATCTTTCATTTAACCAGCTCAAAATATATAAATTATCTATGGCCAAATAAAAATCCCAATCTCTTTTTTAACTTGAAAATTAGCTGAAGAATTTGTATATAAATGACACTGATACATGCACTCATTATGAATCAATATTGATAAGAGTTTTGCACTACGTACCAAACGTTACGAGAAGTGTCACTGGTCTTCCAGGTTCGGCTTCCCCAAATATGGCATAGAGAGTTGATGCAGCAAGTCACATGATGCTCCATTGCCACCCCAATACCCTACATATACGCCAATATTACAATTATTTATCATTTTTATTTAAACGTTCACGATTTTTTGCCAAGTAATATAAAAATGAAAAGATAATTAGAAAAACAAGAGAGTAAATATTACCATTCCCCAAGTAAGAAAAGATAAACCACCGAAGTAATAGAGGAGGAAACCAAATGCTAGAATGTGGTAAAGAACCGTTCTTTGAAGGAATCTATAATACCATTGTTTCTTTAAGTCTTCCACATTTGTCCTTCTCCCACACTGTGCCATTACAATGTGATATGATATTGAACTTTGAATGTGATTAAAGTAATAAGCTAATCTTGTCAATTACCCCACAATTGTTAATTACCTTCTCTACAAGATAGCCGGTGTCAAATAGCCATAGGAGATGGCTGAACCAAAACCCTTCCTTAGGACTATGTGGGTCCCTATCCGAGTCTGTAAACTGGTGATGGTATCGATGTGTGCTCACCCAATCAATCGGATCTCCCTGTTGCAAACAAAACAAATGTTAAGGTTTATGATAGAATTAAATAATACAAGGATAGAAGGATTTTTTAGGTTGTTAAGAAATTCATATAACTACAAATTGGCATAAATAATATTCTGATAAATATTAAATCTAAAGGGGTGTACAGACCAACAAGGGCTTTTGTCATTCTGTATACGAGGTGCATGTTAAATCTTTTTTTTTTTTGCATGCATGTTAAATCTTTTTTTTGAAAAGAGCATTTGCATGCATGTTAAATCTGATAAAATAGTATTCTGTAAATTGTAATATCAATTGCACTTGCCTTGAGTATGGAATTTACGAAAAGTTTGGTATACGAGGTACAAAGTTTTGCGAGATTAGTACCAAACTAAAAGACTTTTGGAACCTAATAATTTGTAGTAATAAAGTAATAGGTTTCAAAAGGCATGTTATCATTAAAACAAAATCAATAGTTTATTTTGGAAACTAAAATAAAAGATTTTTAACTAAAAATGTTAACAAAATAGAAAATAAAGAGAACCTGAATGGCAAGGAGGCCACAATAAGCAAACAAATACTCGAGCCATTTAGGGACTTTGAAGCTCCGGTGAGCCAAGTTTCGGTGGTAAGAGACGGTGATTCCAAGCCCACCCACCGTATAGACAACGAGTGCAACCCGTAAAGCTGGCCAAGTGAAATTGAAAGGAGCTAAGAGACAGAGGAAGTGCACAAAGAGAGAAGCAGAAGCTTTCACAATGTCCAATCTCCTCCACTTTCTTTCCCAAATTGCCCTCTTTCTCCTCCCTATCTCAGCCTTGTCCTCTACATTTTTCCGGTGATTTTCCTCCGCTGGTGACATTGACATTTTGTAGTAAACTTTTTTTTAGAGAAACTCGATTAAACAAAAAGACTATCTTTGATCTGAAGTTTGCACAAAGAGTGCTATGATGGTTTTTTGTGTGTGTAAGGTTGTGAAGGAGTATCGTTGTTATTTATAGTAGCTTGGAGGGGAAGGATAGATAGATTAAATAGAGTGGACTGACTTCCGTAATTTATTCTCTAATGCATGCACAGACACGTGCCTACGTTTCCGGCGGATTTAGCCTTGATTCGAAATTGTGGGGCACGAGGCATTGGCCTTTACCTTGTGCATGCACCCTTTTTCATCGTGTCTGTTAATTGTTGGCTTGTTACCGTTGGGAAGTAGTCGTTAATACTAGCTACATTAACTTGCTATGTTTGTTTATAAAGTAAAAATGAGTATACAATCCTTAGATAGATGCATGTAACTATGTAAGCATAAGGATGTCACAAACCTCGTATTGATCTTGTAGTGATTGTGATTTATATGCATATATATTCTTTTCTGGCTCTGAGATAATATTGTTCTAGGTTATGTCTGTGAAAACTGATGTAATATCGTTCATGTGGGAGAGAGAGAGAGAGAGAGAGAGAGAGAGAGAGAGAGAGAGAGAGAGAGAGAGAGAGAGAGAGAGAGAGAGAGAGAGAGAGATACAAACTTAAGAATAATATTCATAAAAAAACTTAAGAAAGAGTACTCTGTGAACTTATTTTTAATTATTGTTCGATACTTAAGGTTTATTTCTTCTCTAGAGCCACTTTTCATCGTATATGTAAATTGTTGCAGTTGGGACGTTGGGCGTCATAACACTTCCATTAACTTGTTAATATTACTGCTACTGGAAGCTATAGGTGATGCCTGGAAGCATAAAACTGACACGGAGCTCGAAACTGACTGTTTAGTTTAGTATACATTACATGCACTAAGCTCATTTCTCAAATAAAACAAAGAATGTATTCGTTTACCAGCAAAAAATGAACTATTTTAGTATTTCTTATGACTGTATGGATGCTGGTTAAATGCATGTATGCATGGAACCTGTGAGATGGAGACGGTTATCTCTTATCTGCGTAGATTAAAAAATGGTGTCCGCAACATATTTTTTTCAATCTTTTGTGTGCTATTTTGAAAAAAGTAATATGTTGGTCCAAATAAATTTTTCCAACAAGAATCACAGAATGGTCAAAACATACATGCTGTCAAATAGAGATAATTTGCAAATGCAAATCACAGAAATTCTTATATACGATATGTTTTAACGAACATCATCCAACTATCCAAGAGTATAAAATAATTCTAACGTGATACAAGTGCCTATATTGGGTGAACTCACTGTCTCAGGTCTCGAAACTCTTTACAAAGGAACTATATGTGTATGCATTTTTCTTTATGTCAGCTCCCAACTACACTGTCCGTGTGCATGTCTAAAAGCATACTCGTATGAACGAAATAAGATTTATTTTATTTCCAAAACCCATAACATACCCATTCCTTCATTAAAAAGACATACCCATACCTTTAAGTCTGAACATGGTAGCAACAGCGGAGTTCATTATTATCCATCTAAATAGAATTTCAGACACCAAAAACTTAAAATAAATGGTGCTCCTCTTGGAGGGAAAGGAAGATGAATAAATTGCAGTTCTGATAAAAAAAACTAAAAATAACTATATTCACATATATTATTGATGTATAAAAACGAGTTCTTTTGTATTTGTCCATTGTATATATACATCAGCATCTATTGAAGTTTGAATTACTATATATGAATCTCAATAAATTACGAGTAGACAAACAAAAAAGGTAAAAAAATGACTTTGTTGGTCTGTGTCCCAAAGGAAAAATGACTTTGTTGGTCCATGTGAACGTTTATACACAGAATGTAGCCATTATCCATTCTATTCATTTTGAATGAAAGATTTTCGTGACACCCATACATACCATAACTTCGTACTCTCAACGTCGTAACAACGAAAACATTAATCACACGAAATTTGCGGGGTGAAAAATACGGCAGTACCATGTGAGTTAAGAGCATCTCCAATGTATTACTCCATAATTTACTCCAAAATGGTGTAACTCCAAAATTGAATAGGGTTTTATTCCAATGTATTACTCCATTTTTACTCCAAAAATAATATTTTTTAAAGTGTAACACCTCATACTTTTAAAAATTTAATAATTAATCCCAACTATTTCATGTTTTACAAAAATTTCTTAAAATATAATTTATTTGAATTAAACATTTTTATTAAAAAATACAAAAATCATGAACATAAAGTAAAAGACAATATATAAGTTGGTTCATTAATGAACATTAGAATATTTCCCCACAAATGATCAAGTAATGTATTTCGCAAGGAAAAATGAGCTTCTTTATCTTTGATATTCCTAAATCGAGCAAGAAAATTTCGAAATCGGACATTTCCATCGTCTGCAATTTCGATATCTGGAAATAGAGCTCCTCTTCCAAATTCAATTGGTGCATCGAGTTCACGCTCATATGGAGATTCAAAAACAAAATCATGCACGGAAAGAATAAAACAAAGTTTTGTTTTATGATTTGAATTCCATACAAGATTCAAATGTCTATGCGTATATTCAAGCTCAGCAAGTGCAAATAATATCAAAGAGAAATGTTGATTCACACGATCAAAAAGCTCTTTATTAGTCTTCTCTGTTTGGGCAATACTTTACCGGTCTTAGCGGATCCGGTAATGATTTGCCGGATTATTAAATCATTTGTTTTATGTTATCTTTATTTTATATTATTTATGTTTTTAATAATGTTATGCATTTTTTATCTAAAATTATTAAATAATGGATTATCTTTTTTTATGTTATTGTATCATTTTTAACATAAAAATATTATTTAAGTAATAAATAAAAACATTAAAGATTTAAAGGACCATTTCATAAATATAAAAATTTCAACTCCAAAATGGAGTAATGGGTAAGATTACTCCATAAATAGAGTAACCCTAGCCATTACTCCATTTTGGAATTGAAAATGGAGTGAGGTTAGAGAAGATTTTACTCCAAAATAATGTTTGGAGTAAAAAATGGAGTAGGTTGGAGATGTCCTTAAATGCAAATTTTATATACAAAAAATATTCACACAAGTATACTAGCTGACATTGTGTATCTCAGCTGGTTTCTACATGGAAGTTCTGTAACTCCTAATCGTCGTCCTATAGTGGCCAATTATTTTATATGTAACGTTAAGGGGTTCCATGAAATGTTAATTAAATCAATTGTTGTTTCAAATATAGCAATATTTTCGAAACCAGGTATACCATAGTACTGAAACACTTCGAGTGATCAGATTAACTACCCATATTTGTGTTCATTTGGTATACTTGTGCATTATGATCTTTAGTTTAGGACAAATATTTCGATTCAAAATTTCTGTGAAAAGGTTATAACTTATAAGCCAAACAGATTTTGAATTCATCAAGAAGTTAGATACGAAATAAAATAAACGAAAACAAGAGTTAATTAAAGATACATTAAACCACAACTGCACATAGACTGTATAAACTGCGGGCAGTGTAGTTATTGTAGTAGATGAAGGATTTCAAGAGTAACCACAAGCCACAGTGCCATAGTTTCAACATCATAACTACAATAGACATTGATTAGACTAGGGCCCAAAAAGTCAATGCCGCACCTGCAAACACAACAAATGGGCTATACCCATTGTTTCTTTCTTCAACTAGTCTTCACCAGAAGTTGAAGTTATGTAATTGTTATTTTTATTAATTCGTTTTAAACCTAGTCGTCTCATAGGTCATTACAAAACGAGTAATTGAATTGAATCACATATCTCAATGAAGAAAATGTCAAACTTCCTCTGTTCCAGAGATTTTAATGATACAATACAGGTCGGTGTCCAATCCGATTGTGTCGGTTTTGCTATCATTTAAGGCCATGCCTCGCCATTGATTCGAGCCTGTTCTGTTACACTATGTTTACTGGACTACAAATTTTTAAAATTTTAAATACGCAAAAGCATACGATATTTTATCATCATGACACAATGATGAACCGGAGGATCAATAAGTATTTGTAAAACCAGATGTCTGAACACGTCTGGGTTGTAAATAAGACCCCTGAACTCTGAAGTAAAAATGTTCGTTTTGAACACGAGATAGTTGAGCCAAATTACTATTTTTGGCCTAAACAAGAAGAATGTTTTTGTATAATATTTTGTATATACTTGTCTTGCCACCTCAGTGGTCGTCAAATTCGGTTTGGATGGACCCAGTTATGTGTACCCTAAGGCTTACCATGTGATGTTTATAATAATAATATGGAGTTTTAGAGCCAACGAATCTACACAAGGCATTCACATGGTCCAGTATGATCCAAGGAAATTGCTAAAAAAAAAAATAGACAGGAAAGCTTCATTTACCTTTAAAAGGTTGATGGTATCTATCTTATTAAAATAGAAGTAACTTTTGATTTTGTTTGGATATAAGAATAGCAGAATTAAAAAGATGTTTGTTTGGAAACTTGGATAACATTTAAAAAAAAAGTTTGTTTGAAATCATGGATAACAGTTATTAAAAATGATTTGTTTGGAAACGTTGATTGTAGTTTTTAAAAAAATTTGTTTGGAAACATGAATAGCAATATATTAAAAAAAAAAGTAATGATTTATGTTATTTAAAAAAATTGGAAGCCCATTACCTAAAAACATCTTTTGTCTAAAATAATCATTCAAAAAATTTAAACTTTATATACATATTTCAAATCAAAATAATAATTTAAAGTTGATTTATATTAAAAATGATTCAAAAATATACATATATTCAAAAATAGAATTTTACTAAAATAGTTTCCAATAAACATTATTAAAAAATGTTTTCAATATATATAAGCAAAATATAATACAAAGCCCAATTTTATATACCAACTTAAATTATGGTTTTTATATTTCTCATTAAGTTTTAAAAATATAAAATATGTGATTATTTATATGATGGAACTATAAAATATTATTAATTATATGATTACTTATATGATGGTATGTATAAAATACGATTAATTATATGATGACACATATATGATATATAATAGTGACTATGGGTGGGCGTTCGGGTACCAATTTGGGTTCGATTTGGATATTTGCGGGTTTGGTTCGGGTTCGAATAACCCATTTAAATAATTTTTAAAATTTTAAAATTCATTATATACTTTAATATATTACATATAAATCTGAATAACATATGTTAGAATACTTAAACTTAATATATAAATTGGTTTGGTTTAAATATTTGGATAGAGAATCAGTAATTATTTTAAGTATTTTTGGTATTTTGAGTATACTTTAACTATTTTAAATATTTGACTATTTGTATATATTTTGATGTATTTAAACCAACTTAAAAGTGTCATATCTATTTTATATGTTTTATATATATTAAATCTAAAATAATTAATATATATAAGTATATAAATCTATTTTGAATACATTTGGGTATCCTAAATACTTCGGTTTGGATCAAATTCGGCTTCATTTATTTAAATACCAAAATTTTGAATAATTTGGATATTTAATCAATTTCGATTCGGACTTGGTATTATTTTTTGGATCGGGATCAGTTCGGTTCTTTGGATTCAGGTTTTTTGACCAGTCTTAATATTGACATGAAAAATAAATAGTAATATCTTTTTGAAAAAATACATCTGCGCAGGTGCGCGGATCAAAATCTAATTTGTATTCTAGGACTAGATCTGAATTGAAGATTTATTGTAACCTATTTCTTCTCTCTCAATTACAAATAGATATTATGGGCCTTCTCTTTTACCACACGGCCCATAACTTATGGATCTAACGGCCAGTAATATGGTGAGGTGCTCTTGGAAAATCTTTTCTCTTTCCAATTACAAAGCTGTGGCTCATGATCAGAGGCTCATGGATTTGAGATTCATTGCATTCTGGAGTTAAAAAAAAAGATACTTCCGAAGGTGCGTGTTCAGAAGTTGTTAGTGAAGCCTTTTGTTTTTTTGTCTTCAGGCAGTTTACAGTCTTCTCTTTGTATGGGCCTAAAGCTCTTAAAAGGTTCTTGGATTTGGTTATAAGTTATAACTGTGGTTTTGAATCCAAGTCTGTAGCCTTTATTCAAGTTCTTTTGTTTTTTGTTTTTTTTGGCTTTGAAGCTTTGTTAAGTCTGCAAAAGAAAAAACCTTGAAGTATGGACAAAATATAAAAAAAAAAACATAATAAAAATTACAAAAATAAATGTTTTTTTTTTCATAAACATGGATTTCAAAATGTGAAATCTCATCTAAAAAAATATCTCATCTACCAGTGCATGTTACATGATATGTCGTCATTCTAAAGAATAAATCCAAAATGTCATTTTTTCAGATAACGTGGAGTCGTGTAGTAATATTCCACTTTCTGTATAGTATCCAAATGTGGAAAGATACTGAAAGGAGAAACGTGAGCCACAGAAGAAGAGTGGGACCCAAGAAACCTAGCTGTAAGTGTTTCCTTTTGATTCATCAAAATCTCTTATCTTCTTCTTCTTCTCCCCTTTCATTCGCCACCACTTGTTTATCGTTTCTCATCTCTCCAATCTCAAAAACACTTTCTCTTCACCTACATTTCTGATAAGCTACTCTCAGATACAAGTATTCTTGATTCAAAAACCCAATAAATCAAGAACTGTAGTTTGATAGGTTGATTCAAAAAGATAAGATGAAGATCCAGTGTGATGTGTGTGAGAATGCTCCGGCGACGGTGATATGTTGTGCAGACGAAGCAGCTCTTTGTCCTAAATGCGACGTCGAGATTCACGCCGCTAACAAACTCGCAAGCAAGCACAAACGCCTCCATCTCAATTCTCACTCCACCAAGTTCCCTCGTTGCGATATCTGCCAAGTAAGTTTATAGATAGATAGATAGATCTCTTCCCTTTGGTCTAAAACTATAGTCTATTTTAAAGACTTTTTGATCTTATGTTGTGTGTGACTTGTAGGAGAAGGCAGCTTTTATTTTCTGTGTTGAGGATAGAGCTCTGCTTTGTAAGGACTGTGATGAATCCATCCACGTGGCTAATTCTAGATCTGCGAATCACCAGAGGTTCTTAGCTACTGGGATCAAAGTGGCTCTTGGCTCAACTAGTTGCACCAAAGAAACTGAGAAGAAGCATCATTCTAAGGAGATTCCAGCTAAAACCCTAAATCAGCAGCAGCCTTCTTCTGCTACTGCTACACCTCTTCCGTGGGCTGTTGATGATTTATTTCACTTCTCTGAGCCAGAGTTCACCGACAAGGTATAGACTGAGATTGATACGTTGAATCCTTGTTATGTTTTGTAGCTAGTTTTTTATATTGGCTTTCTTGTTGAGCAGAAAGGACAGCTTGATCTTGGGGAGTTTGAGTGGTTTTCAGACATGGGTTTCTTCGGTGATCAGACTCTTCCTGCAGCTGAAGTTCCTGAGCTTTCAGTTTCTCATATGGGTCAAGTTCATTCATACAGACCGATGAAGTCAAACGTTTCATTCAAGAAGCCTAGGTTGGAGATCAGAGCTGATGATGATGAAGAAGAGCACTTCATTGTCCCTGATCTAGGCTGAAAGCTATATGCAAGCTATGTGTAGACATTCCTCAATGGGAAAAAGTAAAGCTAGAAACTCATCTGCATAAGGAGGAGGATGCGTGGAGTTGATGTCATATCTATAGTAAGTTGAAGTTGAGTTAAGCTATGTTGAGAGCTTATTACACTTTTTTTCTGTTTTTGTCTGTATCTCTGTGAGATGTTTGTTTGTGTCTGAGTTTGTTCATATACCTCTTGAACAAGGTATGATGGTCTTTGCTATATCTTTAGTACAACAAACATATGAATCTATACTTGAATAAAAGGAAACTTCCCCTGCTACTATCTGACTATTTGATAACCCTAGTCCATGTTTTGCTTAATACTCTCTGATATTGCGACCATAAACCCAGCAGAGAGAGAGATGATTCATGGCTAAGGAAAACAAACCCTTTTTCTTTAATTAGCAAGAGATCCATCAGAATCATCAGCAAGGATATGAAAAAAAAAACAATAGACAAGAACAACATTATGGACTCAAAAGGTTTCTACAACGTATCTACATGTCTACAAGAAAACAGAGAGCTTCAGAGTCTGAAGGAAGGGCTGGAATGGCTCCCTTTTTGGTCGTTGTGATTGCTCCACAAGCGTTTGAGAACCTCAGCACTTTTCTCAATCTCTCTTCCTCCTATAATTCAATAACAAAACAAAAAATATATTCAGTAAAAAAAACACACTTGTTCAAATGAGAGTAGTTACACGACGGATCACTGAGAGGTATAGGGCTATGTTTAACCTCGAGTACTGACTGATCATCAACAATCTGGCTTAGAAACGCGCCGATGAATGAATCTCCAGCTCCAGTAGTATCCACCGCGTTCACATTGAAAGCTTCAACAGATCCATGAAAATCCTATATGTGTATATAAGATAAAGGAAGCAAGATTTTAGCTTTCTTGATTAACAAGCAACCAATACCTTAGTGTAGTAACGACATCCCTTTTTGCCGAGGGTAACAAGCAAGAGCTTCAAATTTGTATGCCATAGAGACATGGCTGACTCATCATCGATGGTTTTGTTTTGGGTAAGGAACTCGAGCTCCAAATCACTGACCTTGATGATCTCAGCCTTGTCCCAGATGCTCATGATCTGTGTCCGAGCGTCTTCAGGAGAGGACCAAAGAGGGTTCCCTTAGGTTAGGGTCGTAGGAAAGAAGAGCTCCTGCTTCTTTCGCCACTGTCATTTCCTTCCAAGTAAGCTGACCTACATGGCTCTGTTATCAAACTTATCGATCCGTAGTGAAACACTTTTGCCTGCATAAATGAAAACATCAAATCTCCAACTAACACATGCTTAAATTTTGTTTATATGTTATGCATAAAATTGGAACCCCAAATCAAAACGAACCAAACCGAAAAACCCGAATTTGTTTCTGATGTGAAATATAAAAATATCGAAATAAATTTTGAAGGTATCACAAAATATATCTGAACCAAAGTGTTATTACCGGATCCTGACATGTAAAAACACTGTAAAAAACACTGTAAAGGATCCTTTCGTTTACAATTAACAAAAGGGACCAATTAGCATTGGGTGGAGCATCCAATGTAGAGTAAAAAAACCAAAATAATAGCTACTGAGATTGCCCTCCTCATGAAGCTTCTTGGTCGATTCATTTTTCAGATTATTATCCATGTAACATCTGGGATCTTCTAGAAATAGTCGCAAACTAACAAAAGGAAGAGGAGGAAACAAGATAAAAAAAAACAGCAGAAGAAGAAGCAAGTCTTGTTCTTCATTTGAGTTCTTTGGCAATCTCTCGATCTGACTCAGGTAAAACGGTTTCATCCGTTGAGACCGAACGACTAGCAGTTACGTTCTGGTGGTTTTGTTTCGGTGCTTGTTCCTGGTTCATCATCGTCTCCATGTCATGCATTCTTGTCCGGACAACACTGGCCACCAATACTGCAAACAAACAAGTAAAAAAAAAAAAGATTTAGTCAAAAATATTACATGGATACATAGACAGATCATCATCATCATCCATAGCGTGTTGTTAATCAACAAGGATAGAAGAAGTTGTAAGAATGAGAGAAAAGAGTGTTAGTACTAACTAGCTGCAGTGCCGATGGTCCAGACCCAGAGGATTTTCAAGCCGGGACTCTTTTCTCTTCCCATTTTGCCCCTTTTGCAGCACTGCATCATCAAACATTCATTCCAAATTGTTTTAGCAAACATTTTTGTCTAACCATCACGGTAAGTGATCTGAACAGAACATAGACCAATCAACAGTTTATTGAGCCGAACCGTAACCATAGCCCCCCTCCAATTTGTAATTAAAAAAAAAAATTAATTGGGATTTATTTCATCAAGACATCTAAAACACTTTGATATATAAAAAAAAACCTAGATTTTGATACTAAAATCCTAAATCTCAATAGCATCTACACGATTTTAAGAGACTGCAATAATCGACGATTGAAATTACAAGATTTCAAAAACGAGAACTGATTGGGTTTTGAGTAAATCCACCCAATGTAGATCGAGATAAAGAAGTGAGTAAAGGGGAGAACAAAAAAATGATACCTTTACGGATTCAAAGACGCAGAGAGGTTGACAGCGACGAACTTTTTTTCTCAGGAGGAAGAAACGACTCCGAGAGGTGGGAGGAGCACTAGCGAGCAACTATCTGGTCTAGTTATCTATAACCGGATGATTTAAAACCGGTTTATAGTTATTTACACTAAACCAAATTAAACCACATGCTATTTGATTTTCGAGGCTTGTTATAGGCCGGCATATATTCTCTAAACATAGTGAATCCTCTCAACATGGCAAAGTCCATTACCAATTTTTTAATTTCCCTTATAACATTTTGACACCAGCTATATCTCATGAGTTAGCTCAATTTTTCATGAGCACGATCACTATATTTTAGGCTTATTTACTAAATGATTAATCGAGCTTAAATTAGATCACAAGTTGTATGAACGATTTTTAATGAACATGAGCTGGCTCATGAGCTTATTCATTTTTATACTTACAATTATGTGTATATATATATATATATATATATATATATTTGGACAACTTCTATTTAAAAAATCATTTATATAGTTATCATATTTATCTTTTAAAATTAAAATTCCAAACTAATTCTTCTTAAAAGATAATTTCTATATTAATCATATTTATCTTCTAAAATTAAAATGCAAAATATACATAAGATATTAAAGATGACGACTCTCACGAAGAATAGAGATTTGGATCATTGGTTTTGCTTTAATTTGATTTATTTTAGGTGTTGGATTTTTTTTTTCTTGTGTTGGTTTTATTTAGTATTTAATATCTATGTTTTGAATTAATATTTAAATTTTGAATAATATTATAAAAGTTATTTTATCATTGTTTTATTTTATAATTTTTATTCTTATATTAGATCACGAGCTAGCTCAGTTAACTCATGATTTAGATGATCTGAGTACGAGTTTACTTATTGAAACTCATATATTAAATGAGCTGAGCTAGCTCATGAAAGATCCGAACTCATTCTAAGTTGAGCTGAGTTGCGCGAGTTAACTCATTTTTGACACCCCTATTTAACATATATGAATGGGCTTTCAAATTGAGTCGTACAGAAATAAATATAAGTTTTACTAATAATCTATTTCAGATACATTTTATCCTTAAATTTCTTTCTTTTAGCAATCATATTTTATTATTGATGCAAATTGATATTTTAATTAAAAAATGATATTACCACCTTTGAATAAATTAATTTACCAGCACAATTATTTTTCATATCGTCAGATTTTTTTAAAACAAACAACCAACTTGGTTTTCTTCATCAGTAGAGAAAGAGGGTGGTTACCTTGCTATCCACTAAGATTGATGCAACTACCGAAGACACTATCATCACTTCATCAGAAACAAAAACTGTTCCACTAGATACAAGTTTAACAGGCACTACCGTCAATACTTCATCAGTAGAGATGGTCCCAATTATTCCAGAAACTATCATCAATCATAAACCTTGGATAAATACTAAACCCTAAATCCTTGGATAAATCCTAAATTCTTGGATATATTCATAATCCTTGGAATAACTCTTTACCCAAGAGTTTAGGATTTAGATTTTAGGGTTTAGAGCTTAGTATGAACAACTTTAATAACATTAAAAAATTCTTTTTAATTACCGTCAATACTTCCCGACGCTATTCTGGCAGGCGCTTTTCTCAGCCCTTGGATTAACAAAGTAGCCGATGCTTTCTCTCTAAAATCTATTTATTTCGTACCCATCAATGCTCATATGATCTCCATGCTAAGGAGTCAAGAAGATAGAGGCGGCTTTGACGAGCTCGAGATTGCCACAACGGCAAGCTACGGTCTTGTCGTCAACACTTTCTACGAGCTCGAGCCTGAGTCCGTAGAGTCTTTTAAAACCAAATTCTTGACTCACCACCGACTTTGGACCGTCGGACCGTTACTGGCCGTTAAAGCGGGCGCTAACCGCGGCGGGCACAGCTCCCTCCCGCCGGAGAAAGTCTTGGCTTGGTTAGATGCGTGTAGCGAGGATAACTCAGTTGTTTACATCGGTTTCGGTAGCCAGATCAGACTCACGGTGGAGCAAACCGCGGCTCTTGCGGCGGCCTTGGAGACAAGCGGTGTGCGTTTCATATGGGCCGTGAGGGACGCAGCTAAGAAAGTAAACTCTGGAGATAACAACACCGGTGAGGACGAAGATGTGATTCCGGCAGGGTTTGGGGAGAGAGTTAAGGAGAAAGGTTTGGTGATAAGAGGATGGGCCCCACAAACGATGATTCTTGAGCATAGGGCCGTTGGGTCGTATCTGACCCATTTGGGTTGGGGTTCGGCTCTAGAAGGAATGGTCGGAGGAGTTGTTATGCTTGTGTGGCCAATGCAAGCAGACCATTTCACCAATGCGGAGATGCTCCTTGATGACCTAGGAGTTGCGGTGCGAGTCGGAGAGAACAAAGACTCAGTTCCAGACTCGGGAAAACTCGCTAGGGTTCTGGCGGATTCGGTGAAAGATGATTTTCCGGAGAGGGTTAGGTTGATGAAGCTGAGGGAGAAAGGTATGGAGGCCATTAAAGAAGGTGGGAGCTGGTACAACAACTTGGATGAGCTTGTTGCAGAGATGTGCCTTTAATTTTTTCTGTTGCTTTTTTTTAAAAAGTTTGTTTACGAAAAATAAGGTACGGTTATAAAACTGTTGTTGTTGTATTGTTTGTCCCGTTAAGGAGTGTTTTGGCTTAAGAGAAAAGTAAACAAATGGGGTAAGAAATATGTTCTTGTTTTTTCGAGTTAATTATATGTGCGTTTTGTTGGTTTGTGCGTTCGATATAATATGTACGGTTTGATAATCACAGTTCAATAGTTGCCGACAGAGTTGCTGACAATCTCACTACAAGAAAAGTCCCCTTCCCAACAGCAAAAGATTTTGTAAAGTCGTCGGAGCTCATGTTCTCCGATAATAAATTTCAGACAACCAATAATTGATCGGAGATTGCCTATCGGAAACGAAGTTAATCGCCAGTTTGTCGGAAAACAAGGCATTTCCCACGAGGTTACTGACAAACAGTATTGTTAAAATGTTGATGGCGATCGTCTCTGAGGAGTGAGGAGTGAAAATCTTAATATTTCTTTGAATTATATTGAGATGATTACAGAGTATAATAAAATATAAAAAATAAAATATTATGATTTATTAAATATTATTCTGGATAACAAAAATTTTAAACAATAATATCTTTTTTTGGACAACAAACAATAATATATAAAGTTTAGATGATAGCTAGATTTTATTAATATATCTAGAAATAACGAAAACTCAAAAATATGAAAATTAAAATGATAAAAATAAAAAAATTTAAGATAATTAAAACTTAAAATTGTAAACCATAGCTGACAATGATACTTTTATAATGACAAAGTCTCGGTTACATATGTAGTTAAGGGGGTGTTAGTGGGACTAGGATTTATATAGAGTTGGTTGATTTGAAAAATTGTGAGATTTATTAAGTTTGGAAAAAATTGTAGAGAATTTTGTATATTGTGAAAATCTATGAAAATAAAGTAATGTTATGATTTTATGAACCCAAGGGAAACATGTAGTATTTCCAAAATCTTGTTTTGTGTGTTAAAATGTTAAGAATATAAATTCTAATAACATTTAATTTAATAGATTTGTAGAATCATTAAAATCTAAAATTTTTGAATAATAAATAATTTTGTAGAGAATTATAGAATCATCAAACCAGTAACATTAGATTTTAATGAGAATGTGAGAATCTATAAACCAATAACACTAGACTTCAAAACTCTTATAATCATTATAAATTCAATTCCCATTAACATCTCCTAAAATTAGTTTTAGAGACGTTTGGAGTAATTAAGAAACAAATTCATAAGCATGTCCTAAAAAAAAGAATTATTATAGACTAAGAAGTCCCTTTAGTTAAAAACTTAAAATATGAAGTTTCGCATAACTTTTTACATGTAATTTTGAAAATCAGTGAGGGCACCTGCCCCCAACACCACGTGCATTCGCCCCTGGGTATTAACTAAAACTAGTTACAACTTCCCAATGATATGGCTGTTGAATTTTAACAAAAACTAGATCTCGACCCGCACAACCATGCAGATAATTATTTTCATTTGTATACATGTAACCATTTGGTTTACATAATTAGTGATATATAATTATAATATTTACCATATTATTAATAGTTTATTTTAACATTTTCAAATACAATAATTTTATAGTTTGCATGCAATAATTTATTTATTTTTGTTTCAAAATATTAGTGATATCTCTCTTATTAAAACATGAACACTAACTAAAATCTTACATTCTTTGATATTTACGACAAAATTCATTCAACTTAATAGTAACTTAAATCTTAATTTCCTTAAGATTATACTTGTATTTTAGGTTTAGATCATACATATATGTCGATCGAATTACTTGTATGATTTAAATATTTGACTGAATAACCTACATTAAGTATAATTTATGCTAATGACAAAAATTGGTACAATATCTATTGCATTTTCAAAATTGCACAAGATAAAAAGATACAAAACAATCACATCAATGAATAATATATTAATATGGTATATATAAAAATAAGCTTGATTATATTTTTGTAAACGAAGCAGTCATATACTTCTATTATTAAAATATAAAATAAACCATCCATTATATTTAATAACATAAACTAAATGCACGTTCAAAACAGCATTTGTAGACCTATTGTTCATATTGATGGCATAATTTTCAATAATGTGGTACAAATCTTAATTGTTAGAGATCAAATATCTAATTTAAAAATATTATATTAAATTAATATCACAAATTTAATACAAAACTGTACCTAGTTAGTATAATTACAAATTTAATTAGATACTTAAAATGTTTATTTTAATAAAAATGAAATTTACATCTATTATATTATTAATTATGAAATTAATTAAATATTTAAAAGATTTGTTTAAGTGTGAAACAAAATATACATTTATATTTTAAATAAATACGAATATATATATTTATATCGTAAATAAAAAGATTTGAAAAGATTTTATTCGGATGTAATTAAGAGAATATCTAGGAATATCTATTTATAATTTATTAAAGAAACAATATGTTTATGTTAACCAATCCGGTTTTGTAGGCGTAGATGGTTAGATGATTATATTAGAATGATATTATTAAACCATATTGTTAGTAATAAATGAATTATGGCTGATTTCTAGTGAGGGTCTATTTTAAAAAAAATCACACATGAATTAAGGTTGTGACTTCTGTTTTAATATATAAGACTAGATCTTGATCCGCACAACCGCGCGGATGTTCTTTTTCGGTTTTATAAACATATATATATATTTATTTTAGTTCATTAGTGGTACAATTTTAGCGTTAACCATATATTTAAATGTTTATATACCTATATCAAAAATAATAATTTTATAGTTTACATGGTGTAACAATCAAGAGTTTAAAACCATCACATGTATTTGTCACTTCTTATTATATATTTACATTACTGTATTTGGATTTAGTTATTAGATAAATTAATATATGCATGAAACAACATATTTGAAAATTATTTTGTATCAAATTTATATTCAATTCTGACCTGTTAACCTTCAAAGTCTTATTTCCTTTTAGCAATATTTTTTTACGTTTATTCATTTTAAAAAATATATTCTTTGTATATACAAAAGTCTAAGATATTTTAAATTTTATACATGTATCACAGAGTTTGCGAATGTTAAGTGGTTATGTTATATTATTATATTTTTAGCATAAATATTTTATATTTATGAAAATAAAAATATAAATTTATCAATTTAATATAATTTATCATATTTAATTCCATATAATATTTTTATTTTAACATGAATTATTATTATTATTATTATTATTATTATAAAATAGATAAAAATAAGATATAAATTTGTGTTTTATTTTATAAATGATAATTGAATATATATTAATGGATAATAATAGTTAAGTGCTAATTACAAAATTAGTTAAATTATTTACATAAACTTCCTGAAAATTAAGATATTGCTAAAATATTTTTCAACAGATTTGTTAGAATTATATATATATAGTTAAAATGAAAATATCATGATTAAAATAAATACAAAGATTTTATATTATTAGTTTTAGTGAAATACATGTTAATTTTTATACATGTATTATATAGTTTGCTAATGTTAATCCATGTTACCAACATATTATATTATGAACATAAATACTTCTGAAATTAAAATATATAAATCTAATAATTTAATATAATTTATCATATTTAGTTCAATATAATAATTTTCTCTAAATATGATTGATTATGATTATATAATAGATAAAATATGATAAAACTTTTATTCTTCATTTTATAAAATATATTAATGTATAATAATATTTTAAAACTAATTACGATTTATTAAAAAATATTTACATAGAATTTTTGAAAATTAAGATCTTGTTAAAATCTTTTAAACAGATCTGTTAGATTTTTTAGATATATTTATATTTAAAATTAAAATATATCAAAAGATATTATGATTAAAGTAGTTCAAAGATTCTATATATTATTAATCTTCATAAAATAAATTTAATATTTTTAAAAGATGGTCCAAATTAAAAAAATCACACATGAAAAAAGTCATGATTTCTATTTTAATACAGCTTATTATATATACATTGGTTAAATTATTTAAATCGGTTCAGTATTCTGAACTATACGATGGTTTACACTACTACTATGTATAATTTATTAAGGAACAAATAAATGTTTGTTAATCAATCCGGTTTATATGAATCTATTGTTATATTAGGAATGATATATTATTACACCATATTATTAGGAACAATGAATGATAAATGATTTTCTAGTGAAAATCTATTTTTTAAAATATCACACATGAATTAAGGTTGTGACTTCTATTTACACTATTACTATGTATAATTTATTAAGGAACAAATATATGTTTGTTAATCAATCCGGTTTATAGGAATCTATTGTTATATTATGAATGATATATTATTACACCATATTATTAGGAACAGTGAATGATAAATGATTTCTAGTAAAAATTCATTTTTTTAAATATCACACATAAATCAAGGTCGTGACTTCTGTTTTAATATATAAGATATTAACCAAATCTTTGCCCACAAATCCAAAGCAAAAAGCAAAAGAAAAACAAAAAAAACATTGTATTTTGGAGCGGAACCGGAGCCTATTTTAACTAAACCACGCCAATGTTCCGGTTCAATTGCATAACCATGAGTTTGGTTTTAAATAAACTTGGTTTTCCATATATGTTCCAACCAAACAGTGAAGGCACAAAGTCACCATTTATTCAATTCAGTTTCCATCTATATTTTCGTATAAACATTTAAGTTAAACCTATAAAAAGAAGAAAAATATCCAATTTTACCTCGACAAGACCATATGATACAAATCAACGTACTTTCTTCTTTCTATATACGGCTATGTTTACCTGTATAATAATTTTCTTTTTCTTTTTAGCAGTTTATATCACTCGTTTTACGAATCGTTTGAATCGACTGAATGATATATATTGCAACATCATTTCATTGTATATATAATAGAGATCCATTTGTCTATCTCTCTTCATTACAAACTACAAAAGTAATAATAATAAGTAAGAATCAATCATGACAACAATGAAGAAACCACACGTTCTCGTCGTACCGTTTCCACAGTCCGGTCACATGCTTCCACATCTCGACCTCACTCATCAGCTTCTCCTCCGTGGAGCCACAGTCACCGTCCTCGTCACACCTAAAAGCTCTCCTTACCTCGACCCCCTCCGTTCTCTTCACTCGCCAAAACATTTCAAAACCCTAATCCTTCCTTTTCCTTCTCACCCTTCTATACCTTCAGGCGTCGAAACACTCCAGCAACTTCCTCTACAAGCTTTACCTCACATGCTGGAAGCACTCTTTGGTCTCCACGACCCTCTAGTTGACTTCCTGAACCACCAGACGCCGGCGGATCTCCCCGACGTTATCCTGGGAGGCGCTTTTCTCAGCCCTTGGATTAACAAAGTAGCTGATGCTTTCTCGCTAAAGTCTATTTATTTCTTGCCCATCAATGCCCATACGATCTCCATCTTATGGGGTGAGGAAGATAGAAGCTTCTTTGACGAGCTCGAGACTGCCACAACGGCCAGCTACGGTCTCGTCGTCAACACTTTCTACGAGCTGGAGCCTGAGTTCGTAGAGTGTGTTAAAACCAAATTCCTGACTCACCACCGCATTTGGACCGTAGGACCGTTACTCGCCGTTAAAGCGGGAGCTGATCGGGGCGGACAGAGCTCCCTCCCGCCGGAGAAAGTCTTGGCTTGGTTAGACACGTGTAGCGAGGATAACTCAGTTGTTTACATCGCTTTCGGTAGCCAGATCCGACTGACCGTGGAGCAAACGGCGGCTCTTGCGGCGGCCTTAGAGACAAGCGGCGTGCGTTTCATATGGGCCGTGAGGGACGCAACTAAGAAAGTAAACTCCGGAGATAACAACATCGGTGAGGACGACGAAGATGTGATATTTCCGGCGGGGTTTGAGGAGAGAGTTAAAGAGAAAGGTTTGGTCATAAGAGGATGGGCCCCACAAACGTTGATTCTTGAGCATAGGGCCGTTGGGTCGTATCTGACTCATTTGGGTTGGGGTTCGGCTCTAGAAGGAATGGTCGGAGGAGTTGTTATGCTTGCGTGGCCGATGCAAGCAGACCATTTCTACAATGCGAAGCTGCTCGTTGATGACCTAGGAGTTGCGGTGCGAGTCGGAGAGAACAAAGACTCGGTTCCTGACTCGGGCGAACTCGCTAGGGTTTTGGCAGATTCAGTGAAAGATGATTTTCCGGTGAGGGTTAGGTTGATGAGGCTCAGGGAGAAAGGTATGGAGGCCATTAAAGAAGGTGGAAGCTCGTACAACAACTTGGATGATCTTGTTGCAGAGATTTGCGTATGATATTATGTTACTTTAAAAAAGTTTGCTTAATACAAATAAGCTAGGGTTATAAAACTCATGCATGTTGTTGTATTGCTTTTCAGTTATTTATCTTTCAGAAGTGTTTCGCTTAAGGAAAAAAAAGAAATGGGGTAAGAAGTATGTTCTTGTATTTTCCATTTAATTATTTAAGAACTTTTTATCTGTGACGATCATGTGCGTTTTGTTGGTTTGTGCATTCAATGTGTACGGTTTGATATCTCAGTTCAATGGAATAAAAATCTTGGAAAGTCTTTTCACGCCGACAGAGTTAGGTTGGCAATCTCACTGCAAGAGAAGTCTAGGCTCCGAATGTGAAGCAGAATAGTTGCAGGAGAAAAGCAGGAGAAATTAATGCAGAGAAAACCGTAAATATTACCCATTCACATAATAAATTGCAGAACTAAAATAAAATAATAAAATATTATTGTGCTGCATGCAGAAATGTGTATGTGTTACTTTTTGGTCTGCAGGTAAAGGAAGGAAGGTGGGTGGGCGAGAGGCAGAGGGCCAATCGCTGTGTAACTTTTTTTTTAACTGTTTTACCTAACATTTATTTTTTATTGTTTTTATTGACAAATTATCTCTCTATCAAGTAATTTTTGGAAATCAAAGTATTTTTTATTTTTTTCTTCTACGAATTCTAAAAGTTTTATGCATGCATACATTATTATCTTTTAGTTAATTAATTTTATATTTTAATATAAACTAGGTGTGCAGGCATAATCATTTTACTAATAGTTATTAATATATGTATTATGATTTTAATATCATGATAACTTATTTTTTATATTCTTAATCATTTTAGTTTTCTTTGATTTTTATTTCAGTTTACGTCTTCTTAACACAAAGGAATACTATAAAACTATGAGACCATGAGAGGATAATTACATATCAAAAATATTTCACACAATAAAGTAAAGTAAGAATGTGAACTTTTGGTCTCTCTTAATATACTTTGTATTTTTGAACCAGAAACATGTATTAAATTACCAAAAAACACTAAAACACATAAAATGAGAACAAAATAAATAAAAACTAAATAAAAACTAAAGTTCATTGATAATTTTGAAGAAAACAAAAAAAAAAACGAACTGAGATAATGACAATATTTCATTGGTTTACTTGATCAATATATACAACGACTTATCTTAATATTTCATAACTTTACTTTTAATAAAAGAAAAAATAGATAATGATAGTTTTATTATTAAAGTTAATTTATGGTTAGTTATATAATGATAAGTCTAATTATTCATTAAAATATATCTACTTTAGCCGTTTGAGAAATTAAACCATTAAACACATGTTCATAACACGATTACATAGGCAACTCTCTAAACTCAATATCAAAGTATATTTTTCTTATAGATTAAACATTAATAAAACATACACGTGAAATAAATATCAAAGTAATTCAAAATTCCAAACTCCACGTAGCAAAACCGATTTGCTCCTAGTCTTTCAAACTCAAAGAAAGAAGAAAAATATAGAACTCCAACTAAAAAAACAAATATCAAAAGTACATAAATACATATATCAAAAACTATAATTGAGGCAACTTGGAATGAATGAGAAAAATGAAACTATAGAGTTAAAACATCTTACATCATATGAAAATAAAAATTGGTTCTAACTTGTTTAAAATAATTATAATTATAATTCCAATTAAAAAAGTTTGAAAAAGTTATATTATTTAAATTAATAAATTAATGATCTAAGCTAAAAACTAATAAGAATCTTGTGAAAGTTAAATAATTATAATCATAATTACAATTATAAATATCGAGATATTTATATTATTTAAATTAATAAATTAATTAGAATTTTTTAATACTTATATTATCTAAATAAATTAATAAATTGATGATTTAATTTAAAAACTAATAAAAATATGACAAATAAGCAAAATTAATTAAAATCATGGAGAATGTGACAAATCAGCAAAATCACTTCATAGATAATAATATAGATTAGTTATTAATTCATGCATGTGATTAATTGAAATGCAAATAAAGAGAAAAAGAATATGGCCAAATGTGAGATCTAATGAGTGATTTTTTTCCTTTTTAACCTATAAATACTACATAACTTTATTTTTTGTTCATAAACCAAATAACAACACTAAATAATCTTTATATAAGATTTAGATAAATAGAAGAACATATATGTTATAGTTGATTTTATTTTTCTTATTAACAATTATTAACATAAATAAAGTAATTACAGTTGTATTTTAATCTTTTAATATTATATACATCTATATATTTATAAATCTTGTATAAAATTTAATTTATCTTTTATCTTTAGAATTTTAATATTTTTAAAATTATATTTAATTTTTTTTTTTACGATTGGATCTGAATACTGCGGATAGTACGATATCCAAAAACCAGGAATCTGAAATCCAAATACTAAATCCACGGATCCGATAATTTATTAAATTAGTCTGATCTGCATTTGTACTGCTTGATCTGCATGATCTACGTCTGTTCTGCTTTATCTGCATTTTTGTTTGATCTGCATTTTTTGATCTACTTTACCCATTCGAAGCCCTAGTCCAAGCCGACAGCAAAATATTTTGGAAATCGTCGGAGCTCATATTCTCCGGTACATTCCCGACAACCAATAATTGATTGGAGTTAGAGTGTTGGAAACGAAGTTTTATTGTCAGTTTGTCAGAAACTTACCGACAATTCTTTTTTTTCTTTATAGGTTTATTCTAGGCAGAGGCGGACCCACAAGCTTAAAGTCATAGGACTATTTTGAAGCCGAACCGGAGCCTAGTTCAACTAAACCACGCCAAAGTCTCGGTTTAGTTGCATAACCATGACTTTGGCAACAACTATGAAGTAACTATACGTATTACTCTAGCACAAACATGTATCCAACCCCTGGTTGGAGACAAGAAGCGGTTTACAAAAATGGAATTGAATTTTAAAAACCGAGATAAACCGGATACAACACATTAAGCCCTAGCCACCTAAGAAGAAAATGTCATCCAACCCCGGATCTACCACCAAGACGCCGTGATAGTCTAGCCGCCGCCGGGCATTAACTATTGTCGGAGTTGGCGCTGTATTAATGTAGTGATAAACATCTGCGTTGTGTTTTTTTTTTCCTTTTGTGCTTTTCATATTTATAAATAGGATCAAAGCAAGAAGAAATGAAAACACTAGCTCAAAGCGCTAAAACCACCACCTTTCATCATTTGTCTAAACTCTTTGTAATTAACCCTACCATCACCATCAACATCCACTCGCTTAATCATCTTCTTACAATCGTCCAATGTCTTACCTTGCTTGAGCCCCAAGGATGACAAAACCGTCTCCAGTTCATCCACCGTTATAAACCCATCTCCGTTCTGATCAAATACATTGAAAGCTTCCTTCATGTCCTCTTCTTCTTCGTCTTCCCCGTCTATTATGGTCTTGTAAAGCTCCCCGAACTCGTCTATGTCTACACACCCATCACCATTCACGTCGATCTTCTCCATCATTTGAGTCAACTCCTTGTCGGAGATGTGGATCCCTAGGCTTCGCAGCGTCTCTCTCAGCTCTTTATTCGTGATTGATCCGTCACCGTTCTTGTCGAACATTTGGAACACGCGTTTGAGCTCCGTCGGGTCCATTTCTTCTTAGTTTTGTAGGGTTGCGTGTGGAAGAAGAAAGGAAGTTAAAGAAGTCAGAGAGATGCAACGAGATACATTATAGTTGGACGAGAATATATAGAAAGGGATACAAAGAGGAAATATTTGCCTTTTGGTTGATGTTATTATTGGTTGAGAGAAAATATTGAGGGGTTTTAAAAGGATACATGCTCTACGACTTTCTGGAATCATAATATGTTATAATTTTTATTTTAATTGGAAATGCAATCAAATCATTACCAAAATGCAAGTTAAAAATTATAACATATATATTATGATTCCAGAAAGTCACATTTTAAAACTTTCAAGTTATCGGCTCCATGTCTATGCGACTATGCGTACAAATGCAAGTGCCATTTTGCGACGAAAAACAGTATATTCTAGCTAGGAAAGATATATATATCTCAAAATACGACATAACAGGATTCACATTTTCGAAATATGAGTGTTGACAATGATTATAAGCCAATTAAATCTACATGTTTGATGTTAAATTAATGTAACACTACGACCAATCACAATAAGAGTTTTACAAAAAAAATGGCCAACTTCGATTGATCAAGAATAATTCGGTTTTCTCAAACAAGACATTTCTAGAGCAAATATATGTTTTGATATAAGACAATTGGATTGTAAATAATGGTTGGCAAGTATGGAGAAAGCTCCCCATCTTAGAGGAGATTGGTTGCACGTTTAAGTCCAATCATTTTAATATTCAAATAAATAACTTACTATAGTTAGCGAAGTATTCAATTAGAAATCCATTTAATTAACACTTTTTTTGAAGAAAAACAGCTGGCAAAAAAAGAAACTAAAATCCAATGGAGTTGTGAACCACTATAGGAAAGTATCAAAAGATTTTGTTTTGGTTAAAGAATCCATACCTCGAACTTAATGGAAAAATTTAGACGAAAAAAAAAAGAATTTTCTTAGGTTTGTTTTATTTTATTTTACCACAGAAAAAGAAGAAATAATGCTTGAAATTAAAAAGTGCCCACACGCAGGATCGAACTACGGACCTTCAGTTTACAAGACTGACGCTCTACCACTGAGCTATACGGGCTTTTGGCAATGCTTTACTATTATATTTTTTTTAGAACTTTGTTCTGTAACACCAATGCTTTACTATTAATCAGTATTCTAAAATACGGTCTAGGCGCCCGCCTAGGCGGCGTCTAGGCGCTATACGATAGCCGACCGTACCGTTTTCACGGTATACAGTATTTTATGCGGATTTATATAATTCGGGCGCATAATAGCGTTTAGGCGGATATTATGCGGTCTACGCGGACGCCTAGGCGGATTTTGAACAATAATACTCAAAAAAATATTATTATTATATTACATTAATGTTATTATTTATATTAAATTACTTATTTTATGTGTTTATATGATTGTAGATATTAGTTTAATTATTGCAAAATCATTTTAAATTTGTCATCTTTATATATTTAAAATGATTTTAATTTTATAATTTAAGAATATTTATATATGTTAAACTATATACTTATACAAAAATTGTATTTTAAATATATTTATTTTCATTTTTAAAACTAATGTATATATATTAGTTTTATATTTATATTTTGTATAAAATTATATATCCGTATATACCACGTTTAGGCATCCGCCTATACAGTTAGGCGCTATACAGTCATCTTCCGCGTAATGAGCGTCTGACGCATTTTAGAACATTGCTATTAATAATATAGAATTCATTCATTTGTTTCCCGGCAAACCATACCATTACATAGGCTTGTGGGGTGGTGGTTATTTTTATATGGGCCAATAATCGTAGCCCATTAGTTGTATCTCAGTGAACGGGCCGACAAGAAGCTTCCATACCCGGACCGTATATCGCTCGGACCAAGTAAAAGCTCTGTCTGATCAAGACAAAGATATTTCAAAGGGTAAATCCGTAAATTACACCGTTTTCGGACTGACACTTTCCGACATTAATGGCGGAAAGAGAGAGAGAAAAGATTTTTAATAATGCGATTAATAATAATGATAAAGAGACGAGAGAGAAGAACACGATGCCACCTCCGAGCGGGCAAAGCTGGATTAGATTTTTTTTTTTTTCTATCTTCTCTCCAGCTGCCCTCTCCCCATCTTCTTCCTCGGTAAATTTTCAATTTCACATCTTTTTGATTAATTCTTCTGTAAGTTTGATTCCTTTTGCTGTGATTCCAATTCTTAAATCTTGCCCCTTTTTTCTTTCAGGGTGTGATCTGGGTAGGTGGATACTGAATTAGGGGTTTTTCCATCAGAATCGCGTTGCTGCTTGGGGAGAAGAGGAGTTAGAAGACAATGGGGGTTATGTCCAGACGGGTTTTGCCCGCCTGTGGTAACCTCTGTTTCTTCTGTCCTTCCTTGAGGGCTAGGTCTAGGCATCCTGTTAAACGTTACAAGAAGATGCTCGCTGAGATTTTCCCTCGTAATCAGGTCAACTCTTCTTCTTCTTTTTTCTTTTTTTTGAAACACTATCAATCAATCTTCTTAAAGTTTCCTCTTTTGGTACTAATGAAGATCATCTGGTCTTGTTGAAGTCTTGTACTTCAAGTACAGTACTTGTTAAGTTATATCTTCTTTGAAGTTTCATTTTTTGGGTGCTAATGTAGAACATCTAGATTATAGAGTGTTTTTTTCTTTTTCTTTTCTGTTTAGTGATTATTTAGAGGGTAGTCTTGTTGAAGTTTAATACTTGTGACTTTTACTTTAAATTCGGATTTAATTTACTTTTAAGTCCAAAGATTAATGGGTTTTGGATACACAGGATTTTTAAAGTTTCATCATGTTTCTTTCCCAATGTTGTGATTTGGCAGGATGCTGAGCCAAATGATAGGAAAATAGGCAAGCTTTGTGAGTATGCGTCAAGGAACCCTCTACGAATCCCAAAGGTGGTTGCAACGTTTCTGTTATTCCCTATTGTGTAGTTGCTGGCCATACTTCTCTCAGTTGTATCCTCATGTGTTGCAGTCTTTGCTTGACAGATTACAGAGTACCTTGAGCAAAAATGTTACAAAGAGTTGAGAAATGGAAATATCGGATCAGTTAAAGTCGTCTTGTGCATTTACAAGAAGTTGCTTTCATCATGTACGGAGCAGATGTAAGTAGTAGTTTCTTCAGGCTTAACTTGGTGTGTGGCATCTTCTGCTTTGCTTATAACTAGTTTATCATATGAAAATGAACTTTTTTTTTTCCTTGTAGGCCTCTATTTTCATGTAGTTTGCTAAGCGTTGTCCGAACTCTTTTGGAGCAAACAAGAGATGAAGAAGTGCAGATATTGGGTTGCAATACCCTTGTTGACTTTATAAGCTTACAGGTACGCATGGTTACATGTTCTTTAGGAAGATTCTTGTCCAGCTTGGACTACATAATATGGTAACACATTTTGTTTAAAAATACAGACTGAGAATTCGCACATGTTCAACTTAGAAGGTCTAATCCCTAAGCTTTGTCAACTTGCTCAAGAAATGGGAGATGATGAAAGATCACTCCGTTTACGGTCAGCAGGGATGCAAGCTTTGGCATTCATGGTAATGAGTTTCTTCGTCTTAACTGGTTCATTTATAAAACATTTCCTATAAATTTATATATTTCTCACTCAAAACATATCCTATAAAAATGAATTTGTGCAACATGTTACAAGATTATATTTGTTTGCTACTAACCAATAGTTATTACCAGGTTTCTTTTATTGGTGAGCATGCCCAACTATCAATGGACTTGGATATGGTGAGTCAGGTCTATTACCTCCAGGTTTTATATGGATTAGATTATTAACTCTTCTTTTTCATCTTGAATTAGATTATTTCTGTGATTCTGGAGAATTATATGGATTTGGAGAAGAGCCAAGAAGATAGCAACGAAGTGAAGACTCCCAACATGAGCACAAAGGTTTCTTTCAAACATAATCCAGTGACTGACTATAAGTTGGAAAACATGTAAGGCTTTCTCAGAACTTTATATTGCCTCTTGAAAATGCATCATGTATATGTTATTTGATTTTATCCGTTACATCCATTCAGGGACATTTCAAAGAGCCCCTCATACTGGTCTATGGTTTGCCTTTGCAATATAGCCAAATTAGCAAAGGAAACTACAACTGTTCGTCGTGTTCTGGAACCGCTTCTGAATGCTTTCGACAGTGGAAACTACTGGTCTCCAGAGAAGGGTGTTGCCTCTTCTGTTTTATTGTTTCTTCAGTCTCGTCTGGAAGAATCAGGTCAGAGAGGATTAATATTGCTATATTTCCTGATTTTTTAACTTCGTCTATGAGGCGACTGATTAAAGAAGTATTCAAGCAGGAGAAAACTGTCATGTGCTGGTATCTTCTTTGATCAAGCACTTGGATCATAAGAATGTGATGAAGCAACAAGGAATTCAAGTTAACATGGTTAATGTAGCTACATGCCTTGCGCTACATGCTAAGCAGCAAGCTTCAGGAGCAATGACTGCTGCAATAGCTGACTTGATGAAGCACTTGCGGAAGTGCCTGCAAAATGCAGCTGAGTCAGATCTGTCTGCTGATGAATCGAAGCAGAACTCTGACCAGCAGAATGCGTTAGAAAACTGCATCACAGAGCTCTCAAATAAGGTTAGCTTTATTGTTTTTATGAGGTTTTGATCCTTCCCTCTGATTTATCATGGTTTTTGTGGACTTTTGACCATGATATAAGTCCGGTTTTAGAGTTTTTTGGTATTTTTTCAAGTCTTTTTGAGTCATTGTAGGTTCAAGTGTGTTTCACAAGTATTGTTAATATTACAAAGTTGTGGACAATCACATAACTTTGTTCAATTTTTGTTTTGTTTTTTCTTTAAGGTTGGGGATGTAGGGCCCATTCTTGATATGTTGGCGGTGGTTCTTGAGACGATATCAACTAATGTACTAGTTGCTAGGACCACAGCATCAGCCACTCTCCGTGCTGCACATATAGTATCAGTGGTCCCAAATATTTCTTACCACAAGAAAGTGAGATTTTTTTTTACTGCAGCTTTTGTTTTGTTATTTGACTACCTGTTCTAACGGAGTGTTACTGTGGTCTGTCTCCAGGTATTTCCTGATGCTTTGTTTCACCAACTGCTCCTTGCTATGTCCCACACAGATTACGAAACTAGAGTTGAGGCACACAATGTTTTCTCCGTCCTGCTTCTTCGAACTCTTCTTTTGCCTTGGTCAGACCAACATAAGGAAACCTCGGATGCTGTCAGGAGCCAGAGTATCAGTTTACAGGAGGAAGAGAGAGATAAAGTTGAGGAATCCTTAGACAATGATCTGCGTAAAGATGCAAACCACATATCTCATGCAAGTGATCTTAGTTGTCAGTCCTTGGATAGCTTAAAGGATGGTGGTATAAAGGTATGAATCTTCTTAGTGATTTGAGTGTAACTGATAGTGAGTTGATTATAGTTTGATTTTCATGCTTTTGCAGTCTTTATGTTCACTTCGGCTGAGTAGTCACCAAGTAAATATGCTCCTTACATCTCTATGGATCCAAGCAACTTCTACTGAGAACACCCCTTCAAATTTTGAGGCAATGGCTAGCACGTTTAATACCACTATTTTGTTTTCACTAGCAAAGGTTAGTCCACTTATCTTATGCTAAGTTAAAAAAAAAAGACCATACAACACGTATACATGATTTTAATGGTTATGAACTTGAATTTGAGTTCTGTTTCTCTGATTTGGTGAATGCAAATGGCAGAAATCAAATCACATGGCTCTGGTGCGGTGTTTTCAGCTTGCCTTCTCTCTTCGGAATCTCTCTTTGAATCAAGATGGTAAGTTAAAAGACTACTTTGTTGGCTTTAGATATAATGCAACTCTGACGTATATTTTTTTTTGGTATGATTCTGAAGGAGGTTTGCAGCTCTCTCGTAGAAGATCGCTCTTCACTTTTGCATCATATTTGCTCATTTTCAGTGCCAAGATTTGTAACATACCGGAGCTAATTCCAGTTGTCAAAGAATCTTTAACTGGCCAAATGGTTAGCTTTTTGCTAAATATTACATCTGTTGGATGCGCAGCTGTCTTCTAATCTGTTTGTGCAATTCTTTCTTGTCCTGAATAGGTTGATCCTTATCTTGTACTGGAAGGAGATATCAGACTGCGTGCTGGTTGTTCTGGATTTCCACAGGAAGAAGAAGTGGTAGCATATGGATCTGATAAAGATGATGGTGCTGCCCTCAACTCGTCAGAGATTGTGGAAAATGATAGCCGCCTTAAGGAAATCGTTATCACTCATTTCACATCGAGATTCCAGACATTATCCGAGGTACTTGTGCATCCATCCATTCATGATAGTTCTGTTATTTTTTTGGTGGAAGTTGTGTTTGATCTTATATCCAAATTAGCACATATAAAAAGCGGTATTGATTATAAAAGAAACAATGAGTTTTACTTACTGGTCTTTTTTAGCAGTGAAGATATTGTCCTAATGCTGTGTTTGGTCAGTGTATCTATTCATAGCCAATGAGTATGCTTACTGTTCTCTTCTTGCAATAGCGTCACCTTATGAAAATGTTGTGTGTAATGCTCTTAGGAGGAGCAAACAAGTTTGAGAAAGGAGATTGAGTCAGATTTTTCACGAGATGATGCACACCTGCTTGGTGCACCATTGTTCATGGATACACCAGGACCTAGTTCTCCTCTTGATCAAATAGAACTCCCAGCCTTTGAAGAGGTATAGTGACTCACTTACAAACTTGCTTCAGGTGTGTGAGTTCCTTAACCGAAAATTGCGTTTATTCTGCAGGTTGAGCTTTCGGAAATAGCGGCATTTGAAGAAATTTCACCGGGGGCTAGTGGGAGTCACAGAACGTCCTTGTCCACAAACACTAACCCTGTTGATGTTCTGAGTATCAACGAGCTGTTACAATCTGTAATCTATACATACACTCAGTATTTCATATTAATTTCTATTGTTTCCCTCTGTGATCGTTTTTTTTTGTTTCATTGGATGATGTGTAGGTATCAGAAACTGCTAGGCAAGTTGCAAGTCTCCCTGTTTCCTCCCTTCCTGTACCTTATGACCAGATGATGAACCAGTGCGAAGCTCTTGTGACGGGTAAGCAGCAGAAGATGTCTGTGCTTAGAAGTTTCAAACCCGAAGCAACCAAAGCTTTGACATTCTCAGAAGATGATGAAAAGGAGGAACTCTTTCTTCTCAAGGAGGTGAGAGAGAGAGAGAGAGAGAGAGAGAGAGTGTGTGTTTTTTTCTCTGTTCGGGTGAAAACTAATTGTCCTCTCTCATCAACTTTAAACTTCATTTTGTGTGTTGCAGACAGAAGAAGGTGATGAAGATGATCACAAGGCACTCACTGTGTCACAAGTCCAACCTCAAGGCCAGTACGCATTCTGCTCACTCGAAGTGGAACAAAACTCTTTTCGGTTACCGCCTTCAAGCCCCTACGATAAATTCCTGAAAGCAGCTGGATGTTAAACCCCGGTACATTACGTAAAATCTTGCATATATATATATATAGACTCACACGGCATAATATATATATATATATATTATCACGTGTAATCATGTGCTTCATATATTCAATTAGTCACCATCTTGACTCTTGTTGGAAGCAACTATGATTGATTCATTCCATTTGTATGTTGTGATGAACCAAAAGAAAATGTTGTATCATTAAGTAAGCATTTGTTAATCTGAAACTTGAATTGTCTTCTTCGTTGTCTTTGTATCACTGATGTGAAGTGTTGTTGCTTGTTTGTTTTTTTTTTGTAGTGAGCTGCTTGTGTGTGTGTGTGTTTTGTTCTCTGTTGTTGAACGAATTGTAGTTTGAAACCAAGTCTTCTGGTTGTTTATAGTTTGTATCTTGGCTAGCTCTGGCTCTAAAACTCATAGAAGTGTTAGGTCAATGGAGTAACAACTCAAATGAAACAATTTGGATGAACGGAAATAAATAACTTATACTACGTTCAAAGAGTCTTGAAAAACAAAAACCTATCATAGCCTTTTCAGGGTTTGAGCTATATAGGCTGTTTGTCAATCTCAAAATCTCCTATCTATCAATCACTTCTGGAGTCTCCAAAACAGAGATAAGAACCACGACTGAGAATCCAGTGGATGTACTTACACAGGCGATCGTCGCAGCTAAAGAGTGGTCGGGGGCGCAGGATTGTGTGGAGAAGACCCCTTGGTCACAACCTCTTTTGCCAATTCCGCAGAGTGATGTGGTTGTGCGATCAGATGCAGCGTGGTCGGAGAATTCCGGTAGAGCTGGATTGGCCTGGGTTCTGAAGAAGCAAGAACAGAGTACAAAAGGACAGAGAGGAACAAGTTTCATTTCGTCGGCCTTAATCGCCGAAGGTCTGGCGCTGAGGGAGGCGGTGAAAGAGTGTTGCAATCAAGGAGTGAAGAAGGTTGTGTTTGAATCGGATTCATTGCAACTAATCTCGGCCATCAACAGCAAGGATCCTCCTTTGGAGATCTATGGAATTGCAGAGGATATCCAGATTTTAGCTTCAGCTTTTGTTACTGTTGTGTTTATGTGGATTTCCCGTGAGAAGAATAGGGAATCAGATTTGATTGCAAAGAAAACTTTATCTTTGTATGAATAAAAGGTGGTTGTAGGAAATTTAATTCCCCCACCTAATTAGTTGGAATGAATGAAAATTGATTTGTGCCAAAAAAAAGAACCACGACTGAGTAATTTAAATAAAAATTATTTGGATAAATTTAACTTTTTGGTTAATTCTTTTGGGTTTGAATTGAATGTTAAATTGAATTAAAAAAAAAAACCTTTTTATGCTTCCTTCTTTAGTTTCTTCTATACAAAGTTGAAAAAAACTTCTTATATAAACAATTTCACTTCTATAACTTCTTCTTCCTTTAACTTTGTTTAGTTGCAAACCAGAATCTCAAACCTCCTTCGAGCCCATTATCTTTCATCTTCTTCATAATAGAGAATTTGTTTCTCACCGTTCTATCAATCATCTTTATCAAAAGAGCTGGTGGAGCATGCTTTCTTCTATTCCTTTCCCTCCAAATTTTTTTTTTCTTTTGGGTATTTCATTTTTTTTGGTTTATATATAGTATTTAAATAATATTTATTAATTTTAAAATTAAATATATTTAATATTTTAAGTATAGAAATAGTATTTATATATTCGGATATCGGTTTTAATTTTTCGGTTACAGATGTAATAAAAATTGTTCGGTTATTTATAAACATCAGTTGGTTTCGAATTTGTTTTTTTTTTCAGTTCGGTTGCCGTTCATTTTTGGTTCCTAGTTTTTATGGCCAGACCTACTCCTCTAGTCCTCTTAATCGATCACCTCAGGAACTCTTAGAATACCCTTAGACATAAATTACAGTCAAACCATATGTAAACGATTGGCGGCTTTCCAAATTTCCATCATTATCTAAACAAGAAAAAGAAGTCTGACCGTCATCTTCTGCTGTCTCTTCTTATACCTAGTAGGGTTTGTGTAAACTTGAAGATTGTGTGTTAAATGAATGTTGACTGACTCATAGAGAAAGAGGTGTCAAGAGATGAAACCTAATAGCATGCCAGATCCTGTGTCTGCTCGTCAGTCTAATGTAAACCCTGAGGAGATACGGACGACTCTTCTTTCTAGAGCAACATCACTTTCCGAAACTGCGTTGAAAGTTCTTCTCTGGAGACGAGATAAGCTTGTAATAATTCAAGATTTTGATCAAAATTAAATACATATTCTTCTCTTACGCCGCTTAAGTGTTTATCTCTTCTTCCTTGTGGATGCGTGCATGCAGACTCATGAGCAGCGGTCCATAGAAGATAAGATTGCCAAATGCGATGAACGCATCAAGAACATCAAAGGTACTTGACCTTTTTTTGTCCCAACTTTGATTTATACATGAACTTTGAGTGCTTATCGTGTGGGGGGTTATATATAGGTGATGTAGAGCTGCAACTAGAAACAATACTCGAGAGCTGTAACGAGGCATACCCTAGACGCATCTTTCAAGAATCTAATGAAATGTCAGCATGTCAAAGCAACAAGAGGCAGAAGCTCTGTGAATCTCCTCCTTTTACCAAAAGCATGTGTCAGGTAACTTTTTTGGTAAACTCTCTCTGTTCATTTCATGTTCAAAAGAAAAAGAGAGATTCTTTTTTTTTTTTGAAACAAAAGAAAAAGAGAGATTCATTTATCCTATTTTATTGCAGAAATTCGATGGCGTCTGTTTCGAGAATAGCTGGGTACTACCAAGCTATCATGTATCTCTATCAGATGGTACGCTTTTGTGAGATCATATAGCAACTCAGCTCCTTTCGTAACATTGCAGTTTACATGTTGATGTTGTTGCTTTGTTTTTAAAAAGGTGGGTTTGTAGCTGAAGTAAGAATAAAGGAGACTCAGTTCGCGCACTCAATCTGTGGAGAAGAAAAGTCTGATGCTGAAGAAGCTAAGGAATCTGCGGCGGCTTGCTTGCTAACCAAGTTACACCAGAACACAACAATAGCCAACGATCATTTCTGCTTCCAGAAAAACTATTTAAATACTGAAACTGGTTTGATTATGTGTATGTGTTATCTTTAATCTTGTGTTCAGGGACATAGTAAGCAAGTACGGTGATCGTTTGTTGGAGACAATAGAATCAACCATCAAGGAATTCTCCCTTAACCAAGAAGAACGGCTCCATGTAGCGAAGTATGGCCATGGAGAAGCTTGATTTGGAGTTTGAAGACAGAGATGCTTCGGACATAGGAACTGATATAAGAGTTATTAGTTATTAAGCTTTAACCACTCTGAAACTTTAACTTCTAAGAGTTTGCCACACTTTTTGCATGGAAATCATTTCATATGGAAACAAAATCAAGAAATGATTTTAAACCGCATGCTTTGATATAATGATTGGACAAAATTTTCTCCTATGAGTGAAACCACACTTACGATTTCATTGCTGATCAGTTTTTAACTATCCACAGTTTACAATAGTTGTGTTTCTGGCACGATCGATGACTCACCCAAAATACTAGATTTAGTTCTTTTACTAGTAAGTTTTGATCTCTATATTTCGGCTGACTTTAGCTCCTGTCAAGCTTTCTTGAATATATACCATCAAATATTTCCATTTTATGTGATATTCACCCTTTATATCAAATTTCTATAAAAGATAAAATTCTTCTTATCCTCACATCTGTCTTTAGAAATTTGATATATTTTCTTCTCTTTGTTCTGAACTCCAAAAGAGCTTAAAAACAACATTTATGATGCCACGTTTACTAGACATCATAGCCTTTTCAGGTTTTGAGCTATAGGCTGTTATTATGTCAATCTCAAAATCAAATTGAAAGACTCATATCAATCAACATATATAAGAGAATACTTACTGTAGAAGACTGGAACTCCCCAAATACCCTTAGACGATCTCCAATCTATACCTATTTTTTCCTCTATAATTTCCACTAAAATAGAGTCATTCTATTATTGTGTAAGTTTTGCTCCATTGGTTTACTTTAAAATAGAATTACTCTATTATAGAGTACAAAATAGAGGGATTTCACTTTTTCACACTATATTTGGAGTGAAAAAATAAAATTCCTCTATTTTCTACTCTATAATAGAGTGACTCTATTTTAGAGTAAACCAATGGAACAAAACTTACACTATAATAGAATCACTCTATTTTAATGGGAATTATAGAGGAGAAAATAGTATGGGTTGGAGATGCCCTTATAAGATGTACAAATGACAGTAAAACCGGATGTTAACCATTAATGCCTTTTCGAATTTCCACACTTGTCTAAACAACAAATAGAAAAGTAAAACATCTTCTGGTTCTCTTCTCTGAGTTTTCTCCTTATACTAGTAGGGTTTGGTTTCACTTTACCGGTAAAACTCCTTCTCACTTTCTCCTTCGTTCCCATAGAAACATACGGTTATTTTATATATTGCAGAAGCTTGATGATATCTGTCTCGAGAATAACTGGGTACTACCAAGCTATAGTATATCTGTATCAGATGGTAAGGTTTGAGATCATATGGAAAATCCTTGTTCAGCTCCTTTACTAACATAACAGTTTTACATGTTGACGTTGTTGTTTTGTCGAAAAAGGTGGATTTGAAGCTGAAGTAAGAATAAAAAAGGCTCAGTTCACGCACACAATCTGTGGAGAGGAAAAGTCTGATGCTGAGGATGAGGAAGCTAGGGAATCTGCGGCGGCTTGCTTGCTAACTAAGTTACACCAGTACACAACAGCAGCTAATGTCCTAACAGAGGACCATTTGAGGTTCATTGCTGTATTTCATCTGTTTCAGGCTTGTTAAAGATAGCATTAGGTAAGACTTACATATTCGGTTGCATATCCCCTTCTTCCGTGAAAGTACTGAAGCCGAGTACATCCGGTGAAACCTCATAAAAAGATCCATATGAATATATAAATTCACATTCTTTGCTTATTTACCTTGAATTGTCAATTTGATCCATGCACCTTACAAAAATACATGTGTGTTGTGGTGGCAGCAACCCAATGCTTCAGAAGATAAGCACCAAGATTCCGAGAAACAAAGAGGAACTCCTCCAGATAGATGGCCTTGGGAAGTAAGTTATCTTTGCTTCCACAAACTCTACTTGTAATCTATCAAGATAAGAACTCAAACGAGTTTGATTAAAGATATGTGTTATGTTTAAAACTTGCCTACGTTCAGAGACAAAGTAAGTAGGTACGGTGATCTGTTGTTGGAAACAATAGAGACAACGATCAAGGAGTACTATGTAACCAATAAGAAAGTCTCCATGGAGTAAAAGTATGGGCATGGAGAAAATTTGTTTTGAGTTTTGAATGACAAAGATGGGTTACAAAAAATTTGTGACTACTCTGAAACTTTTTGTGTAAACTTACAAAAAAAACCTTAATGTTCAGTAGATTGCAGAAACCTTTTGTAAACTTCTGTGGCCTGCTCAGTAAAGTAGATTGCAGAAACTTTATATTCAACGTTTATAGTTCTTCATGATCTTTCTAAGTACTTATGTCCAGTTCAGTATGGTTTAAAACCAATATGCATGGAAACAAAACATACAATATGATTTTAGATCGGATGACATAAATGTGTATGTGATAATTAACAAATCTCAAACTGAACCTGTAAATAGAAATTAAGTACACAAGACATGATGAGATTTTTTTTCTCACACATGTGTGTTGTAAGAAAACTGTTGTAATAGTTAGCATTAAGTAGAAAAGCAGTCTAAAGCTTGGTTTGATCATATTGTCATGAATTGGAAGAACCATCTGCTTACTCGTGTACGGGTTGGATCCATCCGACAAGGAAGATGAATTTCAGCAGCATTGGTGTTCCCACCACCATACTCTCACACCACGTTCTTCACAAGCAGTATCACCATTGATCTTCTCAAGGAACGTTAAAAGACACTTGTCTTCTGAAAACACACTTCTTAAGTTAACTGAAGGAGCAACTATGTACACTCTATACAAGGAAAAAAACTCCCCGAAATACCCTCAAAAGAGAGACCAATATTACAGTGAAACCAACCCCATGGAAAACAAAAAGTATTGGCGCCTTTTCGAATTTCTTTTCTCTCTTTATTATTAAACACAAAAACAAATGTTTTTGTATTTACACATGAAGTTTTTATGATCTTCTTCCTCTTCCTTCTCCATGTTGTCTCTCTCTCTCTCTGCCTGCCTATAAGTACAAAGCTGACACATTTCTAAAGTTTTCAACTTTCTCTTTTCCTCATTTACCCAAAACGGCAATTAGGGAAACTTCGTCACAAAGCCTAAAAAGGGTTTCCTTTTCCGGTAAAGTTCCACACTTTTCTCTCCTTCGTTTCCATCGGAAAGATCTCAACTTTATCTTCGCTTCTTCCTCTGTAATCAATTTCTGGGTTTCTTCTCACGTTTTGCTTAAACTCTTTTCGCTTAGTGATTGAGATTATGGAGGAAGTAGACAGCTCTTTACATGTCACTAAGGCCTCCTCGGATGCTTGTCCCACAGAGGACGCCATTAGAGCTCTGTTAGAGAACTTAGTCGACCCTCTGCTTCCACCCAAACCTTCTCCAAACGATGTTCCTTCCAAGGCTCTCCGTGAATCTGTTGCTAAACAGGTGAGTTCTAAAGCCCCTCTCTTGGTGGACTTCAAAAATCTCTAATTTAGACATCTAAGACAACAAAGGTTGTGTCTTTTTGGTGTTTGATTCAGGTTCATGCCGTTGTGCTGTTGTACAACTATTACCACAGAAGAGACCATCCTCATCTTGAATGCTTGCCTTTTGAGTCGTTCCGTAGCTTGACTACTGTTATGCGGCCTGCTCTGCTGCCTCATTTTAAGGAATCTGGAGAAGATGGAGTTTTGGAGAAGGTTATGTTAGATGCATGTAGTTTATCCATGAGCTTGGGTGCGTCTACTACGGATTTTTCCAGCTTGAAGAAGTTGCCCATAAGGAAAGTTGCAGTCTTGTTAGTTGATTCCAGGAAGACTTGTTGTTATCTTCAACACAGTTCCATCACACAGGGTGTGTGGTCACTACTTGAGAAAACTATTGAAAGAGAGAAGAGTACTGCTGCTGGAGGCCATAATGAAGAGGTTATCTTTCAGAAAGTTGCATTTGCGGCTATAGAGGAGGCCACTGGTTAGTATGAAAGTTTAATCATATGGTTACTGTGTAGTTGCATTCTTGGTGGAAGTGTTGACAGTTTTGAATCTTTTTCAGGTATTAATCACAAAGACGTTGTGATCTTGGAGAGGCATTTGGTACAATCCTTGAGTGAAGAGAAGACAACGACCCAGTTTTACATAATGAAGTGCACTTCACAAGACAAATTTTCTGGAGAGTTCCCTGTGGAGGAAGCACTTAACTGGTAAGTAGATTTTGGCATTGTAAGGAAAGTCTCTAGCTGCAACCTATATGTTACAAAATTGATTCATATTTAAAGAGTGACTCATAAGTTCGGCAAGATGGTCTTTTGAACTCGCTTTACTTCATTAGTTGAATGATTGAAAAGTACTATATTTGTAAGTATAAAGAGGTATTGATATTTCCTAATCAGTTTCTTTTTTTCTTCTCTGCTTGAATAGCATGCAAGGTCCTTTGTTTGAGAAAAGCTTCTCTGAATGGTCTACCAATTCCACAGTGGAATACTTTCATGTTCTTCCATATGCCACTCTTATAGCAGACTGGTTTTCCAGGTATATGTGCACCCTTTTATCTTTTACAAGTTATTATTCGTAGCATTGGTTCTGAGTTTGTTTTGCACCTCTCTTGATTCTGTTTCTTTTTTCAGGCGAGAAGACGCGGAATTTGTGATAGAGAAAGGAGCAGAAGCTGTATGTGATGAGATTGAAAGCAATGGAAAGGCAGATGAGTCTGATATTTGTCCCAGAGAGGACGCCATCAGAGCTTTGTTAGAGAACTTAGTCGACCCTTTGCTTCCACTCAAGCCTTCTCCAACTGATGTTCCATCAAAGGCTGTCCGTGAATCTGTGGCTAAGCAGGTGGTTTCTAAAGTCCCTCTCTGTTTCTTGGTCGACTTCAGAATCTCTAGTTAGACATCTAAGACAACAATGGTTGTGCCTTTTAGCGTTTCCCTTTTTTTTTTGTTAACTTTGTTTTGCAAATGGTGTTGATTCAGGTTCGTGCTGTTGTGGTTCTGTACAACTATTACCACAGAAGAGAGCATCCTCATCTTGAATGCTTGTCGTTTGAGTCGTTCCGTAGCTTGATTACTGTTATGACGCCTGCTCTGCTGCCCTACTTTAAGGAATCTGGAGATGGAGTTGTATTGCTGGAGAAGGTTATTGCGGATGCATGCAGCTTATCCATGAGCTTAGATGCGTCTTCTGATTTTTCCAGCTTAAAGAAGTGGCCCATAAGAAAAGTTGCAGTCCTGTTAGTTGACTCAAAGAAGATTCGTTGTTATCTTCAACACAGTTCCGTCACACAAGGTGTGTGGTCACTACTTGAAAAAACCATTGAGAAAGAGAAAGCTGCTGCTGCTAAAGGCCAGAGTGAAGAGGCCATCTTTCAAAAAGTTGCATTTGCTGCTATAGAGGAGGCCACAGGTTAGTAAGAAAAGTTAATCATATGGTTACTGTAGTTGCATTCTTGCTGGAAGATACCTAACAATTTTGAGTCTTTTCAGGTATTAATCACAAAGACGTTGTGATCTTGGAGAGGCATTTGGTACACTCCTTGAGTGAAGAGAAGACAACGGCCAAGTTTTACATAATGAAGTGCACTTCAGAAGACAAATTTTCTGGAGAGTTCCCTTTGGAAGAAGCACTTAATTGGTAAGTAGATTTTGGCATTGTAAGGCTCTATGGCAGCTTTAAATGAGCTTACATATTCACTTAAAGTTTTGATTCTTATTTAAAGATCGACTCATAATCTGGCAAGATTGTCTCTTGAACTCGCTTTATTTCAATAATTGAATGATTGGATAATGAAGTAGGATGCAAGGATTTGTTTGAGAAACTTATATATTCACTTAAAAAAATTGATTAATGTTTAAAGATTTGACTCAGATTATATTATTATCTTCCTAAATCAGTTTCTTTTGCTCTTCTCTGCTTGAATAGCATGCAAGGTCCTTTGTTTGAGAAGAGCTCCTCTGAATGGTCTACCAATTCCATTGTGGAATACTTTCATGTTCTTCCATATGCCAGTCTTGTAACAGACTGGTTTTCAAGGTATATGCGCGCCCTTTTGTCTTTACAAGTTGCTATTCTTTGCATCAGTTCTGAGTTTGTTTTGCATCTCTCTTTGATTCTGTTTCTTTTTTCTTTTCAGACGAGATGAAGCTGAATTTGTGATAGAGAAAGAAACAGAAGCTGTGTGTGATGAGATCGAAACCAATGGAAAGGCAGATGACTCGAGTACTTGTCCAACAGAGGACGCCATTAGAGCTTTGTTAGAGAACTTAGTCGACCCTTTGCTTCCACACAAACCTTCTCCAACTGATGTTCCTTCCAAGGCTGTCCGTGAATCCGTGGCTAAACAGGTGATTTTAGAGTCCCTCTCAGTCTCTTGGTGGACTTCAGACATCTATGACAACAATGTTGCGTTCTTTTTTTTTTTACCTTGATTTCTGTTTTTGCAAATGGTGTTGACTCAGGTTCATGCTGTTGTGCTGCTGTACAATTATTACCACAGAAGAGATCATCCTCATCTGGAATTCCTGTCTTTTGAGTCTTTCCGTAGCTTGACTACGGTTATGAGGCCTGCTCTGCTGCCCCACTTTAAGGAATCTGGAGATGGAGTTGTATTGCTGGAGAAGGTTATTGTTGATGCATGCAGCTTATCCATGAGCTTAGATGCGTCTTCTGATTTTTCCAGCTTGAAGAAGTGGCCCGTAAAGAAAGTTGCAGTCCTCTTAATTGACTCAAAGAAGACTACTTGTTATCTTCAACACAGTTCCATCACACAGGGTGTGTGGTCACTACTTGAGAAAACCATCGAAAGAGAAAAAAATGCTGCTATAGGCCAGAATGAAGAGGCCATCTTTCAAAAAGTTGCATTTGCTGCTATTAAGGAGGCCACAGGTTAGTATGTAACTCCAGTGAGGAGTTCTCAGAAAGGTTCTCAAAACATTAAAACTAAAGATATTAACAAAAAGATACTTTTTATAAACTATAGATATTTATATATACATACATATGATATAAGAAACTTGTTTTGAGAACCTCCAACTAAGGTTGCTCTAAGTTTAATTATATGGTTACTGAAGTTGCATTCTTGCTGGAAGTTACTTAACAGTTTCTTTTTCAGGTATTAATCACAAAGACGTTGTGATCTTAGAGAGGCATTTGGTACACTCTTTGAGTGAAGAGAAGACAACGACCAAGTTTTACATAATGAAGTGCACTTCACAAGACAATTTTCCTGGAGAGTTCCCTATTGAAGAAGCACTTAACTGGTAAGTAGGTTTTGGCATTGGAAGGAGAGGCTCTAGCTGCAACATATATGCCAGCTTTAGAGAAACTTATATATTCACCTAAAAAATTGATTCATATTAAAGATTGACTCCTAAGCTTGGCAAGATGGTCTCTTGAACTCGCTTTACTAATCAGCTTAATATATATTATTATCTTCCTAATCAGCTTGTTTTGCTCTTCTCTACATGAACAGCATGCAAGGTCCTTTGTTTGAGAAGGGCTTCTCTGAATGGTCTACTGATTTCGCAGTAGAATACTTCCATGTTCTTCCATATGCCAGTCTTATAACAGACTGGTTTTCCAGGTATATGTGCCCTTTTGTCTTTACAAGTTGTTATTCTTTGCATGGGTTCAGAGTTTGTCTTCAAGGAGCAGCAATGTTAATTGATTCTGTTTTTTATTCCCTAGGCGAAAAGACTCTGAGTTTGTGATAGAGAAAGAAGCAGAAGCTTTATGTGCAAGCAATGGAAAAGCAGATGCGTTTGATACTTTTGACACTCCTGGAAAAGGAGATAATGCTACTAATGTATGTATTGGTATTGATAAAATTATGTTGTTGTGTTGAGGAATATGGCTCTACAGAAGTAACTTAGACAATTAAAATTGCAGGCCAGAAAAGATGCCGCCGCTTCACGTAGCAGTCCTAAAGCTAGAAAAAAAGTTGCTCCCAAGACGTATTCTCGTGTCTTGAGAGGAAGAACAGTTCCTGCAGTGGAACCCAGTTCCCAGGTTGAGACTGTAGTTGCGTTGAAGGCTAATAATGCAGATAGTGAAATGAGCCCTTGTAAGGATAATGGGGAGAGAGGTGGTTTGGAGGTGAAGTCTGAAACCTGACATTCTCAGTTCTGTCTTCTAAGTATTTTTCATCACCTTTTTTTGTAAATGCAGGTTGGGTCTGGTTCAAATTATCAAAGAGATAAGAAGAAAACTGTTTTTGACAAACTTAAGAGCATGCTTAAGCTTAACTCATCTCCTGTTTCTGCTCATGACTCTAACCTAAACCTTGAGGAGCTACAAGCCACTCTTCTTTCTAGAGCAACATCTCTATCCGAAACTGCGTTGAAAGTGCTTCACTGCAAACGAGATAAGCTGGTAATATAACTGCAGAATTTGATTTAATAGTCAGAATACAGTAAAGAAACTGATAAGCTCTCTTCTTCCTTGAATTCAGACTCTTCAGCAGAGGGAGATAGAAGACGAGATTGCTGAATGTGATAAACGCATCAAGAACGTCAAAGGTGTGTGTGTTGTATATACTTCCTTTTTCTGCCCCAGTTTTGTTTTTTTTGTATGAACTTTTTAATGCTTATCATGGGTGTTGTACAAGGTAATTGGGAGCTGCAACTAGAAACAATACTCGAGAGCTGTAACGAGGCAAACCAGAGGCGAATCATTCAAGAATCTCATGACAAGTCAGCATGTCAAAGCAACAAGAGGCAGAAGCTCTGTGAACCTCTTCCTTCTACCAAAAGTATGTGTCAGGTAACTTTTTGGTTTAACTCTTGAGTGTTTTGATCATTTCAGTTTCAGAAGAAAAAAAAAGATTCATGACCCTTATTTGTTGCAGAAACTCGATGATTTATGTCTTGAGAATAACTGGGTACTACCAAACTATCGCGTGTCTTCAACAGATGGTAAAAGATTTGAGCACCCACGTGTGAAATTCTTTGTTTCAGCTCCTTTATTAACTCAAAATCCTTTTGTGGATGATGTTGTTGCTTTGTCCCAAAACAGGTGGGTATGAAGCTGAAGTAAGAATAAAGGAGACTCACTTTGCGCATACAATCTGTGGAGATGAAAAGTCTGATGCTGAGGAAGCTAGGGAATCTGCAGCGGCTTGTTTGCTAACTAGGTTACACCACAGCACAAGACAACAGCCATCAACTTCTCGTCATGATTGAGTGAGATCCATGAGCAACTCACTAACTTCCAACAAGAGTAGAGTAGAAAAAAAGGTTGTAAAGATCACTAGTTCTGCAGTTTCATCATCTTTGCAAGTAGTTTTGTCTTAAGCTGGCTTTTGAACTTTGTTTTAGATATTAAGATGCAAGTTTAACTTTACAAGAAGATTCTACTGATGAACTATCTTTTGTTCTTGCAACTTTTCCAGTCAGACAAAATCCGGATTTAAAAAAAAACTTTGGTTCCTTTCATTCTTCTCTTAGCAAATCTATAACCTATTAAACCGATATGAGAAAAGTTAAGCCTCAGAAATTCGCCTGATGCTGGGCGAATTCCGATAAAAATCTCAAAATTGAATGCTTGGGGCTCTGATCATCATCACCAAGCCCTTTGTCCAAAGTCTCGAGAACACCCTTCATGATTCGAGTATAAACCCTCTCCATCTGCGGGATGCTGTAGTTTTCAGTACGCTCCATGAGCACTCCCTTCACTGATTCTATCCCGCTTGACATTTCTTCGTCTGGCTTCTTCGCTGAATCTCGGGAACAGTCGCCACTCGCTTCTTCCACACAAGTCTCCTCCTCTTTTCTCGGTGGCTGCTCGCTTTCATCTTCTTTGTCATCATCTGCTGAACAAGGCGCTGATGAGTTTGAATTGCCTGCTTCCACATATGTCATCTCTACGTCTGGATCTTGGTGCTGTGGTTTGTCTGCAGCAGAATCTGTTCATCACAAACAAGTATTGAGACGACTCATTCACACGTAAAACAAGATCCAACTCTGCGTTTGCAGTGGCATGTTACCTGTACAGACAGCATCAGCTGTTTTCTTGGGCTTTTTAAGACCTTCGGTATCTCTATCTATATTAACCTCTGGCTGCAGATTTCGAAGTCGGGCACTTGATCTAGTAACAGTCCCCATCTGCACCACAGGAGCTAAACCAAGGATAGATCCACTCAGATCATCTGGTATCTGTGAAGGACCGCCTTGAGCTGAGATCTTGTCACAATATGTTAACAGTGCTGGGTCCATCTGCGACAGCATCCCATGCACCTGAAACATATTAGATAATTATCGCGTCAGAAAGTTTCATGGAAAGCTATATATGCAGTCGAAAGGGACTTGCAAACGTACTACATCTCGAAGCTCATAGGCTCTACTGACAATTCTCGCTCCAGCATAATCATCTCCATTGTAAGCCTGGATAAATGAGATCAACATGAGACCCCGTTTTCTACATTTTTAAGTTTTTATAGCCATTTAAAAAAGAGATGTGTTGTAAAGTAGGAGTACACCTTGGCATTTCTCACAATAAGGTCAACATCTTGCAAGAACGGTGAACAAGTGAGGTACTGCCCAGAATCAACACGCTGCAGCAGAGTAGCCGTATCCATTGGATTTTGAATTATTGAGCGGTAGTTTGGAGCATCCTCGTCAGTAACTGGGAAGTGGAATGCGCTGAATCTTTTATCATATAGTATCCTGAACAACAAAAGTATCCCACAAGTTATAATATGTTCTTTTTACAAAAACATTAACAAAAGAGAATTAAAACGGGTTCATCTGGAATATACCCAAGAAAACTCCCTACATGATATAGTTGGAAAGGGTACCAAATGAGAAATTTGAGAGTAATAAAACTTCAATAAGAAGCCATCACAAGCCTTTCAGTAGGGTGCAATGAAGATCAAATAAAACAGAGAAGAAAAAATGGAATATTTCCAAAGCCAGTTTATCTCAGCAGTTTTTAAGTACACCTAATCTACAAGCCAACTATGCACCATATAGATGTAAAAAAAACAATTGAGACTTGTGCGCAGTAGGCCCTCGATTACCATAAGATTATGGCTACGGCAGACACTTTAAATGGATGTTTATTTAAAGTCAAGGCCAGTACGCATTTACCTATTGCAAACATCCCTGAGACACATACGCAATCTTCGAAGGGCATGCTGCTCTGCTTCCACCTTGGCTTTTATTTCTGCGGGTTTTGGACCAGTAGGTTCTTTTAGAACCTTGGGAAGTTCTGGAAGGGCTTGGGATCCATCAGCTTTGCCATTCACGCCTGAAATGACTGAGAGAGCAGCTTCAATCAAACGGTCAAAGAACAAAGACCTGTCTTCGTTTGATGGCTTGTCCACAGTATAGCTGAAAACAAAGAAACACAGTCTAAGAAACTGAGTAGAAAACCACAAGCGTGGAATCTATTACATGGAGAGACAAAAGAATGAAAAGTTACACTGATCGATTGTCAAATACTGACTGGTCTTCTATGTCAGATAAGTCACCATAAGATGTAGCAAGTAATAATATGGGCAGATTTGATGGCAATTCTTCTAACAGAGTCAGAAATACAGCCCTAAGCTGTTCATGCGCCTGCAGTCATCAGTATCAAGATGCATTAAAACTTAAAGCAGTTCCTGCTACAACCAGTAGGGTAACATAATGCAATATAGTAAGCAAACTGGAAACATTATATCCCAGAGTAACTGCAGAAAAATGAGTTTAGGTAGCAAGAAACATACTTACATTTTCCCACCAATTATTAAACATCGGTATGTAAAGTATTGAAGGTGTTGTTCTCCTAGCTTCAGTAAATATATGTACTAACGCCTCTTCCGGGGTCTTGGCACCAGGATCCGAAAGAAGAGATGGAAGTCCCAGAGAATGAATAGGAAACTTTTCTAGCTCATGTAAAATAGCAGGCCCAAGATGATCCTGTTACGCTAACAAGTGAATTCAGTTCATAATAATAAAGCCTTCTGAGGATAATCACAAGAAAAGACAAGCAATTACCAGTCCAACTCCTTCACCACCAAGCAGCAGAAGGCGAGGACGGTAAACGAGAGGAATTGCGGATCCAAATGAAAGCATCGACAGCTTGGTCAACTCTGATGACATGGCTGACGAGGGGAAAATATCCGATATTAAACTCATGGATTCAAGGAGGTGGCGATGTAAACATGGCAATACAACCGGAGAGAGTGGTCTGGATTGCACGACAGACCCTCTATGGGCAGCAGGAGTTATAGCTGACATTGCCTCTACGAAGTGGCTTTTGTCAACCTTAACCAACCCAACATCTATGGCATATTTATCATCACTGGTATAAACTTGTGGATATTTCTCACGAAAAGCACGAATGGCAGCTTCAGTGCACAACGCTTTTAGATCAGCACCACAATACCCTACACAGCTAGCAGCCAGTTCCTCTTTCAGTTCCTTAGTAGGAGGATTCTTCCATTTACGAGTGTGGATATCCAATATTTCAGCTCTTGCTTCGCAGCCTGGTAGAGAAAAAGTGAACTCTCGATCGAATCTACCAGGGCGACGTAATGCTCCATCTATTGCATCTACCCTGTTCGTTGCTCCAATGAGAACAACTTGACCACGTGAATCAAGGCCATCCATCAGCGCCAGCAACGTTGAAACAATCGAATTATGTATCTGTTCTTGTTTGCTAGATCTTACAGGAGCAAGACCATCAATTTCATCAAAAAAGATTATCGACGGCTGATTTCGCTGAGCCTCCTCAAAGAGTAGTTTTAGTTGTCTCTCAGCCTCGCCAACCCACTTGCTAAGGACATCAGCACCCTTACGCATATAGAAGCTAACTTTCTGTCCAGCTTTTGAAGCAGCACATGCCAATGCTCGAGCAATCAGTGTTTTACCAGTGCCTGGAGGACCACACAGCAATACCCCTCTGGGAGGAGTAATGTTGTAACTTGCAAAGAACTCTGGGTACAGCAACGGAAAGAATACCATTTCCTTCAAATCATTAATGTATTCCGACAGCCCACCAATATCGTCAAAATTTATATTCTCATTAATCTGCAGTGGCTGAATATCTGCACCTCCTTTAGAGCTTGGCCCAGCAGTCTGAACCCCGGAAGTTAATGCAGTTAAACCATCACTCTGGTGACCCCAACCAGAAGCTCCAACATTCAACCCCAATGAACTTGACCCGTGCATGTCCAAACCCCCAAATAGCCAAGGTGGTCCAGATCTGTTTCCACCTCGAGCCCAGGGAATTGCAAGGCCCTGGTCCAACTCATCCACAAGAAGAGAATCATCTGAATCATCTGTTCTTGTAGAACGTTGACGCTTGTGAAGTCGAGACCCGCCTCTTCTGGCATCCCTTCCAGCCCTGCTGCCCATGCCTTGATGCAACACTCTCCGAGGAGATCTAGGTTGTTGTTGCTTATTAAATTCTTCTGTAGGCATCCTACGCACTTCATCACGGTTGCGCAGATCATATCTCTTTCTTCCCTCCTGTTCTTCATCAACATCTTCATCATCATCACCATCTTCTTCTTCCTCATCTTCGCCATCACCATCTTCTTCTCCATTACCTTCATTTTCTACCTCAACCTCATTTTCACCATCATCAGCATCATGGTCATCTAGTTCATTTCCGTTCTCGGTTTCATCTTGGCCATCTTTCTCTTCTGATGAATCTAAATCGACGCCAGATTCTGTTTTCAGTCGTTTATTAGCAAGTATCTTTGAACGACGAGGACGGAGGCCTTCACGTCGAGGTGCCGTTTCATCTCCCACGGTCTTTCTACTTTTTGAAGTTGAGAAATTTCGATGAACTCCATTATTGACCCTACTCCTCGAAGTTCGATAAGCTGGACTCTGAAAAAAAAAGATCAAAACCTTATTTTCAGAAGGCATACTACAGTAGATACAAAATAGATTTCAAGAGGCAGATATCCTGACCATCATATCTTCATCCTCCGCTCCAGAACTGTCAGTATAGTCTTCAAGATTTACAGAAATTCTTCTCTTCCTCGTGGAACGCCGGAGGTCAGATGCATTTGGCTACACGTCATTAGCAATGTTAATCAACATTCTGGTTTAATAAGACTAAGATAAACTGTATGCAAACAGAGCAACTAATAGGACAAACTCCATTATCGTTAGACAGTAATGATCATCTTCTCCTGAGTGAAACGTCATAAATAATAGGCACCTCAACTAAAAACTGACATCTAGTTACAATTCAAAGGGAGGAGAGATGCTCTTTAATAACACTAAACTTAACAGTACTAACTCCTCTTTCCTCACATTTAAATAAGTAGACTAAATTGGTGTTCGATGCTTACCGTGGCATTTGATGCCCGTGCTGGCTTGTTCCCTTTATGAAGCATCTTCGCGATCTGCGAAGCTGCCGTTCTCGTCTTTGTGTTCCTTTTCCTATTATGCACCATGCTCGGTGAGTAGTAATAGCACGAGCGACCATGCAATCTAGGTCTCCTCCTAAGCCTATCGCTGCTCCTAACAGGCTTAGTATCCTCCTCCTCACCATCTCCTTGACTCGATCGCTTCGGATGCATAGAAAAAATAGCTAACTAACTCTCATTAACTATCTCCTTCCATAAACTACAAAACACACACAAGATATCAAACACTCATATAACTCCTAATAGACATGCACTCATATCGATAAACCTCAGAAGGGACGTTACTAAACCTCCGAGCACTAGATCGAACGTTCTTTAATCAAACCCTAGAAACTGGAAGTGATCAGTTCAATCGAATTAGATGATTCTACCGAGAACGTAGAAGAGATTATTTTGCTTATGAACAGCTGTGTTTCCGATTGCATTAGCTATAGAAACTCAGACGAGCCGAATCAATTGAGATAAATGCGAACAAAAAAATCGAAGCAAGCGTAACTGATTGATGATAACGTAGAGAAGCGAATACCTGAAGATTTGGAGGAGTTGAGAAGAGAGGAAAAGATCGAAAAGTGTGTCAGTGGGGGAGAGACTGCAGAATTTGCAGGTTCGTCTTCGTCTCTCTTTTTTTTTTCTTTTTCTTTTTCGGCTTCGAGCGTTTTTTTTTTTCGGGCTTCTGCTTTAATAAAATTTTCTACTCTGCTCTCTGTTTGGATGATGGGATATCTCTATCCCTACCTCTCATAGCTTGTGGATATATTCTCTAACAGTTTGAATTATTTCGAAAGTACTCCCTTAAATTTATCACCTATCACAGATTGACCCCAAAACTTCCAGTTCGTTTAGTTATACCTTTCATTAATAACAGACTAAGCAACATCAACTAAGAGTAAAACAGAATCCCTAATTAGGATTCTGTCCTTGGTTTTTTAAATTATTTACAAAGGTATATCACTCTCTTTTTTGAAGTATTTTTAAATTAAAATCAGCCAGTATATTTACACCTAATCAGAACCGATAACTTTTATGGCCTAATCACATTGTGGAACTATGAATCTAATAATGGTAGTTATGATTGATTGTAACAGATTTTCATCGATATCTTCCCAATTTTATATGATTTGAGAATAGCAGTAATATACGAGCTTCCTAACTTAACGATTTTATTCCATATACTGAAAGCTTCTTAACTTTATCACTCCTCTCTTATTCATAGTTTACGTGTCAACGAGGTCCATTAAGTTCTTTTAAATCAAGATAAAAATTGGGAAGCCAAATTAAAATTCATAACATTATTAGTTTCAGTTCTAAAAATCGACTTATTATACATTATAGCAACAATTTGTTTACAACTCAAAAATTTTAAAAGTAAAAAAATTATCGCAATATATTTAATAATTGTAAGGTCTATATGTTAACATTCTTTACATTACCAAAAACAAAATCTATATAAAATTAAGAAAATAAAAATGTAATTGAAATATATAAATGTTCCAAAAAGTTATCAAACTAATAAACATAAAAAAAAGCTACTGAAAGATGAAAATTATAAATTTGCTATAAACAAATATTAAATCATGAAAAATTATTACATTTTACAAATGTTTATCGATTGAAAATGAAATTTTAAAAATCTAGTTATATTCTTGAACCCAACGTGGTAGCTGTACAGTTTAGTTACACATCAGTCATCAGTCATCACTAAGTTTTAAACACATTTTTTTTTTTTTTTGGTCAACAAACACATTTCGTTTATTCATAATAATTAAGTATAAATATACCATCACAGATTTACAAAGGCTAGTTCAGTCTTCATAAAGGCAAGTTCAATCTTCAAGTTACATGGAAACGAAATGCTCATGCTCTTGCATTCCACATGAAGCTATACAATTTCTTGGATACAATTTATGTTTTACAGAGGACAAATCACAAAATGGTTTAAGAGATGATTAGGAGAATCCAGAGCCACAAAGCAATTAAAGTTTCTTGCTTTTAATAGTTTTTTTCATTTTGGAGGATTTGATTGGGGTCTCTTTGAAGGCAGAAGGGCAAAGCTCACTGATACTACACACTCCACAGCGTGGTCTTAGCGGTGTGCATATCTTTTGTCCGAAACCTACCTGTAAGAGTTTCAGACCCAAAAAATGTATAAGGGGATTCATTGGAGTTATACAAAGGACATGTTCATGCATCTCTAAAGTTAGAATCTCACCAAAAGAAAGTTAATAGCGACCCATTCTTCTTTTGGAAGCCATTGTTGCAGAGCTATTCTAGTTTCCTCAGGGGAAGACGTTTTCTGGTTACAAAGAGCAGACAAAACATGAATAGAAACTTTATTAAAGTGTTAAGAGCTAATCTCGTCGAGCATGTATAAGCATTGATGTTTGAGAAGCACCTGTTTCGTTCCTGGTTTAGACACCCAACCAAGCCGGTTGCAAATGCGATGCACATGTGTGTCTACGCAGATCCCTTGAACATCATTCCATGCTACATGCAAAACCTATTGCAGGACATCACAATAACCCTTTGAGAACTATTTTAAAACGTACATCTCTTAAAAAACACTGACTAGTTGTTTTACCAGATGAGCAATCTTAGGACCAACTCCTGGAAGTGAGAGTAGTTCTTCCAAAGACCTTGGAATGTCACCGTCATACTTCATGAGACAAATTTTAGCAACTTTCTTCACATTAGTTGCCTTTCTAGTATAGAACCCAACCTACAAGCAGAGGGCAAGTAAGTTTCATATATCGAGATTAAATTGACAACATCATTTTAGTGTTTCTCATTCCTTTCCATTATCCATTTCTTGAAAGACTTTCATAAAAGTCATAGAGGCGTTTAAAAACAAGAAGTAAGATAACTTACCGGGTAAATCAGTTCCTTTATGGTTGATTCATCGGCTTTATCAACGGCCTCAGGAGTGAGAAGGCCATTTAGACGAAGACGTTCTACTGCCGCTGCATATTGAAGTCAGACATATAAGCGTTGTCCCAACATGGGGTAAGCAGTTCAAAATGAAACCTCACCACCAGTTACATGTTCTTTAGTCTGACTTGAAAGAAGTGTTCCTATCAGGACATAAAATCGCCTTTCCTAGAAACAATAAGAGATAGCAAAGCCTATTTTGAATTTATGAAAAGTGGAAACAATCTAACAGTAAGCAATAGCTCAATTACCAGATGGAGTAAGTAAGATATTCTACCTTGGGAGGTAAAAAGCTTCCGGTTCTATCACAGTTTAAAGGGTCAGCACTTGCTTCTTTTGAAGATGTCATTTTTCGAATACCCTCCATCATCTTTTCCCAGTTTTGAGGTGGTCTGCCTATATACGATTAACACATCTTAGGAGCGTCCCATTTCCCATTAAAAAAAAATCCAAGATGCATGCCACTAAGAGTAGTAGTGTCTTCAAGAAAGCAAACCTGCTGTTTTGATTGACGATGCTGATGTGCTAGCTTCTGTTGATTTTACATATGATTTTAGTTTTGACGCCCCTGGAAAACCATTTCATACAAGAGTTTCTGCTATGAGTTGGAGCTAGCCACAACAATTTTTTTTTTTTTTTTTTTGGCTCAGTCGCATTATATCTTTCAATCCATTAGACATCTCAAATGTGACTTGCTGATAAGGAATGTTAAAGGCAAAATGTAACTGTATAGTACACTAAGACTTACTAGATGAAAAATCTTCTATATCTGGTAACAGTCCACACATCTCCTGCATCATTATACAGACGGAAAAGAAAAGTGAAAGTAATAAGTTTAATTAGAGAAAAGCTTTTTCTAAACTTATGATTGTTTACAGAGCTCTAAATTCTCAAAGAGTTATCATATCATTTACAAATACTGTTTACAGGCCAAAGAGATTGGCTATAAAGCTCTAAACTTTCAAAGAGTTATCATAGTATTTGAAAATTTTCCAAAACCCTATTCTACAATGCAAGCAAAGTGAAGGAATGTTACTTCACGGCTATTGATTGCTCCGCTTGAATGGTTCTCCACAGGCTCCAAATCTTCCTTCTTTAGCCTTTTCTTCCTTAGAGATGATACTCGACTCTCGGATCCGGAAGCTCCATTGGCTGATTCTGATATCAAGAAAACAAGCATTGAGACAAACAATCTACGCCGTTCGATCAAAATACAACCCTACCTGAATTGGAATTGGAACGAAGAGTTAGGGATTTTGCGGAGATGGATTTGGAAGACGATCGAGTAGAGTACATCATCCGGCGATTCATAGCATTGAAAGCTCGAGCGGAGGTGGTGAGAATCATAAGAGCTTTCCTTTCATTCAAATTCAAATGGACCATATACAGACACGCTAAAGCTCCTTCTCAGGAAAAAAAAAAAGTATTTTAATTTTAGTTTTAAATTTAATCATCCCTCCATATTTATTGCTTTCATGGGCCACAACTTAGTAATTTCATTGGGTCCACATACTTTATAAGCCCAGTTATAGCTTTGATTGGGTCGATATATTTGAATTTAAAAGGAAAAAAAAAGTACCCAAATCAACGAATCATAGAGTTTCGCGCCTTTTTACAAAAAGAAAATAAAATTACTAAGAAAGTATATTAAGCTAGAAACTTTCCTGCCATATGGGCACATTTAATAACTTCAAAAAAAAAATTTATATTTAGACATTATTATTTCTGTATTTTAACATCATTGGTTTGAGAGAAAAAATAAAACTACAAATTTTTATTTTGTAGTCTTGTTTCTTTTTTTGTTTAATTATTTCATTTATCAGTGACAAAAATTATTTCATTTTTCTCTACTTAAATTTTAATAGAGCTAAGATTACATTTTATAAAAATAAATTTTAATTTATATTTATTGTGTTGAACTTTTATTTATTTCAAATATGTCTATTATTAGTTAGTCTTGAATATCTATATATTTAAATATATAAATTATAATAAACTTTTTTATTAAAAAAATTAGTTACTGGTAAAAATCAATTTGTTAATTAATATAATAAACCGATAAATTAAATTAGATTTTATATCATTTAACTGTCAAAAGAATTGTTTGATTCGTGTTATTTTAGTTTTGTATTTATTGTTGCACACTTACAAATTACAGCTAATTTTGATTATATATAGAGTATATAAGTTGATGTAGAAAAACATATTTGTAATTATATTTGTTTTATTTTATTAATGGTAATATATAAAATTAATAATTATTATATTTAAATATTTTTTTGAAACAAATATTTATATTTAAAATTACATTAATGTTGACTTATGAATTAATAGTCATTATCATATTAGAATGTTCTTAAAATGATAAAGTATTATATGTTATTAGGTTAATATCATGTCATTATTTTACAAAATTATATTAAATCTTCGTTAAAATTAAATATAATGATAACTTATAAGTTATATGTAAATTATTTCGTAAATAATGTTTCTAGGAGATTAAGTAATAACCTTATTGGACATATGATTTCTTAGGGCTAGGTGTGTAGCCTTTCAAGGGTTAAGGAAAGCCGAAAGCGTTAGATCGTGTGGATCCCACCATTGTCTCCGTTATGGCTCGCACCACGAGTGCAAGTGGTCAAACTCAGCTTTACACAGCAACGGAGTTTTAATATTTTAATTTCAAAACACTTTTGAAACGGAAAAAAAAAAGTGAATTCGGTGGGATTTAGTTTTCGTTACTCCTAAAAATTCAATAGGTTCATTTTTCAAGAAGAAAAATCTCCTAGCATTTCATTTTTAGATACGCCTGGAAAATGAGCACAAATGTAGAAAAAAATTGTGGACCATGTATTAATAATAGTGAGCTCAACAACAATAATGATGTGACTTTGTAGTCTTCTCCTACCAGCTAAATTATAGAGCAGACAAGGACAAGGGAACGTGGGTTTGTTGGTCTATATTCATCTTCAGTTTAGGATCTCTCCATTCGTTTTAATTCACGTGTCCCAAGTAGTAACTCCAACTGTATATATCTTTGGTGTCACAACCATGTCCAGGTCCTTATTGTTTCTCGCATTCACACATAGACTTCTTTACAACGTGACAATTATATATTTGCTCATACCATCGCATAACTAGTGGTACTGGTACGCATCTATCTATATACATTTTAAAACTGATGGCTGATTAACGTGGACATGTGACTTGAGAGTTACGGATGATTGATCATTTAAAAACCGAAAAAAAAACTTTCTATAAATAAAATATTTTAATTCTGGAGTAATGATAATTGATACGAAAGTAATTACTTGTGGCCGTGAATTCTGTTTTCAATTATTGTTTGGGTCCCGTAATTTTAATACGACATTTAGTCACGCGAGAAGATGTTACCATCCATCATCCATCATGGACGAACGTACATCCAGCTCATTGCGGCTTCTATAAGTAACCATATCAACTCTACTCTCTCTCAGACAAGACACTATAACAGAGAGAAACACAGAGAGGCCCTGATTAAAAAAAAACATAACTGAGAGAAAGAGTGAGTGATGGCTTGTGTTAATGGCGAGAGCCGGAAGAAACTTGAGAGGAAGAAGAGCAACGTGTTGCTGGAAGGTTACGTGGAGACTCTTGCCACGCTGGATAATCAGGACGATCTGACAAGAGCCAAGAGCTTGACTGATGACGATCTTGAAGATCTCAAGGGTTGTCTAGATCTTGGTTTTGGTTTCAGCTACGACGAGATCCCTGAGCTCTGCAACACTCTACCTGCTCTAGAGCTTTGCTATTCCATGAGCCAGAGATTCTATGAGGACAAGCAGAACAACAACAACAGGTCACCAGAAAGTTCCTCGGTGGACCACTCTCCCTCTCCTCCAATCGCCAACTGGAAGATATCTAGCCCTGGTAAGTAATCTCATTCATCGGTTTGGTTGCTTATAGTGTTAGTGTGTGAACAAGTGTTAACGTTGCTTTTCTTGTTTATCAGGTGACAATCCTGATGATGTGAAAGCTAGACTCAAGTACTGGGCGCAAGCCGTTGCCTGTACTGTCCAATTATGCAGCTGAGCGTTGAACACTATCTCAGGAAGGCATTGGAAGGTCTGGAAATTAACAATATCTATAGTGATTCTTGACTACAATTACCATGTATCCTAGTCTAATTATTTTTGTGAACGGAAATAAAGGTATCACTGAATAAAACAAATATCAATTTTTTTTTTTTAATATCCCTGGCTAGTCTCAGCTTTTGAGAGCTTAACATCTGACATCTAAACAGCTGGATTCTTGTCCCTTCTGTTTTCTAGAGTATTCATTTCACTCACCTGACTGTGTCATGGGTCTACTGAGGTATAACTAATCTAACTTTGTATGTTAATTGAGTGTGATGCTGTGTTTTATGAATGAATATGCCTTAAGCTACAAAGTAAAGCTTAGTACATGTGAGAAATAAAAGCTGGATTGTTATCCTTGTGCAGTGGTGAGAGATTTGTGTTTGTTACTAACTGGTTACGGGCCTCTTACTTGCTAAGGTAACTAATACTAACTTGGTAACTATATCAACATAACCTTCTTTATGAAAGCAATGACAATACTAACTATATTGCACCGGGATGGATACATGGCTGAAATGGGTACCGATATAGAGATTGGAAATGGCAAAACTAAAAGTTTTTAGATATGGATACATCATTTATATATCATTAAAAATGTATATACTTGTAAATTTTTGAAAATAAAAAAAGATATCACAATTCTTTACATAAAAACACTTTAGCATTATATTTTAAATAATAATTATAAAGTTTAACCATTAAACAACTTATTATCAACTTATCTTCATCATCTAGTAAAATGATCATAAACTCCAAAAACTAGAAATTTTAATTTAAACTTTGCTTTTGGTTCATATGAACTTTTTGAAAAAAAAAATCATTGAATTAGTTTTAAATTGATAATTTTGAAGCAAATACGTTCCGAAGCTTATACATATCAACTACCACATTTTCATTAATTTGTCTTTCAGTTTTTCGTGTGCCGTTCCCAAGCCATCTCAAACCCGAAACATATATGTACCAGATTCATCAGTCAGATTGACATTCCTGTTTTTCGTAGATTACTACTATCTTCTTCTCATACCATATGTCAATGGCTAAATTGCCTAGTTAATTCAAGGAGTGGGAGGAAAAGTAAGAAGATAGATGATTTTCAGATGTTATGTGTTTCATATTTTTTGTTTTTCAATAATTGTCTTAATTAGTGAAATAAATTAATGACTGATAACAATTGATATTTGATCATAGATGTTGTGAAGATGAGTAACTCACTTTCTGGATCTTTAGAGTGCGTGTAACTATAACCTTAAGTAGATTCTGATGAATGTTGTCTCCACTTCTAAAAGCATAGTCCTAAAGGGCTCAAAAACATACTTCAAACTACAAAGACTCTTAACTAATGAAATTTTGAACATTATAACTCATGTTGATGCAAGTGTTTGTTTTAGACAAGTTAATGCTTTTCACTACCAAGTTAGTCTAGCACTGGTTAAGTAATCATTCACATTCTAGCTGCACTTCAGAATACAAAATTCTAAGTTCTTTGTACTAACAAGACACATAACAAACCAAATCAATACAATAATGAAGCAAGAGACTCCAATGATTGACATCTACATCTATATCTTATTCATTCTCCTGCCGCCTCTCATTGACATAAATAGATGCATGCTTGTCATGGCGTTATACATTCTGTGGATATCCTTAAGCTTTTTGCGTAATTTCATGGGCGTTGACGAGTTTTCTCAGCATCTCCCACAAATTATTAAGGGAGGTTTGGTGTTGCTTTTCAAGACACTCGTGTGTCCTCTGATACGAAGTATGGGTTGAGTATTGCTTGGTTCCATGATTTGGAAAAAGATTTTCATGGATACTAGAGTTTTTCTACTAGAGAGTATGTCAAACAATCCCACCAACAATTCTGGGTACATACGACTGAAATAATGAAGAACGGATTCTTCAGATGCTCCCATGACTCTCTAAAACAACAACAACAAAGAAAGTTAATACATATGAAAAATAAAATTAATTGGTAGATATGTACACAAATACAAACCTGCAGAAATACATCATTTTCACTGGAATGGATAATTGTGTTCCTCACGAGTCTTACTAAGTCGATAAACTCAGTAGCAGAGTACTCAGGTTTCTTGGCCTTGATTATTTCTAGTCTCATAAACCAGTTGTTGGTATGACCCAGAAGCTTTGTTGCACTTATGTCTAGGTCATTTTGTTCAGCTGCAGTGTTCGGACCTGGATAGAGGAGTCTCTTAGCAACCTCATAGAACCGAGCCTTCTTTCCGATTGACCAAAAAAATGGTTCGCGACGTGATCTGTCAGCAGTTCGACTGAAATGAACAAAGGAATAATTTTAACATTGCCGCGTGGGAAGTTCTAACCAAATAAACCAGGAAAGACAAATAATTTTAACATTTCGTGGGGAGTTCTAACCAAATTACCACATTTAGTGGGAAGTTCTAAACCAAATAAACAAGGAAAGACAAATAATTTTAACATTTCGTGGGGAGTTCTAACCAAATTACCGCATTTCGTGGGAAGTTCTAACCAAATAAACAAGGAAAGATAAAAAGTTTACCGCATTTTGTGGGGAGTTCTAACCAGATTCTGGAAGAATCGGTTAGCTTCAGGTAGTCTGGTAAAAATCCTATCTGCTTGTACGTTTTGATGCCCATCAGCTTCGAATACATCAAAACCTCCAGTGATGGAAAGCCCAACAACCAATCCAAGGAAGTATATGTCATTGCTTAAACCGTCGAATAGATTCTTTGGCTGTAACTGCTCAGGTGCTTTGCGTGTTTGGACCCCAAAGATTTCAGTGTCATCCCTGAGTTTGCAGAAGCCCAAATTTCCAAGCCTTGAGCTAGTCTCATGATCATTTACCATTATAAAGAAACTATCGGCAGAGATATCTCGATGAAGATTTCCTTTACGATGCAGTTCGTAAACGCCCTTAATCGTTAAATTGTATATTCGATGTAGCTTTATAATAATAGAAACATGGAATTGTGGCTTAAAAAACAACATAAAAAGTAAAATTATTTATTTTGGTTGTGAGAAATTTTAGAAGAGCTTTTAGCACTTTTAAGAGTTTAAACATAAATAAAATGACTTTAAAGACTTTAGAATTGTTTGTTTCAAAAAAAAAAAAGACTTTAGAATTGTTGCTAAAAAAATACTTTAGAATTAAGCTAGAGTCTCAACTATCTAAGTTTAATCACAATCATAACCATAGTCTTAAAGGACTTAAAGACAAACTTCAAAATACTAAGACTCTTAATTAATGAAATTATGAACATTAGACTCATGTTCATGCAAGTGTTTTGTTTTGGACAAGTTATTGCTTTTGATTGAGCTCTGCATATGCAACATAACAATACTAAGTTAGACTGATTAAGTAATCATTCACATTCTAGCTGTACTTCAGAATACAAATTTTCAGCTCTTTGTCCTAATGAGGCACATAACAAACCAAATGTAATAACAACGAGATCAAAATTAAGGAATCACTAGCCTCTTCATTTACAATAAGGCCTTATTATAAAAGCTAGGTTGCATGCGGAGACGAAACATTCCGAAATGTTGAAACATAATTTCTAAAACATTTAGAAAGTAAAAAGTTGTAGAAATGTCGATAATATATATACAATTAGTAAATTTATAAGCTTGAGTTTGTTTTTCTTTGTTTGATTTTTTTTCAACTTGTTTGATTTATTGAATAGAGAAAACCAAGTAATAGAAATGCTGTTTTTATAAAAAAAATTATAGAAAATTAAAAAACTATAACATACTATTATTAAATAAAAATGAAGGTTAAATAACCATACAGAAATGATAACAAATATCAAAAGATGATATTAAAATGCAAGTTAACGAGTAATTATTTCATGGTAAATATATAAAATGATATTAAACAAGTATTTATAACATTAAATGACAAATAGTCATTTTCACGTTTCCAAATCAGAATCGTGAGTTTTTAAAACGGAAACGCAAGTTTCCATCATGTTTCCAAAATGAGATTTTCAAGAAACGCGCTTTCAATGTGTTCTTAAAATTTTTAAGAGAATTCGATTCCGAAACGTTTCCGGTGAACAGAGTTTTCATACAATGTAGTTTAAAAGCTGTTTGGACCATACAATATAAATTAGAATCCAAAAAGTCTAGCTTTAAAAACTTTTTAGGCCATACAATTATTAAACTGTTTAATGGGCTTTATTTAATAATTGCTTATGGGCTTCTTCCAACTTATATGGGTGAAGATATAAGTCAATATAAAAAAAAAAAATCGAAAAGTCCACGAAGGAAATTAAATACGAATGAGGCTGTATTGTTATTGGTCGTAGAAGAACTGACCAAACAAACTGTCTCGACTCTGATATTTTCTCTCTCCCAACTTCCTCACCTCCCTCGTCGCCGTCGTCGTCCTCGCCGGCCCGGTGGTTCCCGCCATCTCCTCCGCCGTTATAAAATCAGGCCGCGAGGGAGAAAGGGAGACGATGATCGTTAATTTCTCCACGCTGATTTCGTTTCTCGCGCTCCTCGTCTGCGGCGTCTCTTCGAATCCGGGAGTGTTCAACGTCAAGTACCGTTACCCGAGGCTCCAAGGCTCCCTCAGCGCCCTCAAGGAGCACGACGACAAGCGCCAGCTCACAATTCTCGCCGGAATCGATCTGCCTCTCGGCGGAACCGGTCGCCCTGACATCCTAGGGTTCGTCTCTATGTATCTGATTATATTGTTGGAGATTCTCTCATTGATCACTGTGTGTTGTCTCTATCAATCATTTGAAGGTTGTATTATGCGAAAATTGGAATCGGAACGCCTGCGAAGAGCTATTACGTTCAGGTGGACACAGGGAGTGATATCATGTGGGTGAACTGTATACAGTGCAAGCAGTGTCCAAAGAGAAGCAATCTTGGTGTAAGCCTGACTTTTGGAGACTCTTGTTTCAATGTGTGTGTGCTTGATCCTTATTGAAAGTCTTTTTTTTTTGCTATGTAGATTGAGCTGACACTGTACGACATTGAGGAATCAGAAAGCGCGAAGTTGGTTTCTTGTGATGAAGACTTTTGCTACCAGATCAGTGGGGGTCCTCTCTCCGGATGCAAAGCTAACATGTCGTGTCCTTATCTCGAGATTTATGGAGATGGGAGCTCTACTGCTGGTTATTTTGTGAAAGATGTTGTGCAGTATGATAGTGTGGCTGGTGATCTCAAGACTAAAACGGCTAATGGGAGTGTCATATTTGGGTAAGTCTTCTCGCTTCAAGATGCTGCTACATAGACACTGAAAAGAGCACTAGTTTTCCTTGCTTGTGGCTACTGTTTTAGGTTAACCCCAAAAATACATGGTAGAGGCTGTACAGTTGATTAAAAGCATATACGTAGGCCAAACAGATTAAAGTTGATTGGTTAGAGAAATAATCTTAAGATTCTCACCGAACTAACAGTGCATCCTGGAATCTGTTCTGTCTTGTTTTTTTTTTCAATTTTAAAGTAACATGTGAATAAGTTCTCCACCATGTGTGCTGATATTCTCGTGGAGTGAATAAGTTCTACACCTTGTCTAGTAGTATTCTCGTGGAGTGAAGTATCGGAGATAAACAATATGCCTTACTTAAGTATCTTTTGTTCTGGATTATGATAACTGATTGATTTGCTTGTTCTGGTTAGGTATGTTTCTGGCCACAGCTCATTTCACTTCTTTCATAAGTATCTTAAAAATCCCTAACATTCTCATAAAAAAATATATTCTAGCTGTCCATTTCAATTTTTAATCTTTTCAAGGAAGTTTAATCCGTCATTCCTCATTTGCCTCTTACATTTCTTAACGTTCTAATTGTAATATGATGTTGAAGGTGTGGTGCTAGGCAGTCAGGAGATCTTGACGCTTCTAACGAAGAAGCACTTGACGGAATACTTGGATTTGGAAAAGCTAATTCCTCAATGATTTCCCAGCTGGCGTCATCAGGAAGAGTGAAAAAGATATTTGCTCATTGCTTAGATGGAAGAAATGGAGGTGGTATATTTGCCATTGGACGTGTGGTTCAACCAAAAGTAAACATGACACCATTGGTACCCAATCAGTATGTCAATGTTGTTTCTTTTTTCAATCATATGCTGGAAATGAAATCATTGCGTTACAATCTGGGTAGAAATCTTAGTGAGATACCGGTAGACACGGCCACCATGCCAATCTTGTTATAGTTCTGCTTAGACTAGTTTTACACGCTTACTGAGATATAAAGCTCTTGGTGTACACTGGAATAGCTGGAGTGTTTACTTGAAATAGATTGATTATACTTGATTCTATAGTTCTTTTCTATTAATGGACTATTTTCGTTTTTAATTGCAGACCACACTACAATGTCAATATGACAGCAGTTCAAGTTGGTCAGGAGTTTCTAGATATCCCAGCTGATTTATTCCAACCGGGAGATAGAAAAGGAGCAATAATTGACAGTGGTACGACCTTGGCCTATCTTCCAGAGATAATCTATGAACCTCTGGTGAAGAAGGTGCGTTGCATGAAAAACTTCAAGTTCTCAGAGATTTCTTTTCTGCAGATTATGCTCTCATAAATCTGGATCTCTCTTGTCAGATAACGTCGCAGGAGCCTTCTCTGAAAGTTCACATAGTTGATAAAGATTACAAATGCTTTCAGTACTCTGGCAGGTTAGTTTTTATGCCTTGAATTTATGATTAATACTGCAAAACCGTGAATTGCATACCTTGCACACAATGATTTTTTCTTATGAAACCACATTTATCTTTGCTGGCAGAGTTGATGAGGGGTTCCCGAATGTCACTTTCCATTTCGAAAACTCGGTTTTCCTCAGGGTTTATCCTCATGACTATCTGTTCCCTTATGTAAGCATCTTCAGCCTTTTCTAGTTGGTTTGTCCAATCAGGCTACCTATTTCGCCTCGTACTCACGAAACCAAATATTCACAGGAAGGAATGTGGTGCATTGGTTGGCAAAATAGTGGAATGCAATCCAGAGATAGGAGAAACATGACACTTTTGGGAGGTACCTTAAGAAATACTCACAAACCTTTCTTCACCTCTGATCCTCCTTTCCATTAGCAAGCTCTAGATCTTGCGTTGTGTTCTGCCATCTTTACCATTCTAAATTAAGATATCTAGTTTGCAATGCATAAGACAAGCATGACTTTCACTCAGTGACAGTGCACCCTGTTTGAATCAATCCCGTGCCCTCCCTCAATATCTTACATTCCCTTTGCAGATTTGGTCCTTTCAAACAAGCTTGTTCTCTACGATCTCGAAAATCAGCTTATTGGGTGGACTGAGTACAATTGTAAGTGTTAGACCAAGATTCATCTCTCACAGTTTTTGTAAATTTTTTTGAATATGAATCACAATTTGTCTTGTCTCTCTCTCTCTCTGCAGGCTCATCAAGCATAAAAGTAAAAGATGAAGGAACAGGAACAGTTCATCTAGTAGGCTCACATTTTATCTCTTCTGCATTTCCTCTAGATACGTCTTTGCTTTTACTTTTGTTACTTCTTCTCATTACTCTTTTCCTCCTCTAGTAGAGACAACTTATAGCTTCTCCGTTGTATATAGATTCAACATATTGCTTGCCCAAATGGTAAAAAGGTGGTCTGATATATAGATAATACAAAGAAAACCCAGTAGATTGATGAACAAAGGGATCTATTTTTATTGGGTTTTAGCATTTTATTGATGATTCACTCGCACTAAAACGACCAAGAAAGAGGACTCAGAGCAAACTGGTGTTAGTTTGAGTAGCCGAAAGAGAGTCTGCTTTGGACTCAACGGCAAGCCGTCGTTAACGACGCAGGAAAGAAGAAGAGAGAACACGGAGGAGTTTCGGTCCACAAGTGCCTGAGGAAATCCTTGACATTTCAGACAAAGGTTGATGATTGGATATTTGTTCATCACTTCAACTCTGAACTTCGTTCCTTCTCTCAAAAGCATATACATTGATCTTCACTCAATTGTCTATATACTATGGTTACAATGCAAAGTTTTGAAGTTCTGTTTGAAGAACAAGAGATGACCAAAGTAGGAATGTGAGAAATATTGACATTTCGACACAAGTAGAGAGAACTACAGAAGCATTAAACTCCAAACTGATACAAAGTGACATGTGACCATATGTATACATTACACGTGTGTGTGTGAAGGAATGAGTCAAGGGGTACAACCAGTAATGGTCACATGCACAGAGAACCAAAAAGGGTGAAATAAAGTTAACAGTACAAAGGACTAAAAGGAGTGAAGATGACTTGTTCACATGTGTCAGAAGAAAACTATGCATCTCTTATTTCTGATTCAAAACATAATCCCCTGTTCAATCTCTAATCACAGTGCTTACAAATCTATGTTTTTCTACAAATTAATGGGAATCAAACTAAATTTTTAGTTGGAACAAAGTTTGTCGTAAGGTCAAAACCTTTCTCTCACAGGCTTTCGTAATCTTCTATCATTCGTCGCTTACCTCTCAGGCCTCTGTCCACTCTTTTAACTCACAGGGAGAAGCATAAATATTTGCCTGTTGTTCTTCGGCCTCTGCGTCATTAACAACACCTCGACATCTCGGGAAGCCACAGTAACATGAAAGTCGCTCATCAATTGAAAAGAACCTGTAAAGTTTGGAGATAAAATATATCAGCAAATGATATAAGAATTTCAAAATCACCTGAGAAATGAAGATCAAGGTGAAAAACCTATAATCGTAGGTCAGCTCTTCCCATTTTGCGACATCCCTCTTTGCAAATATGATAATATGATCATCATCATTAACCCTAATGACTCTTGAATAGCAATTTGGCTGTACAGAAAGCAAATCCACAAGTAATGTGATGATATTGCAGATGCTAACAAAGTCAAGTTCAAATACTCAGTTGACCATACCTCACATGAGTGATTGATCAGGTGAGCAATGCTCCCTGTCCTTGTTGCATCTATGACCCGCTCATTGTCAATTCTAAACATGTAGGTCCCCGCACCCTATATCATAAAATTTACATTTTTTGTTAATTTCTTTTATAATTCAATACTCAACCGTAAATATCAGAGCCCAAAAATAGGTAAGTGAAAGCTGGGAATAGTTGAGTTAAGAACGTTTGCTCAAGAAAAAAAATTTAATATGGTTCCATTGGAGGAAAGGCAAAAAGATCAATGTACTGATAATTAGTTCAAATATTGCTCATAGAATCTTCTATCGAGTATAAAATGTACAAGGTCAGATACGCACCACCATTGAGTTGTATATAAGATGTTCTCTCTTGTCAGCTATTGAAGGCCTAACGAGTTCTCCAGTGTATTCAATAACCTGCACCCACCCAAATTCACAATATTCTCATGACTGACACTTACCCATACAAGAATTGACAGTTCGAGTTAAGAGTGCTAACCATATCTCCTGCCCGGTGTGGAAGCTTTGCAAAGATCCCAAAACCATGAATTCCTGATTTCCCTGTGTAAAGGAAGTAAACCATTTGAAGGAAAAAGGATCAGAGATAAGGTAGGCTTAATGGGAAACGTTTCCATCTAAGCCATAATTGGTAGAAACGATTACGATATTCAAAGACCCATCACACAATATCACCATGCATCCCAAGTATTCAAGGGGGGAAAACCAACAGTTTTAGCTTTTTACAAAATTTTCCACTAATTTGATCTTCAAAAGCACTGAAGATATGGGGCAACATACCAGTAACATCTTTTAGGATTGCTAGTTAAAATGCTTACCGAATGCTAGTCTCTTCCTGTATGTTTCCTTCATGTATCTATATTTCTCGGCCATAGATAAAATCTTGCTTGGAGTAATTATCTGAGACACCTTTGATCCACGTATGCGTTCGTACGTTGAAAATTCATGTCGAGAATATCCACCAACAATATACGGCTGATTTTCAACAAACAATCGTTTTGAAGAGGCACCAGCAAGAGCTTCGGGTTCCTTTCGTCCTCTTCTTCCAAGATAGTTATAAGGCTCTACCAGAAACAGAAAAAAAACATGTTAGCAATTCTGCAAGATAAAGCTATAAACTGGCATAAGGAGTGCCCCCTTGGATGTGAACATGAATACAAGCAAGCAAAATGTGAAAAATACATGAGACTAGATCTCAGACCACAATTTGTAAAAGCCACCAGATAATAATGTAAGGTCAATGATGATAACGAAAAGACACACATTGCCACATGTGAGGTAAGAGAATAACTAGCAATACATTTCGATCCCAAAGAGGTGCTGTAAATCTACACTTTATTTCAAAGAGGTAGTGATTAATGCAACTGCATACCAGTACGTGCACACCCAGATGGATTAGGAGGTGGGACATACTCCGCAGTATTATGAACAGGTTTGATCATGTACTCTGTTTCTAGGTGGTTATTTGATGTTTGTCGATGCCTCTTACAAAATGAAAGTAGACGGATGCATTGATCTGCATCATCCTCCTCCATTGATAGAAGAAAAAGCCTATCCTCATCCGCAAGCTATAAGAATGCAATCATAGTTTTAACAAAAACATTCTTTTTGTTAATTCTGAATGGTTGAGTAAACATATATGAATGAATGTAGAATCTCATGATCCCCTATAGCATATGAAAGTACCTCAACACAGAGACCAGCAGCTCGTGCGCACAGTGGATGATATGCCACTCGACAAGAACTGTTTGAACACTGAAAATATGCAGCTCATTACTTTTTTTCTTCAAAGTGCCAGTAATATTGCTTACATTTTCATTGGGAATTTTCTGCTCGAAAATACTTTTATATGAAGGATACACAAAGAATTATTATTTCTTACTTGGATACAAGCTCCATAAGATACCCCGCAGATGCTGCACAGTAACTTCCAACGATCCTATCTCAAATGTTAAGAAAAGAGCACAACTAATTAACCATCATGCGGTTACTAGAAATCATACTATGCTGCGATGTCCACTGACTCTATCTGAGGCAACAGACGTAAAGGAAACTGAAAATGAAGAACTCAAACCTTATTGACTTTATTAATCCCATCAATGGGTTCCATCTTCTTGACATTGGATAGGCATGTTTCTGATATCACATGGATGGGTTACTCACACACACCTTGGAAAAAAAGCATAATCCATAGTAGAAAGAATACACATCAGAATAATATAATAAAAGGTTAAGAGTGAACCTGGGATCCATATGGCACACGCCAGATGAGCCCAGCGCCCATCAGTTGTCGGCTTCATAGCGCCACCTGAAAGATCTTTTGTTAGTCACTGATGAAAGCATATAAAGACTCCATACCGAACAGGTTTGGTCAAATTACCAACTACAGGACAGAGACAACATCGTGGAGGAATATCAACAGCGCCAGGACGACACAAGTTGCATAACCACAGAAAACCATCACGGTGTTCCAGCTGCCCATAGCATCTAGTATGGACCTAGTCCAAGATCAAATCTTTAGCATCACGTCGAAGTAGAAAGGATACCAGCCACTATAAAGTAGAAATCTTAAGTGACATAAGAAAGAAAGAACAATACCATCATTCTACATTTATCACATTGCAGGAACAGATTGTTCTCATATTCCTGCAGACAAGAAATTCTAAGTCAGAGCTAACTTATTAAAGTGTTCTATATTAAGATAAGCATAAAGAACATTTCATCACGAAGAAAACATTGTTAACCTCATCCATGTGGCAGACATTGCACTTGTCAATATCTTTCCAGTCAACCCGCACAGGTCGGTAACCAGTAGGATGATCTTGATACTTCCCCGAACTATATTTGCGCTGAGAAACCTTTGAGGTTGGTCTGGATTGTAATAGCCCCTGCCAGTTAGGTCAAGCCTTATCATGGAGCATCAATGGGAACGAATAAAATTTAACTAAGAAACTTAAAGTGCAAAGAGATACGAAGAAAGATTTAATGCACATAGCTTGAAGGTCTAAAACTTCCATGAAAAATATAAAAGATTCTTAATTATGCGTTTAACTGCAAAACAGAAGGCCGAGCACCGAGTGACCCATAAATGTGTACAACAGAGAACCTAGGGGAAACTCCTGAGAGTCGAGTGAATGAAGGAGTAAAAAGAGACAAATTTGAAACCACTACATGAGATTCAAGAAGAAATTACCTGTACAAGTTTATCAACTTCTGGGTTTGAGAAGCCAAACATATCTGTACCAGATTCATGTAGTTCTTCACCCAACATATCAGGACTATCCGAAGCACTCTGAATCTTTTTTATTCTGTTAAATATTTTATTCCAGCAGGCAGATGGAGTGTCTCCTTTGAACTGTACAAAAATTAAGTATCAATGTAACACATGGCTATAACAAACTTTATATGCACACAAGCCTTCCACCTAGAAAACTAACCTGCTCACCGCTATTTGTGGTCACTCTGAAAACAGGGCGAGTCTTTGACTCGGCATCTCTAAGCACTTCCATCTTGTATATGGCAGATGCACCAGGATCTGCTTGAAGTCAAAGCAAGAAATCGGGCATATTGATCAACTAATTTAATGAACCAGAACAGAAACTGCCTGATTAATATAGAAAAGCAAGAAAAATGACAAATAATTCACCTTTTAGTGATATGAACTTTCTTATAGCTGTATACCCTTCAGGCCAAGTATGATGACTGTCTTTAAAAAACTCAGAGTCAGTCACGATTCTTCCTGGAAGATAATTGACATAAGCCTATGCATAATGAGCAGAGACCATTCCAACCAAGAATAATACACAACACTTATAAGTTTCATACATTACCAAGATTTATTATCTTCAGATCTCCTATTGTATACAAACAATTTCCAAGTTCCGCTGGTCGCAACCAGACTTCTCCATCTTTTGTGTAATCATTACCAGAATTTGAGCTGTCCTCTTCTCCACTATTAGTCCTTTCAGAACAATCAGTATCAGCAACTTTTTGAAGTTGATCCATCCTTCCTGGAAGCTTAAATTCTTTTAGGTACCTGGGTAAGGTCAATTACAGCAATTTAGCACATGCATGCGATGTTGATGTTCAGATAAACATAGGGAAGTGGTATATTTGAACAACTTCGCTATATTGACAAATTTAAAATGTAGAAGGCCAGTGAAAAGTAAGAGAACTTGCATTTTCGCTTCTTCCATGGCCTGTTCAAACCGAGGTTGCTTGCACTTCAGGGGAGACCTTGAGAGAAGCCCTTGAAGAAATGAGACCGCTTGCTTGGCTTGTATTCTAGACAACCAAATGACAGAATGTGAATTTCCTCTTGATAAATATAATGTGTAACATCAGTTTCAACAATTTCGTAGTAACGACAAACAAGATCTCTAAAGGTTTAAGAAGATTTTCTAACCTAGCAAAATCATGAGTGCCGAAAAACTGTACAGGGATTGAGTTTCCTCCAGGTGCCTTGTTGTTTAGACCTTTCCGCTTTACTGTAATTGATTCATCCACAACAATCGCCGGCCACATAGCATGACCTGTCACGAAAAGGTAACAAACATATCAGTATCGTTCTCAGTAGGCATAATTGCTTCTGTGCAGAAGTTCTTTCGGAAACAAGAACGTTTGAAGCTAGGCACAACAGGCTAATCACCACAGAATTCTAACAGCAACTTAGTCTGGTAAGTTAAAGTTATATGCTTCCTAGCGGCAACACGTTTTCTATACCACTAAGGAAGGTTCTACAAAGCGTTAAGCAAATACGTGTACAAGAAAACAGACATAGAGTATTGACCTGTTAGTTTCGCCCATATGATGTCTCTAGGCTCAAAATCTTGACACCCCTCAAAAGAAGCAGCCAATACAACCATCTCATCATAATCCTGACCACCGACAGCCACATCATTACTACCAAACTTCAGATTCAGCCGCTCCATCTCCTCACGAGAAATGAAATATTTGATCATTTCACGACGAAGAGCCAACTCCTCAACATCACCATCTCCATATTTAATCTGTAGAGAAAATAAAAACCCCCTCAGATACACCGAAAACAATGGCATGATAAAGACACACACAACATAGAGAAAAACAAACTTACAGTATGATGCTTATTCTCTACATTATACCCAATGATTGAACCAGTATACCAATCAGCATCCAACGGCCAAAAAACCTACAGATAATATAACAAATCAAGGTGTCAAACATGGAATAGAATTAGCTAAAACACATAACCAAAAAAAGCTTCAACGCTTGCCTTGCATTGCAGCCCGATGAAAGTAGTAGGATCAACGCCATCGTAACTTAACCTGAAAATACAATACAAACAAAGAACACATGAAGTAGTAATGACCACATTGTTTTAAATGACACGTGGATCTTACTAACCTACCTAACCCATTTCTTAGCTGAAGGAGAAGCTTGGAGTAGCTTCTTCCCCTTCGAAGATCCGTTTTGCTTATTAGCGTTGTTAATTCTACATCCTCTTAGCGTAGTGGAGACGCTTAACGTAGTAGTCGAATCTACTCCCAGGTTCATCAGCTCGCTATTACCAATCCTCCTTCTCTTCATCTTCTCCTCCTCCTCGGGAAATCGTCGTCTCCTACGGCGACTGTAGACGCGAACGATCTCCGGTCGCGGATGAGTGGGAGCATCGGTAACTGGGAGCTGCTCGGCTTTGATCTCGTTGGTGTTATTAGCACAGCATAGTGAAGAGGAGGAAGAGGAGGAGACGGAGTAGACGCGGTCGAGAGAGGCGTAGCGGAGCGGGAGATCGGTGTGGTCCTGGAGTTCGGATTTGATTCGGGTGGATCCTTGTTCTTCTTCCTCGGGGACACTCGCCATTGAAGATAAGCTCACTCGCTAGTTACTGGTGATCCGAATTGAAATTGAGATTTTGAAATTGAAAAAATTAGGGTTTAAGCGAAAGACAGACGAAGAAGGGATGCGGAGGAGATCTCTTTCCCGCCGGTTAAAATTGGCAGGAGAGTTCTATTTCCAGATCTGCTCCTCTCACTCGCTCACCTTCTCCCCAAGTGTGTGTAAACACTAAACAGTTTTAGCTAAAGACTCTGATTGGGTTAGAGTCTTTCTAATTCTTCTAATCAAATTCATTAATAATTTACTGTATATTTGAAATTAATTTGGAATAAATATCGAATAAAAAAAATATATGCATAAAGTTATTCAGAAGATTCCTTTTTTAATGCAGGTTTCTTTTTCTAAATTCAAATGTTTTATAAAAATTTCCAGGTTTTTTTTTGATAAGTTAAAATTTTCCAGGTTAATGGAGAATATTTAAATTTCAAAAATATTACAAACAAATATGAATATATAATATATTTCCAAAACTATAAAAGGAGAACGAGGGATAAATTACAGTTTTCCATTTTTGAGAAATAAGTTACACTTTTTTCTATGAGACAACAATAGAAAAAGAAAGAAAAGAGAGAAAAATGGAAATGAAAATGAAAAGAAAATAAAAATAAAAATAGATTCTTATTTAATTTGTGTATCAACTGGAGGAGCAGCAAGAGAACCCGGAGCTCTGTTTAGAGTCAGTGGTATCATCGTCCTTAACGAGACTTACCCGACTCACAGTGAGTTTATCTTTGTAAGTGTCCGAGTTTAGTTGCTTACGGCTCACGTTATTGTAGATATCGAGAATCACTTTCTCGAAAGCTGTTCTAACGTTTGTGGAATCAAGAGCCGATGTTTCCACAAAGAATAGTCCTTGGGCTTCTGCTAGAGCTTTGCCTTCTTCCACGCTCACTGCCCTTATGTTTTCTAGGTCAGATTTGTTTCCCACCAACATTCTAGCCACCGTTGTATCAGAATGAACTTAAAAAAAGTAGAAGAAACAAAAGAAATGGTTTTAGTTCTTAGAAAGATATACCAAAATCACAGTTAATTGATTTATATGACGTGTTTACATAATAAACAAGGTTCCTTTATGAACAATGATCAAGAGCACATGAAGTTGATTACACTCATGTGTCTTTCATTACAATGTTTTAGCATCTTTCTAAGAACATGTTTATTGGAGGTTTCTTAGGTTGGGTCTCTTAACGTAATATAAGATACGGTTTCTTAGTTTTTAACTAAAAAAACTAAGAAACGTCTTTTAAATAAGAGATATAAGAGACGTCTCTTAATTTTTTTTAGTTAAAACTAACAGACCGAATCTTATATTACGCTAAGAAGTCCAACCTAAAAGACCCCCGATAAATATGCTCTATCTAAATTCTAAAACCATATTTGTGTGATATAACTTTCTCAAGAGGTTCAAGAAGAATCTACCTTTGTGTCCTAGCTAGCAGAAACATCTTCAAAAATTTAAGACAGTCACAAAAGTCATCCCTTTGACCTGTCAGACGTAGTAGACTAATAGTACCTAACGTGATTAGCACTTAACATTATAAAAGTTCTGCCAAAACTAGTTTTACATTCCATAATTCTAGTCAACCCTACGACTTTATTTTAGCAATCAAGATCATGTCATAATCGACCACACCGATATTCAATGGCATGATTCGAATGCATCTCACCATCGTCTTCAATCTACTAATCAGAAACTTAAATATTCAACAAAAATTGGGCTATGGAACAAAATGGAGATCGACTCACTCTTGAGCTCATCGAGCCAACGTCCAACGCTCTCGAAAGTCATCCGGCGGCTAATGTCGTAGACGACGAGTGCACCGACAGCGCCACGGTAATAAGCAGAGGTAACGGCACGGAAACGCTCCTGGCCGGCAGTGTCCCAAATCTGAGCCTTAACCTCCTTACCATCAATATCCATGCTCTGAGTCTGAAACTCCACGCCGATCGTGGCTTTGGAATGAGCGCTGAACTCGTTACGAGCGTACCGAGACAAGAGGTTTGATTTACCGACAGCCGAGTCGCCGATAACCACGATCTTGAAAAGATATTCCTCTCTTCCTTCGTCATCCGAATACATTGTTAATTGTTATAGCTCCTCTCTTTGTTCTCGTTTCTAGAGAGAGAGAGAGAAGTATGAGAGGTTTTAGAGAGAGGAGACGATGGACGGTGCAACAAGCTGGCAACAGGACATACTGCGCATTAAGTGCCCGTCTTAATATCATTGACGTTTTCACGTAATTTTTTTTTTGTCAACACGTTTTCACGTACTTTATAAACTATATATACACGCTAAAGTATATGTACATGTAAGAAAATATTTAATAAGTCTAATACATTATAGTTGATGAAAATGTATCTTTAATCAAGGTTGAATCTGATGAAAAAAAATATCAATGTTGAATCTACCTCTGTAACGTGCATACACGCTACTAGGTATATTATGGTTAGTCGGAAACCCGGTCCCAACATCTACTAAAAAAAACTATGGCCTATTGAGGTTTACGCACCATGACAAAACCCAAATATATATACAAAACATTTATTCTAACTTACAGCAACTTGTACTAATGTCGAAAGATACTAATTACTCCCATAGTGAGGATCAGGATGTTCTTCGCTTTATTACGTGCTTATATCCTACTACATGAATTGTGTGCTTGCGGATGCAAATTTTGTTACTTTTGGTTTTGTCAGAGAAGTTTAAGTAAAATTAAATTGCTATCATCCAGGCCAATTCAAAATCAAAATGGTTATTTTTCAAATAAAAAAGTTTATTGGATCCATAATCAGGATCAACAACATACAAATATATAATATGAAAACAAAGTGTTGCACCAAAAAAAAAATGAAAACAAAGTAAAAGTAAAAATGTCACTGGCCACCAGATTAAAAAAACTTAGCTCCGTTAAACTATCAGAATGATCTGAATAAGACATCAACTGATAAAATAACCAGAAAAAAAACTATTAGAGTTTCATGAACAAGTTTCAGATGAAAATAAAGAATGAAGTCAGTTCGGGTCCTTGGACTCATAAAAGTGGCCAACGTCACCATAGATGCTACTGCGGTCGCAACAATGTTGCTATCTGGTGAAGCATAATGAAGACTTATTATGCCAATTTTATGGAGCAAAATATTGATTGCAGTGACGAGATGATTGAGTTGTGGAACCTAAGACGAGACAATATAATGAAATATCTCTTGTCACGAGGAATGATGCTTCAAAAACTTAGTGCAATTCACAACACCAAAACTACGAGAGGACAACATGCAACACAAAGAAATGAAACAATCTATGCATACTAATAGGGATATGGTAATACACCAACAACCAATCAAATTAGTGTAAACAAATATAATATGTGTCCAATAAAGTTTCAAATAGATATCAATCTTAAGACCATAACTTAGCCCAACTTCCAGATGAAGCAATAATATTATTAAGAAGGACAACGGAGAAAATTAGAAACATTGTAAAGAGGGAAGCCAAGCGATCTTCCAATCCAGAACAACCAGTCGTTCTTTTGGTAGAGCAAAGAGAAGAATCATCTAGATAGCATCAAAACTCGCACCAGCACCCAAAAATAGCAGCGAAGAAAACCAGTAACCACACCAGCGACCAAAATCAAACACCTCACGACAGCTTATGATTAAAATAGAGGACAAATCTGTCGTTGACCTCACAAGCCTTCACCGGCAAATTTAGAGTTTTTTTTTTGTCAACAATTTAGAGGTTACAATTTGTAACTTCAAGTTTCGTTATTCAGAAAATTAATTTCGTGGTCATAGAGATGTCTTGCTAACTTTGAACTGTTACGACTTTTCTCAAAAAGAAAAAAGAATAACTCTGAACTGTTAAGACAATTATTACTCCATTAGAAAAGAAGAATATGATGAGCTAGAAAGACACGAAATAAATTAACACTAAAAGAAATAAACAAACATAAATAAACACATGTGTTGACTTCTGGACTGTGAAATCTTCATCCCGCAACACTCGAGTCACTTCTTTTATTACTTTCTCCGCCAAAATCAACTGTTTAAGAAAAAAAGGGTGAAAGTAATTGCACACTCGAAAAGTTTAAATTAGATACATGATTTAGCAAAAGAAAAAACAATAAGAAAATCTCACATCTTCTTGTACACTAATCTGTAAAGCCCGAACATGGTGAGCTGATCTCTCGTGCACGAGCTTCATTCTCATACATGATAAAGCACCTGCATGACAATCACGCAACACGTGTTTTAAAATGGATCCATATGGTCATAAAAAGTAGCACAAAATATTGATTGTACCGTGTCTGTTTTTTGCCCGGTACTTTATTTTTGCTTCCTCAAGCCTCATGGCAGCCCTCTCCATGTAAACTTTCTCATTTTCTTTAAGGGACTCAAGGGTCTTGAGGTCAATAGATTCAGCGAAGTGATCAACAAAACCATTGTCATTATTATTATTATTATTAACAAACTACTAGATAGGTACTGAATAGAAATTCAGTTCGACAGCCAAAAAAGTAAAGAAAAAAGGTGAGTTTAAGGGATAACTATTGGTTTTGAAGACTATAGTACTTACATAACCAAACAAACGGTTCTCAAAGCTTAAAAACAACCATCACATTCACATCGAAAACATACCTTCTTTAGCTGGTCTATTGATTTTTGGAGAGCGTTGCTGGGTTTCCCGGCGAGCCAAGTTAAGATCATATTAAACTTCCTCTAATCTCCTCTACCAAAATTCAAGCAATCAAAACTGTAACGAAAAAATAGTAGAATAATGTCATGCAACTGTTAACATGCATATAAATACTTGCATGCATTCCAATAGCACTAGGATTAGCAGCGGCACGAATCTAGTCCTTGGGAGAGTTTCTACAGTAACCGAGAAAATAAAGATAATTAGGGTTTTCCGACTTGCATTATGTTCGTAAGACACTGCGATTCAGGATCAAAAGAGGAATATCAGAACAGCAAGGGGATGAAACTGGCTTTTTATATCGAACAATTGAGGGTTTCGGCCAGGTATATATGGAACTGCGTGGGTCCCTTGATTTGACTATGTCACCCTTTTTTGTCAAACCTATATTACCTTTTTTTTGTCAAACATATACAAATAAAATATAAACTAATTGTCATAGTTAAAGCATATATAAATAATAATAGGTGATTTTCCGATATACACGAATATAAATATTTATAAAGTAAATATATATTATAATAATTTATTACTATTTAATTTTGATTTTAAATTAATTTATAATTTTATGCATAATATATATTAATAATATTATATTACTTTAATTAAATATATGATTTTAGATATGTTAGATTATATCTGGTCGATTTAACTATCATTTGAGTATATTGGATTGCATCTATTTCTCTGAATTCAACTATAATATTTTTTATTCTAAATCTATTAAAATTTTGATTAATTTTCTTATTTGCATTTAGGTTGGTTGTTTTCTTAGATATGTAAATATATATTAGGAAGATTATGTATAATTTAAGATATATTATGCTTAGAATGAAATAAAAATAAACTAAAATATTTGATTCCAAATTACGTAAATTAGTATATTGATATTATTCTGAAATCTCATGTATTGATATAAATTTTACAAAAGAACTAAATTGTAACAGCTGGTTAATATTTTATTTTTATTTGTTAATGTGTTTTGAGTCTTCCTATAATTTATATTTATAAAATAGATTATTATTATTACAAAATTATATATTCTTATTGTAGTTAAATCTATGATTTTAGATCTAAGTTGGATTAGTCGAGTCACTCATATTACGAGTATATTGAGTTACATATATTCTTTTAAATTCAAATGGAAGTACAATTATTTTATTATAATTGTTAAGCCAAGTCAAATTAATTTTATTTATCGTTAAATGTGCATGTATTTTCATAATATATCAAATTAAATGTTATTTTTTAAAGATATTAGAAAATAAAACGATGATCTATAGGAAGTTACATACATAAATAACTGATACTTTTTTGGAAGCTCATGAAGACATATCAATATTTACAATAATTAAAATATTTTTATAATTTCTAAATAATTTTATGAATATTTATTAAATTATATTTTTTGCTGTAAATGAAAGATATTACAATCAATTAAATATAAGAAAAAATACATTTCAACCTTGAGGACAAGATTGAATTCGTAGGGGAAGTAATGTTAAGTATGAGACTAAGAGGAAGGCTTCTAGAAGGATTATCATGAAAGTGATAGAAGAGGATAATCCACATCATCACCTACTTGCACAGGATGTTTTACACATGGGATGTTGGCACATCATGTGAGAAGATGGGAGGGCAAGTGCGGCGTATTAATAAGAGAGTGGAGATTGTAGAGGATCATCGAGTACTTGAGTGGTATCAGAGTAGAGAGTAATGTAGAGAGAGATTAGAGAGATGGATTTGTAAACTATTTCCTCTGTAAATCATCATCTCTTCACATCAATAAGAGATACCTCTTTTATTCATATTTTGAGAAACTGCTCGTGACATAGTATCTAAAGCAGCGAATCTGTAACAGGTCAGCAAAGGTTGGCTTCTGTTCCTGTAAACACAGTAACTTTACAATTTTCTTTGTTCTGATTACAATACTTTGTTTTGCAGAAATGACCTTCCAAAGCTGATGGTTGAATTGGCGAATTAGAAGGCCAAAAAGAAGTAAATTCATAGACAACAGTATCATAATTAGACTTTCTCAACCAGAATCGATAGGCATTTTCTATTTAGGATATTATTTTATTAATATGAAAATGAAAGAAAACAAAATTGAGATAGTTTTGGGCCTAAATTGATATTTTAGTAGTTTTTTAATAAACACTCATTTGAGCATTGGGATTTAGAAGAATGTTCATATTATAATTTTCTTTTCTTTTTTCAGATGATAAAATGGCTAAGGAAGAAAAGTGAAAAAATTGTTCAAGAAACCGATCATAATAAACTTATATTTTGATGGAACAATCAGAAGACATAAACCAAATCTTGTTGATATAAACAACCTAATCGAAGATGCACATGAGGAAGCTGGAACCCAAGCTACAATGTCGAAACATCATGCAATGAATTTGTTGAAGCTGAAGCGAAATCTGAATTCTCACACCAACAAAATAAGTGACTAATTATTGATTCTCATAAGGAGCAAACTCATTTGATGTGCACTCCTAGCTGATAATACAAGTAAAGCAGAGAAACTGACCGTGAAGCTCTAATACCATATTACCAAATGAATCTCATTCTCATTAACTTATAACATAATTACAACCATCGTATATATACAAGTATCATGGGTATAACCATAAGTAAACCTAGTTTATCTACACATGTATAGAGTTTATCGATTTATAACTATATAGTTACTATCGATATATACAAGTATCATGGGGTATAACCATAAGTAAACCTAGTTTATCTACACATGTATAGAGTTTATCCATTTATAACTATATAGTTAGTAGTTACTATCGATATGTTAACTTTATAATACCTATGGATTTACAAACGTAAGGTCTCTCCTTTGACATAGAGAAAAGATATACTTGATGGCTGAAATGGAAGAACAAAAGCAAGCTCTTGGAAACATGAAGTAGATGGTGGATCTAGACTTCGATGAAACTGCTTTCGAGAAGGAATAAAATTCACTGATAAAAGAAATAGAAGCTGAGCCACAAGTCAACTTCTTTTGTCTTAGCATTTGCCAAAGAGCAAAGAGACTGGTTCAGTTTCTTTATGATTGCACATTAGGAGCAAGAGTCAATTACAGAGCTGAGATCCAAGAGCATGACAAACATTAAGAACTGATCCAAGCCTAGAAGGCAAGTTGGAAAACTTGTTCAAGAAAGAAAAAGATCACAAAATTCTTTTACAATCAACTATAGATTCAATTGATGAAACTATTGAGAGACATGAATAGAGGCTCGAAGACATAAGCACTCAAATCATAGCTGCACATTAGAGAGTTAAACACACAAAGAATCAGACTACGCGTTATTTGGAGCTAAAACAAATCCTCTTGTTAAAAGATTAAGTTGTTCCTTGATTTCCATATGCGCCATAGAAGATAAAAACGGTAATATCTGGTGCATAAGAGAAACACTAGTACTACATTGCAACAGTATCAACGCCAAAATATTGGCTTCCAAATCAAAAGAAGAAAATGGTCTCAAACATGGGATATTTGCCATTCTCCAAACAGATGTATAAGTTGGGCAAGTAAAGAAAGTACATTGGTACATTTCAAGAACACATGCTTGCATTTATCAATCTCTATCGAACAAAACCATTCTTTAGACCTAGTTTGAATGGGTTTTCACTTTAACCTCGCTAAGATGCTTCATCAGCCTAGCTCTGTATCGTTTCCATATGTCATGCAGCTGCAAGCAATAAGCCAAAACACAACTTCATTCGGCTTCATCAGCATGCTTTATAACACATTTAAAGCATTTAATCTCCCAGATTGACTATACAAATCCACGGTGATGTACTATTTGTTACATTTGTAATTTCTTTTTATTTCTAGCTAAACCCGACTTTGGTTTGGTTTGGCTTGGTCCGACTGAAAATTTGTTCACTCTGTTTATCTACAAGACCAAGAAGACATGCTTTTCGTTCAACAGTTAGCTCCGCAGTGCTCAGAATCTCAAGTAGAACAATCATCAATAAAACCGAAAGTATCAACTATCAAATCTTAGACAAAACACCATTACAAAGGTTTAGCATTATGATCAGCTCAAACAAAGGTAACAACTGTTTATTCTAGTCGCGAATGGAGAAGGCTGTCTTCATCCTCTGCACAATGTGAGGTAACGTGTTCAGACTCTCCTCAATGGACTGGTTGACGCAACTTTCCATATCTTTGGCCGCATCAACCCTGTTCTTATGGAGCTTCGAAGCCTCGAATTTGTCTTGACACACCATGAGAGACCTGTTCATCCTCTCCTGAAACTGAGCCATCTCGCCTTCGAAGTACTGCTGAGATTTGACGACGGGAACGCTGCAGTGCTCAACGCAGTTGGCTATCTCCTCTTGCTTCCTGCTTCTGTCAAAGCACTCGTAGGCACACTTGAAGTACGCTTGCTGCAAATCATTTATTCACATAAGCATCATCAACTTAATATAACTAGTGCATATAACCAAAACTAATAATGTTTAGTTTAATCATTTATTCACATAAACATCATCAACTAAACCGAATTTGAATATAAAAAGTGCATATGACCAAGACTATCAAGGTTTAGTTTAACATAGCTAACACATCTTCTTCTCAAGCGACCTTAGAGACCAAATATTCATATGAAATTGAAATCTAAGCTCAGACCACAAGATAACTTCACTAAAATAGATGAATCCGTCACTAAAAGTAGCTCTTTTTCTTCGGATTTTGGGGCTAATTTTCTCAGAATTGGTCACTAAAAGGCGATCAACATACCTAAGTAGGAGAACAAGAGGATACCTGAAGGGTGAAATTGATGTGATCCTGAACAGGAGAGAGCTGAGATTGAGCAGATGCATTGACTTCCTCGAGCTTTCTTCTGATCCTCTCCGTTACGATTTGCTCTTCCGCCGCCGCTATGTGATCCATCGTCTCTCTCTCTCTCGAGAAGGTGATTTTGACTTTTTTAAGGGTTTTAGGGGTTTAAGATGCTCAAAACCACATGTCGTTTTTGCTTTTAAACCACTTCTCACGTCGGTCGGTCGAGACTTTTCCGGTTTTCTATTAAACTGGAGACGGTGTTCTAGACCAATTCCCAATTGCATTTTTAATTCAACTAAACCGGAGACGGCGTTCTAGACCAACAATTCCCAATTGCATTTAAATTCAACTAAACCGGAGACGGTGTTCTAGACCAATTGCCAATTGCATTTTAATTCAACTAAACCAATTCCCAATTGCATTTTAATTCAACTAGACCGGAGACGGTGTTCTAGACCAAATCCCAATTGCATTTTTAATTCAGCTAAACCGGAGACGGTGCTCTAGACCAATTCCCAATTGCATTTTTAATTCAAACCGGATACTAACCGGATCGGATAACGAGCAAGGCATCAACAACATTCTGCGAAGACTTGGTTGGATCTGTTGATGCAGAAGAGAGAGATGGCTCGAGCGTGGACGAAGATGATGGTGATGATCTTGATGGTAGCATCGACGATCTCAGCGAAAGAGCAGCTGAGCGGTAAAGAGTGCGAGGATCTAGGATTCACCGGTCTCGCTCTCTGCTCCGATTGCCACTCACTCTCCGAATACGTCAAGGATCAAGGTTCGTTCCCTTCATAACGTTTGATCAGAATCTCGATTATCTACGTTTGATTAGGATCGCGATCTGATAGTTTAAGATTGTATTCTGCAGAGGTGGTATCTGATTGCTTGAAATGTTGCGCGGATGATTCTGAGGATTCGATGAGTAAGGTAATGCAATAGATTAGATGATGATGGAGACTGTTAACATCATCTTCTTCTCTAACGAGAGTGATGATGATGATGAATTTGTCAGGTTACTTACTCAGGCGCTATATTAGAGGTGTGTATGAGGAAGCTGGTTTTCTACCCTGAGATTGTTGGTTTCATTGAAGAAGAGAAAGAGAAGTTCCCTAGTGTTAAAGTTCAGTACATTTTCAACTCACCGCCCAAGTTGATCATGTTGGATGAAGATGGTGAACATAAGGAAACAATCAGGTATGATTGCATTAGTAGATTGAGATTAGTAATGTGTTTCTCATCTTACTTTTAAGCAGTAAGAGTTTTCATTTCTACAATGTTGTAACTGGGCCCTCTTTGTTTCTTGATTTTTTGGTTTTCTTTGCAGAATCGACAACTGGAAACGTGAACATCTACTGCAGTACATGCGGGAGAAGGTCAAGCCTACTTCAGCAAGTTAGTGTGTAGATGTGGTGCTGAATATCTTTTGTCAAACAATTGGATGTTATGGTTAAACAACACATTTGTGTGTGGTCTTTACTATCTCCCAGCCTATTTGCTCTGTATGTTCTGAACCTTAGCAATCTCATTGTTAATGAGATCTATTTAATGTTCTTATGAAAGGGTAATGAGAATCTTGTACTTAGCTGTTTTAGTATAATTTAACAAATGAGTGGAGAGATGACATTGGGCAATGGATCATGGTGTAAAATTCGTATAGCATAATGTTTTCCTAACTATTCATCAATGTCTTCATATTCACTTGCTTCTTCTTCTTCCATGTCTGTCTTGGTTTTCGATCTCTTGGGTGATCTCTCAAACTGAAAAAAAGAATTGAGAAGAAAGTTGTAGAAAACTACACTCATAGACCTGGAAAAAAGCCATGAGGATGAAGGAAGCAATAAGATAATCTTACTGATGTTGAATCCAAGAGCTCCTTGAATTAACCCATTAAGCCTCTGTAAAAGTCCAGACTCAAGTCAGAAAGAAGAACAAACACCACAACTCCAAATACACACACACACACTTACCTTTGTCGCTTCCTCAGCTCGTTTTTGTCGCTTTTCCTAATCAAGAGAGAAAAAAAAACAGAACAAGAGTTTGATTGAGACAGCATATAGGTCGTTGATGTGACATCATGATGTTATGTTCCATAAGTCAGTTACTAAGGTATAAAGCAAAGTTCAAGAAGTGTCACCTTTCTTGCTTTTTTCACAGCTGCTTTAGAAGCTTCAACAAGGTTCCTTGCATAGTCTGAGGAATCAGCAACTGCCTTAGCTGCTTGCGGCTACAAACACAAGATTTAATTTTTGGTTAGATTCTTATGTCCTCCACCTCAGAATTATCGGCGTCAGAAAGGCTGCCTGATTCGTCTGAAGCTTCAGTATGTTCATAGTCTTGATATCTTTCGTACTGCCAAAATTTGGACAAGAGAAAGATTTGAAGCAAACTTGAAAAGTTTCCTATAGTAGAGTACCTGCCTACAACTTACATTTAGTTGTTCATCTTGGTTTAAGCTCCCAAGTCCTCCTCCTTCTCTAGCTGCTCTTCCATTCTCTCTTTCTCTGCTCGCTGGAAAGCAGGAGGATCCGACCCACCAACAAGTCCACCAGCTAACTCTATGAACTGCAGCAAAAAAAAAAACCACCTGATTGTCAATTCTTGGAAGCCAAGTTTCAAGAACTCGCAGTTACGTAAACAGAAAACATGGAAAGAGGGAGACCTACACAGCTCAAACATAATCCATCAGCCTGATGCTTACAGAGCACTCTTTCTTTGTCAGAACGTGGTGTCACGATGGAAGATCTTTCACGCAATAGCGTCTCTCTTTCGGTGAGCTCATCAACCTAGCCAAAACATGTACAACCATTGAAAAAATGGAACATAAATCTACAACTAGAAACTCTTAAAGCTGTAACATATCTACTAAATGAAATAACTCACATTTAAACTTGCAGACTCGGTATGACAAAACTCATTCAATCTTTTGACTATAGTTGCTTCACATGTATGCACAATTGTTGCCTGAAAATATATATATAAAAAACACACATCAAACCTGGTGCACAGAACACTATTATAAACATATTTTATCTTATGTATAACAATATTCTTTAAAAGCTAACCATATTCTTACAATATCTGTCTTAGAGCACTTGATACCATGACAGAGGGCAGCTATGTAAAGCGCTGCTCCACATATTCCACTTGGTTTCACGCCGGTCTGCAAGTCAAATATATGTCCAACATTAAAACAAGCCATCTATGCTTCTAATAAGAAAGCAAAGATGACTCACACTTGCATCCAATCTCTCTTCATGCTAGCTAGAAAGTCTCTTACCGTTTTTATGAGAGCTTTATTGTCTTCACCTTTCAATAATTCTGCAAGTGTATTTGATTGTATTTTGGCTGATGTTCAAACCAGCTAAAAAATAATGAGGACTAAAAGACAAATACACTTACTGTTTGAGAATTTAGGAATGAAAATTGAAGGATCAACAAGCTTTTCATAGTTTTGGGTTTCCATGTATAGCAATTCACAGAGTTGCAAGTACACAGAACCTAACTCATAACTGCACCGAAAAGAAGCAACACCTGCGTTACTCAGACTCTGCAGTAGACTTAAGTCACTTAACAGGTGATAAAGCTATTAAGTAAAGACAAATGAAAGTAACTCATCTTACACGCTAACTCGAAGGTAGCTTGAGAAATCAATAAGAAGAACCGGAAAGTTCTTTTTCCTACAGACGAGGAGAAGTTTTTGGTGAATAACACATCACTTGTATTAGGAGTGCAGAAAGACATTTATTAAGAATCTAACCTGCAAGTCAAGTAGAGACAGGAAGACTGCTCTAGTTCAGTTCTACGCCCTTTACTGACGTTTTATTCAGCTGCCATCTTCAGAAGATAAAAAGGTGTAAAAGATCCTAACAAATTAAAAAACACACAGAAGATATGTAACTAAACATGCTCTAAATAATCGACACGCCATGTCAATCAAATCATCTCTCTCATCAGCAATTCCCACGGCATCTCTCAAATTCATAAACTCATCTTTTGCTGCAACAAAAAAAAAAAAGAGATTGCAACTGCACAAACGTGATGAGTCTAACAATTAGGCTAAAAGATGATGAGCCAATGAATGTCTTCAACTGGTTAAGATCAAAGCAAACGCTGAAGACTAGAACATGTAAATAGCCGGTCATTAGATTTCCATGGCTATAGACAGTTTACTAAGAGTTAAATATATATATATTTACAAATTTATGGGTTTATATATATATATGTAAAAAAAAAATCTAAAATTCGAGGAATATAGGCTAACTGCTTCACTATCTTATAGGGCCAAACCTTTTCGAGTTTTCCTTTCAAGTGAGCTTGAAATACCACTCTGAACACTCGTCACTATGTTACCTGAAGCTTGGCTCTACAGGCAAATAAGGATCAAGTTAAAGGGAAATGTTACTAATACACTATAAACCATAGAAAGTTGCACTACAATGTACCTGTCCAGCAGCATTTTTAACGAATGTAACATCAGTAGAAAAGTTAAAGTCTTCCAATATCCTCCCACATCGATTACATGCCCTGAAGATAGTTTTAAATTCATGATTCGGATTTAGAAACCACAAAATCTAACATCAGTTAACACTTACAATGCACTATCATAAGGGCGTATTCCAGGAACGTTCTTCCCACAATGGTTACACCACACCATAACAGCTATCTAATTCAAGAAGCTCCCAATTTTGCTAACAGTTCAGAGATGAAGCTTCAATCTATTCCAGAACGACAGCTTCTAGTCTCAATGTTCAATAAAAAGACAAGATCAGATTCTTTCGTGCGGAGGAAGCAAATTAGGGCATGCAAAAAAGAAGAAGAAGAGAAGACCGGATATATTTATAGGCCTGCGACTTCGGTTTATTCCGGTTAAATAGGTCAAGGTCAATGGTTTTGTTTATTAAATAGGTTTTCATTCTACTTTGGATTTATTAACAAGAGAATGTATACAAAAGTCTTTTTGAAACAAAATGGATTCTCCAAAGAAAAGAAAGAATAAAAGCGATTCTTACACCTGATGCATTTGTTTTGTACTTCTGCTCTAACATCTAGTTGTAACTGTCAAACGCTACGAGTCCTCGACACCGGCTTCTTCTCGAGGTGAACCGTCTAGGTTCTCCGTTAGGTCTGCGGGTTTGGACTCAAGGACGCATACTCTAGCTGAGAAGCAGTGACGGACTTTGATAGAGTGGCTTGTCCATGTAGTTGAGCAGCTTCCTCTAATGTTCACCATCAGGATTGCTTCTCTATCTCGAGTGCCTTCGCACTGTGGGACACCGTCAACATACTCTTCCGATGTGTGAACATCTTCGTGATGAACTTTCACTTCCACGGCTTCTTCTGGTTTAATTATCCCGTGTGCTGGTGAAACCTACAAAAAACAAGATTCATGAATCAGCAAAATCTTGAAGACTAGACGAGATTCATTGGCACTGAAAAAAAGAAGAGAGGTTTTAATACCTCAAGCCAGCGAGGTAGACCAAAGGAGCCTCGTGGATTATACTCAGACTCTTCTCCATCATCCTTAACTACAGTCTGACCACCGCAGAGAATGGTGAAAATGGCTTTGCCGGTGGTCGAATTGTTTGTGATTGTTAAGGTCCCTGTCTCCTGACTCTGGAGAACGATGCTGTTGGTGCTCACAGTTGTATCTGGAACAGTTTTTAGATCCTCGAATATGGATCTTATCTCTTCGTTGGACCTTATTATATTCCCCAGCTCCTGTCTCCTAACGGATTTATCAACGTGAGATATGGTCGCATGAAACTTGCAGCGCACGGGTTTGTGATCGCTCTCAGTAACATCCATGCAAGCTTCGTACATTATAACCGATGAAACTACGGGGCACTGCAAGTTGCTCTCTGAGAATGGGGTTGATTGTGTGTCTCTATATATGACTCTGTCACACCATGCAGGAATACGCTTTTTCTCTCCTGAATCATATCCTGGAGAGTACATAACATAAAGAAAAAGTTAATGGTTCCGAAACAATGCAAAAAAGTGTTCAAGAAATTGCTAGACATTAACAATAGTAATTTATTTTATATGTATATTACATTTATATAAGATATTTTAATTTTTAAATCTATTTATAAAATTATTTTGATGAATTATCAAAATTAGATATAAAAAATAAAAGAAATTAGTACAAATTTGTGGATTTCTACTAATTTCATTACTTAATTTAGTAGATCAAAACTAAATTAGATCATTTTAAACGATTTAAAACGGTTTAAACTAATATAGAATGGTTTAAACCGATTTGAATCTTAAATCAGATTTTTTTTGAAAAATCGTTTTGGCTAGGACCTTAAACCAACTTTTAGATCCATGCAGAAAACAGAACAAAACAAAACTGTCTCAAAATTCATATCTATGTTCTTACCTCCTAGGCCTGCTTTGTTCCTTTCAAATTTGTAAGTGGGAGGGAAAGTGATTAATGCCTCACGCATTCCTTGGAAGACTTTACCAAGCTTCATCTCTTGTCTAAGTTGGTCCATTTCTCTAAGCCAGTCAAAGGATCTCTGCGTAATGAAGTCTCTCGCTTCATCATAGCTTATACCATACAGCCTATAGTTAAAGTCGCCAAAAAATGCGATCATATCTGCTGCTGCTAAATCAGACTTCACTTCTTCAGCTCCGGGACTTGGATTCTGTGAAACAGAGAAACATGTTCAGCACAAAGATATAGGAGCAAACAATTAAGAAGTGTTGTAGTAACATACAGTGGTAGTCTTTAGTGTATAAGCGGCTGTTGAGGCACCAGCTGCAAGAGAGAGGGCCCATGGCAAACCAGAAGAATAAAGCAGCCAAAATAAATACGTGGAAAAGGCAAGTGAGCAAGACAAGAACAGGAACAACAACACCATACCAGCTGCAGCGTTACTTAGGTTTTGTCCTCGTGAGAAGACCATTAACCGGAAAATGTGATTAAAATCAGCGTTTCTACGGTTAACTGCCTCCAAATGCGCAGCCAAGTGGCAGTTCACAAAGCACATGATCCGGTCATAAACTCTGATTCTCAGACCCACACCACCCTGTAAAGACAAGTTGGAGATTAATATGTTACATAGAATAAATTTGAATTCAGCAATGTATTGCAAGTGAGCTTAAGTTTCAATATATAGATTACTTCCTCATTTACATTTTAACAATCACACAAGAGACAAAAGATACTGAGGTGCCAAGAGGCATGAGTGTGTATAGGCTCCATAATCAGATCTTAACAAGTAAAAAACCAAAGAAGTGGAGATAGTGTAAGACCTACTTTGTTGCCAATGGCACGGCCAAAGCCACATGGGACTGCTGCAACATCAAGATCTCCAACATGTGTTCTAATCTCCTTCCTCGCCCTAAGCAGAAAATTACACAATACAGGTAGTTAAAAATGAGAAGAACAACAAGTGACACATATATTAGTTGATTAATCATGTAAGTTAAGCAACTGCTGATGGTAGACCTTACAAACGTGTTACATACAAGCTACACATGAGAATGCACCATTTTCATAAAATGAAATTTTCACTAACCAAAGAGATATCAGAAGTCCAGCCAACTGCCTTGAACCCATACGCTCGAAAGTTTTCTTCTCATCAAGTGCTTTCCCAATTGCATCAATCCACCATTGCCCCGCAACACTTCCTTCAAGTCCAACCTACAAACCACAACACTCGTTTCTTTTGACCTTTATCATTACAAACAAGCTTTGCGTTCAAGGAGTTACCGTTTCCTTAGCAGCAGACATGGCAAGGAAACCTGCCCCCATATCCACTTCTTGCAACCCAACAACGACAACACCAACATCCGAAGTGACGGACCCCAGCCACGACATAAGTGCACCGTGTGAAGCCCTTCCTTGACCAACATTCCAAGTACCAATCAAAACCCTAACATTGTCTTGTCTTGCATACGAAGTCTCCTTCTGAGACAACTCCGTCCGGATTATGTTGTCAATAGGTCCCGGAGACGTCACATACCACCCTCTCACTCCACCATGAGTGGCCAAACTAAAAACGAAACCACCACCTGCTGCTAGCTTTATCACAGGCTCATTATGTGAAACCCAGCTCGACACTAAATCTCCATCAAGATCCAAGACCTGGATGTAGCCACTCGCATATCCCACGTAGATTCGATCTCCAAAAGTGCAAAAGCACAGAACAGCCCTGTGGTGGTGGTTCACATACCTCAAGCGAGTTCCATCTCCATCCCACTGGACGATTAGTCCACTCATGTTTCCGGTCCAGATCGTTCCGTCTACAGCTAAGATGATAGCTTCTGTTTTCCTTGTATCTTCCACGTACACTCCTGCACTTCTTGTGGCTACTCGACGAACAGCTCCTGCGGCTCCCATTATGGCGTTGCGTGATCTCTGTAGAAAGCCTGGTGATTTTTCCTTTTTTGAAGGTGTGGGAAGCTTGGCTTTCGTCTCATGGTCACTCTGTTGGCCGTGTGTAGGTGGCATGTCCACACGACACTCGACTTGCCCCTCGACGTCTAAAACTTTCAAGAGGTCTTTACTCCGCGCATCCCTGCACAGTTCAAAAATGATTAAAAGGAACCAAACATAAACCAATGTTCAAAAACTCGGTAGGTTTGTAACTAAATCTCTATAGATGCCTAGCTTATTTGGGTCTACAGAACACCTAGATGTTAGAAAATTATTGATTTATTTATTAAATATTTTTGTTTATATTTGATATTTAAAATTTTTGAGTTTAATTAAAAAAGATTTGGTGAACTATAAAAAAATTGGATTCACAAAAAGAAGAAATCAAACAAATTTGTGGACTTTCATTAGTCTTGTTGCTTGATTTTGCTAATTTACATCAATTTCAATTAATTTAGACTGATTTAAGTCAATTTGTGACTGACTAAACTAATTTAATCACTTAAATTGGATTGTTAGAAAAAAAATTCCGACTGATTTGTGTAGGCGATTTTTAGAACCTTGACATAAAATAGTGTGTCATTTGCTATAGAGAAGAAATAAAACCTACCAGATTGAGAATGAGAGTGACTGCACAGCCCACACTTTAGCTCTAACTGAATCATTCAACAAATACTTGACTTCGGAGGAAGATATGCTGCATGTTCCATTGATAGTAACTTGGCTCCTGAGATCAATGGGACACCTCTCTATTAACAACGCAGCCATGTGTTTCTCTTCCGGTTTAAGCAGAAGAGATTTCTCCAACGACTCCCAAGGCCATACTTTGATCACACCTCCTTCAGAGCATGTCCACATATCACCTACATCATAAAACATAACCATGAGAGAACAAGAACACATCAAACAAACCAACCAATGTTAGAGTAAACTAACCATAAGAGCTAATGACAATTGAATTCACAGGACCACGATGAGCTAGCCACGAGATTCGCTCCTTGAAAGGATTAGAATCATCATCAGAAACACAATCCATCTTCCAAGCCCGGATCTTCCCATCTTTGTGACCACTCCACATAACCTTGTTGCTCTGGTCAGCCAACAAACACAATGCGGGAGAAGTAGCAACCGACTCATGAAACGGCGACGTATCCTCATCCCCTCTCCGTACCTGCCCCTCGACCCCACACCCCGCCTCGTAAGCCTCGTCCAAGTTCCAGAACCTCACGCCGTTCTCCTGACCAGCCCACAGCTGCGTCTCCGTGCACGCGACGTTCCTCAAGAACCTCCCGTTCTGCGTCTCCCTCAGCGGATGCGGCCTCAGCTCCAGACACGGCGGCCGTCCGGGATGCACCGCCGCGCGCACCGGCACCTTGAAGATCCCCGCGCCGCCTCCCGCGCCGACGAACTCCGGGAGCGGCTTGACGTCGTCCTCCCCGACGACGGCGTCGGGAGGAGGCGTGACGACGGCGTAATCCTCCCCTCCGTCGCAGAGGGTGTCGCCGTTGGCGACGACGCCTCCGGTGGAGAACTCGTCGTCGGAGGAGTCGAAGTAGACGGCGGCTTCGGCGGCCAAGGTGGCGGATCGGGGGATCTCGTCGAGGCTGTGCTTGCGGTTGCGGCGGATGTGAGGGTGGGGCTTGAGGTCGAACTGGTGGCTGAAGGACTGCGTCTTGCGGTGGGGAGGGGCGGGGACGAGGGAGGCTAGCGCCGCCTCGTCTTCTTCTTCGATGGTTAGCGTATCCATTGAATGATGATCAGATCAGGAGCTCAACGATTGGAGAATGAAGAAAAGAAAAGTGTGGAGAGTAGTGAGAGGATGAGAGGAAAGCACGGACGTGGTTGCGGGAGAGAGAGATGCGTGAAGACGACGAGAAATGTACGGAAGCGAATGTTCTTTTGTTATTTTTGTCTTCATAAGTGTTGTGCAAGGAAGCGAATGTTTGTCTGAGAGAGAAGTATCCATTTTTTATTTTATTGAAAACGTCGTCGTGTCATTCATTCCATATATAGCTTATGCTTTGGTTATTGTCATCATGAGTGATGTTGTCAGTTCAGAAATTTCCTCACAAATTTTGTCACAACACTACGAAAAAAACAGTTGCAATCGTTACCAGTTTTGAGATTTTTAAGTTAAAATGTTATTTGTAGATCGTGGAATTGGGATTTTTATTTATTATTGGTAGATCATCAAATGAGAAATAATATTCAGTTGATAAGATACAAAAAAATAAGAACAATATTTTGAGTTAAAAATGCAGCAACAATAGCCTTATTTCAGTAAGGATTGTATATTAGAACCAAAAGCTAGGGAAAATAGCTCAGGAAGAGCAAAATCAAAGAGAGATGTAGGTAACTAGTTTAACGAACCTAGATGATCAAGACTCCATAAGCCTATCCATTATGAGCTTAAGAAGACCACAAGAGCATCAACCGTCACTGCCACTTTTACCGATGCTGTTACGAAACCTAATGTATGCTTTATCTACGTTGTGATGGAAAACCAAAACACCAGAAACTAGTTAACTCAATTGTTTAAAAACTTTATCTTCAGACTTAGTTACACTAACGGGTTATTGTCAATTAAGAAGTCTCCTCACAAATTTTCTTAGGAAAACTACAAATAACAGTTGCAGTCCTTACAGTTCTAGGATTTTTGAGTTTAAATGTTATTTATTATTGGTAGATCATGGAATAGGTATTGTGTCATTTATTATTGGTAGATCATAAAATGAGAAATAATATCCAGTTGATGAGATACAAAAATGAAGAATGATTTTTGAGTTAAAATGTAGCAACAAGAGCCTTATTTCAATAGTGATTGTATTAGAACCAAAAGAGAAAATGACTCGCAAGAAGAGCAGCAACAAAGAGAGATGTAAGTAACTAACTTGACGAAACCAAATGATCTAAGACTCCATAAGCCTATCCATTATGAGCTTCAAGACCGCAGGTGCATCAACCGTCACTGCCACTTTCACCGATGGTTTGTCTGTCCACTCGGTCACTTCCTCAAACCTGGTTCACATCACATCATTTTGTTGACCCCATTTCTATACTCCAAAGTTTTTTCTTTCTTTCTAATCTTCTTCATACAATTGGTTAGCTTAAAAACTCCCTAATGAAAGGCTTCAGGTTATGTAAAAACTCTCTCTACTATATAGACCTGTTTACATGAATCTTACCTCTTTCGATTGTTGTACAGTAAAGTGAGTCCTCTAGTGATACCGTTTGTTTGTACTCTAACAACTCCTTCAGTATAAGTGAATAGAGAAGGAAGGAAAGCCGCGAGGATCGTTGTAGGATCATGAAGATAAACACCTACCGTGGAAAACAAGTTAACATAAGACCATTTAAACGCAGAAACTTTGTTACTTTTTAAAGTCTTACAGAACACACTATAAAATCATACCTTCAATCTCATAAGCGTCAAGATGATAAGAATAGTACACACCAAGGATCTTACAGAGGTATTGAGCTAATTTCCCGTTGGATGATGCCAATTTGTCCCTGTCATCAGCTAAATCAAGCAGAAACACAGCCAAAAAAACAAGAAGTTGAGATGATAAGAAAGAATGCTATAAAAACATATGCAAAAACACCAAAGCAGGCAAGAAGGTTTCCCAAATAACCTGTCATGATAACTTGATGAGTCACGTTGATTCCCACAGCAATCACATCGGCACCACATGTGAACACAATATCTGCAGCTTCTGGATCACCAAAAATCTACACAAGAAGATACTGGTGTGTTTAGAGATCACATGTTACGCATTATGGTAATGAGTGAAAGAACTTACATTAGCTTCGGATGCTGGATTGACATTTCCATTAACTGCAAAAGCTCCACCAAGAAGTACAATTTGTCCAACGTTTTTGGAAAACTCAGGATCAAGCTGAACAGCCTGCTTCAAGGTAAATAATGAAGTCTTCAATGAGATAAGTAAAACATACAAAAGAAGAGAATGAGAGAGTCTGACCAGTGCTATATTTGTCAAAGGTCCCAAAGCAACAACAGTGATTTCACCAGGGTGAAGCTTAGCTTGTTCAACTAAAAACTCAGGTGCAGATTTTTCAATTGGTTTGCCTTTAGGTGGTGGGAAGTTTTGGTTGCCAAGCCCATCTTTACCGTGAACGAAGTCAGCAATTCGAAGCTTTGTGCCGTTCTTTAACAATATTAAGGCACAGAGATATGAGGAAGTGATCAAAGATGGTGTCCTTTGAGTATATAAAGGACATATAAGTAAGAAAAATTACCATGATGGTTTTATGTGTTCCTTCAGCTACAGGAATGTCTGTCCTACCCGCAACCTCCAACTAGTTAAATCAACTAGTTAGCATGTACTACTTTTCATTATGAGATCCAAAATGTGGTGAAGAGAAGGGTATAATACCAAATGCAAGGCGTTACGAGTGGCGAGAGTGGTGTAGACGTTTCCGTAGATAGTGGTGAGGCCAATGACATCAACTTCTGGTGACTTTAGAGCCACGAATATCGCCATTGCATCATCTACATAATCATCAAAATAACAACAGTGAGAACACAAAAAAAAAACTCATGGATCCACCTCAGATTTTCAAATTTTATCAGAAACACGTAAACCCAGATATTGAATCAGCAAACTCTGTAGCTATAAACAGAGCATCAGTAAAAAAAGACAAAAACTTTTTAAAAATTCGAGAAGATCCCAAAGACAGAAACAGAGACTATTGCTTAAGTGAGGCTAATCGGAATCGAATCCAATTAAAAGAAAGAAACTTTTTTTAATATAAAAAGAGGGGATGCTAATTTATAAACCGATTCCAGGATCAGTATCGATGATCATCTTCTTGCGCTGCTCTCCCACCACCATCGCCACCGCAACTTGAGCACCGTAAAGACAGAAGGGACCCAAACACCGAAAAGATACTAACCTTTATGTCTTTATTTCTCTATCCAAAAAGTACACTAAACTAAAATAAACCAAAAAGGCAAAAGAGTTCAATCATATAAAAAAGTGGTCTGCGATCGTGTCTCCTTTTGGGCTTCTTCTTCTACATCAGACGAGAACAAAATTCTCAGACACCGGTTCAATCTAATTTTGACCACCCAAGTTCGATTTAGAGAAACAGAGTACAAAACCGGATAGAGAGAAAAAAAACTTTTATTTAAAACGTCGTCGTATCTTTCTTTCCGTTCTTAATTGCGTGTTTTAACTTTACTGAAGCTAATCTGGTTGCTCAAAAAAAAAAAACTAAGATGATCTCAACCAAAATCCTTGTCCCTATAGTATAAACTAAGACTTTGTCCCCTTAGAATTAGAATCAAAATCCTTGTCCCTATAGTATAAACAATAATGCAAATCCCCTTTTGTCCTTTCTAATGATTTTAAGTAAATTAATATAGTTTACTTATATTGTTTTACCTTTATTATCTAAGAAGTTAAAACAAAACAGAAAGTAAAAGAAGTCGTCGACTTCGACTCTCGCTTTCCAATCGAAGAGGCGATTAGGTTTCACCTTCTTCTCCTCGTCCGCCTAGAGAGCTTGAACTCATCGTCACATTTCTCCTTCACCGGCCTACTTTCTTCTCGCGCTCAATCACCACCGAGTAGAATCACTTTGTAATCTCCGCTGGGTTCAATTGGAGTTGTTCAAGCTCGAGAAGCTTCTTGTCTTTGATAAAGGTCGATTAGCTTCACACTGTTATTCTCTTGCTATTTCTTCATCTCGAATACCAAAATCGTAGAGGTTAGGGTTTCGAAATCCCTTTGTGTTTTTTTTCTCATCTTAATTTGTTTATTTGCATGTACTAGGAAGGGATTGAAGTTGTTTAATGGCGGACGATCCTCGCTGATTAAGAACAAGTAAGTGTATCTCGGTTCCTCTTTCCCCAAAATTGAAGGTAAGGTTTGAGATCCCCTTTTGGCTTTCGATTTTCATTTTTTTTTAATTCCGTTGTTGTGCATGTATTAGTAAAAGATTGTATGGAGTAGAAACTCTATTTGATTAACTCTAATTGATTCAAGGTTATTGTTTGAATTTTCATTGAATTTTTAATGAATGATTATGCAATATTTTTGGGATCAGTTTTGTTTTGAAACTGAATGGATCAAAGTATATACATTTGTGATTCTCCGTGTACAAATTCATGAGTTGAATTTTCTGCTTTTGTTTTATAGAATGGCATTCCAGCTTCCAAAACGCATACTTAAAGAAGGAGCTGAGCCTCGATTGATAAGATTAACAACACGTAGACGCTCTTCACTGACGACGTCAAGGCTGCTCTCCGTGATGAGTATGAGGAAGTTTTGAAAGACCCTGTCTTCGGTCTCTTCTGGCAATCATAGACAACCAGCTCATTTATTCCGGGAAGATCATTCACAGTTTCATATGCAAGCAGCTCAAGGTTTCCAAGCTTCACGAGTTGTGGTTTCTATTTGCAAGAGGCCTCTTCGGTTTTCAGCGCAAGAATTTCATGCTGTCACAGGATTGAAGTTCAAAGACGAACCCACATAACTTCAACGATTGGAAGGATGATAAGGGGTTCGGGCTCAAGTGCTGAGGAAAATCGAAGGTGAACTTACTCGCTGTAAGGACGAAGCACCTTAAAGAATGCAGTGGTCGTATGTGGACAGGATTCGCTAGTGTATCTGTATTATACACGGATTCCTCATAGCTGGGATTCAAGAGTGTATATCCCTCACGCAGTACATCCGTCTGTGATGGATTTTGAGAAAATGAGGATGTTTCCTTGGGGTCTTCACAGATGATGTGTTGGTTGAATCAGTAATCAGGCGACAGATGTGCATCCGAAGAACAGCTTACGCGTTTGATGGATTCTCCTGCGCTGCAGATATGGATTATGGAGGCAATCCCGACATTGGCAGTTTGTGGGTAAGAAGATCAGGAAAAACATGACCAAAGTGAGATGTAGGAACTGGAAAGGAAGTGGAAAGTTTCCTATGCTGATATCATCAGCCTAGAGTCCCACTTTAATAAGGTAATTATTATTATTTTTATTTATATTCGGTTCTGTTATCAAACAAATTTAACTTGATTGTTTGGGTTTGTTCTTGTCAGGAGAGTTGTTCCCTTATATCTGCTCGGAACAATGATGTGATTTTTAACCAGAGTTTGTTAGGAAGATGAGAAGAAGGATGAAAGAATCAGTCGTGTTGTTGCTCGATCAATGCCAAACAAGATTGGTCGGAATTCGTATGGGAAGTTGAGGCATTGCCTCGCCATGGGGAGCTTCCTGATTCAGAAGAGGATGGAGAGAATGTTGGAGTTGAGGTCGAACATGTCACAGATACACATGTAGACGAAGCGCCTGTTGTTGCAAGAATGGGTAAGCGATTGGTAAATGATCCCGTGTTGAGTCTCGTAAGAAACAACCGCTTTGTCAACGGGCAGCTGAGCATAACAGTGGTATCTCCAGGAAGTGAAGACTTTCATTGAAGGTTTGTTCACCTCGCTTTCAACTCTTTCAAGGAGGTGGTGCAGAAGGACATTCACCACCGTTTTGACAAGGTAGAGAAAGAGATGGCTCAACTTAACCAAGCGGTCTCTCAGATTCGAGGTCCTTCAGAGATGGTGGAAAAGAAAGAGCATCCGTGATTCCTTGTCCTTCATCATCAATAGGGAAAGACCAAGAAAATCATCAGAGTCCTTCAGCAGCAAAGGAAAAGGCAAAGGCAAGGTAGATGAGGTTGTGGTTCCTCCCATTGCTCGTCGTAGCCCTCGGCAAGCCAGAAAGGTAACCACAAAATGAAGCTTTGTATTATTCTGGTGTCTCGTTTTGTACTATGTCGGACTGCCCTTGTTGTTTGGTTTGTAATATGTCGGATTGTCCTTGTTGTTTGCTTGTAATTTGCTTGTAATATCGCCTTGTTGGATATTGGCTTCTTTGTTTTGTAATATGACTATGACATGTTTAATTGACTTTTTCTCATGTAATCTTATATGTGGTTTGCTTCTTCCTCTCTTTGATGACCTTTTCTCGCTAATTATATTTGTTTGGTATTATTAATGAGCTTGAAACTGATGATATGATGGACTTTTGAACAAGTTGTCGAACGATCGAACACCCATGGAGAACCGCCATCGAAAATGAAGAAATGGGGACCCAAGAGGATTTACTAGACGCCATGGAAACCTTTCAAGCATCAGATGTTGACGGTTTCGATCCCTCACAAAAATCAGTGGCGAAGAAGCAGCTGAATGGGTTACTCCATTACGGTCATTTAAACCTCCGTTGGAAAACACCCACTCTAAAAGATATCGAATTACCTGAGGACCGGATGAACGACGCCGACTACTCATTAGTGTTTCTCCCCGAGGATTTATGGGCCAAACTGATTGAGTGGTGCTCAACTTCGAAACAGTAAGTTAGCAGCGTCCCTTTATGTTTAAAATCACAACTTTCTAACACTATTTTTCATCGCAGGCAGCTGAGAATTGGACCTTCTATTTTCAACAAGGAGTTAGCAGAACGTGTAATGGGACCTGCAATGTGGCTGAAGAATTATGTAAGTTTAAATTCACCAACTCGATGCCATTTTTGGGACCATCATGCAAATTTACTTTGTTTGTATTATTATGTTCAGGAAATTGATGCCATGTTGTACCTATTTCGCGAGAAGACAACTTTGCAACGATGGAATCAATCTAAAGTAGCCTTCATGAGCTGCTTATTCAGTAATCAAATGAAGAACGCTTACAAAGTATTCAAGAATGACATCAAAAAATTCAAGGTAGAAGGACTGCTCCACCAAGACGGAATGGGTGAACTTCCGCACACGGACTAACAGACTAATGTGGGATCTTGATGTCAATCGTATGTGCTCTCTTGTGCACGGTAACCACTGGATCTCTATGTGCCAGCTTTGTTACTCGTTCAATAGAGGTCTTTGACTGTGCGGGAATGAAACACACGAAGGACATGGAGCCGTTTACCCATCTCATCCCTAGAATTGTCAAAGTCAGTCGCCACAGAAGAAGGATTTACCGTCAAGCCTTATACTGTCACTACGCTCCAATGCCCTTCCTAAACAAGACTAGCAGCGATCGGGAGTATATGCATTGAAGCACATTGAAGCACATCTTCTAGGCATGGACTTAAACGTGGTGAACGCACGATAACATTCGTGAAGCTCGCCGTAAGATTGCTTATGACTTGGGAAGTTGCTAATGATCCTGTGCTCATTAAGCGAATGGCACTCTCCTCAAGCCTACCACACGCTCAGCTTACAATTTTATGATGTTATTTCTGTTATGTAGGTTCTTATTGACTCTTTGGTTACCCAAAATTTGACAGTAGCATGTAGGTTCTTATTGACTCATTTAGTTAAGTCTTATTTGACTCTCAACTCTATTATTTAGCATTGTTTATGAATCTCTTATTTGACTCTGTTTTTGTTTTACAAAAATATGAAGACTCGAAGAAACATAAAATTAGGGCCGGTTTATTAAAGGCTATTTCCATATAAAATTTTAGAAAAAAATGTAGTAGGGGAGAATCGAACACTTGAGCTGGGTACTTCTTACTACACCATTAACCACTGCACTACTTGAAACTATTGTTGATAACTTCTAATTACATAACTAAATAAAGTAGGCCCGTGAATCTAAACAAGACAACCCCTAACTATACCCTAAATGAATCTAAACAAGAGAACCCCTAACTGAACTCTAAATGAATCAAAACATGAAAAACCCTAACTATACCCTAAATGAATAAACTAAGCAATACAACATATCAACTACTAACTATACTCGAGGTGAAACTAAACTGATCCATACACGATCATTCTTAATAACCAATACAAAACTTAGTAATCATAACACATACAAGTTTACCCTACAACCCGACCCACTTAAAAGCATGTATTGCCCAGAAAATAAACTTATATAAACCCAATGGCCAGAAACCCTACTCATTTCATCGTTTATTTCTCATCTTTGTCTTTCTCTCCTTCTCAAAATTGCGCTCATGAATAACAATGGAGGGATTCCTTCAAGATGCTGGTGTGGGAAGGGGATTGTCACTTATGTTTCTAAAACAGAGGAGAACCCATACAGGAGATTCTTCCGATGTGAGATTGGTTTAAAGGTAATTCTGATAAATTCCAATTTTAATTCTTCTTTATGCAATTCCGATGTGATAGAGATGAACGTTTTTTGATCTTCAATTCAGAGAAAGAAAGAACAACATCTTTTTAAGTGGGTCGATGAGGCTGTGCTTGATGAGATTCAAAGGATGGATGAGCAGCAGTCGAGATTTGCCGAAGAAATTGAAGATCTCAGAAGTTCATTGAAACAGATAGTTGAGGAAGAAGTTATCAAGCATACGAATTCGGGACATGTAGGATGTGTAGGAACCATTCTCAGTCTTTTATGTCTCTGTTCTAAATCAGATTGATCTTGTTATGGATTTCTGATTCTACTAACTTTGTCAAAGATCTAATCAATTTGATATTCTGTTTTATTTTCTATTTATCAATCAAATCTTAACATTAAACTTCAACTTCTGTTGCATAAACCGAAGAAAAACTAAAACATAAGTTGCAAAGAAACGATTGGACACTCGCATGAAACAAAAACTGAAACATAACTTGCAAAGACATTCTTGCTTGAATCCTATATAGCTCTATCACATGTCGACCTGTTGTGACCTAATACACCACATCGACTGCATTTGCGACGTTTAGGCGTTGACTTCCTTGTGACGCGGATCTTGTCTTCAACTGTCTCATATCTGCGTTTCTTTCTCCTACCTGCAGCTCTTCTACTTTCAGGAGGAAGGACTTTAGCTTTCTCTACTTGAGATGGAACAATCCATGCGTCTTCAGGGACACTAATTGGATTTATGCTTTCCTCATAAATCGATCTCCATGAAGCTGTGGTGTACATGTCGCCGTGAGTGTGTGCTTGTATGCCTACACTGAAAGCTGCTTTTATGGCGTGTCTACGGGGATTTTCATCAGATCGAATTTCCCACATGAACATGTGCGTCTGACCAAGTCGACCATACATTCAAAAGAATCACCTTGAACCAAAAACATGTAATCGCTAACTGGGAAAACCTGAAACTTCTTACCCTTCTCAATCCTTCGATCAATCTTTTTCTCCACGGCAATGGTCAGTGGCTGTGTATGCTTCAAACTTTTAGTTCTACGTTTGAAAAACCATCGAGTCATCATCTCTCTTATGCTGTCCAACAAAGGTATAACTGGAAACTCTCTAGGCGTACGCAAAGCCGAATTTATTGACTCAGCAGGGTTAGTGGTCCTAACGTCGTACCTGTAACCCGGAAATTGACAACGAGCCCACTTTCCCACATCAGCTTCTATTAGGTATTTTCCAATTGCAGGACTAATTGAGAAAATAGCAGTGAACAGCTTCTTAAAATCAGCGACTCGATAAGCTTTAGAAGCTTTTCCAACCAAACCAGCGACACCTTTGCCCTTGAAATATGTAACAACATTGTTCAGCAAGTGATGAATGCAAATTCCATGATGAGAATACGGATACACGTTCGCAAGAGCTTTAGCGATTGAGGCATTCCTGTCTGACACAAAAGCTAAACTCTGATCATCAGCAATGACAACACTAAGTTGTCTCATAAACCATTCCCACGAGCGGTCGTTCTCCGAGTCGACCACTCCAAATGCAAGAGGATATATGTTCGAGTTTCCATCTAAAGCAGTAGCTACCAGTAATACTCCTTTGTATTTGCTCTTCAAAAAAGTCCCATCCACAACAATAACTTTCCGAAGTGCAGCGTAAAAACCGCGAATAGACTGACCGAATGAGATGAAGAGGAATCTGAATCTCCCATAGGTATCAGTTTCATAAAATGTGTGTGTTCCTGGATTAGCTTCCCTCATCATGTGCAAGTACTTGGGAATTTTTTCATAACCTTTCTCCGGAATTCCTCTCACAGCATTTACTGCATACTCACGTGCCTCCCATGCAAGAGAGTAGGATATCTCCACTCCATGATCATTTCGCATAATATGGATGATATCATTAGGTTTTGGCCCTTCTTTGACACTTTCATACTTATGCATAATGAGACTACCCACTGTTTTTGACGAAGCTGTCCGAACAGAATGGTTCCTTGATGATGGAGAACATATATGATGAGGAACATACTTTTTGATTATAAAATATGTTGAACCTGTTAATCCCTCTCGACGCACGCCAGCAGCAATCATCATCCGCGCAACGAACATACCAAACGTTTTTATCCGATTTCCCAAGCTTGTAGTCGAAATTATGTTTCATTGCACATATTTCCATTGTTGCCTTCAAAGCTGTTTTGCTAGTAAAATGTTGTCCCTTCTTCACAACATCAGGCAGAGAAAAACGGACAGTCTTTCCGTTGATCATATCTGTGTCATGCTTGTTATCATCATCACTTTCATCTTGCTTCACATCTTCTTCTTCAAACTCGGTTTCACCATCAACATCGTCTGAAACTTCATACGACATAGCCTCTTCCTCTCTGTTAGGCGACTCAGCAGCTTCTTGATTCAAGGTTAAATCCACCTTAGGTCGACTACACACACATAACCGCGTTGAAGCTTTGTTCTTCACATATGTAAGAAAATTTTTCAGTTGCCTATCATTAGTGACGAAAACAGTGGTGAGTCGCCACCACCGATCGAAGGTAAGTAACTCAGCTCGATATCGACCATGTGTACATCGATTCCGAAATCCTCACAAACCATAACTCTTACGTTCTCAAAAGTTTTGCTTGTGTCCAAAGTAAGTAATCGACCTCCTTTTTCTTCATCAACAAGAAATTTCCATCCACTTCGTTTGGACGATTTCCAATAACCAGAATAGGCATAGATGTGCATCTTCTTAGATTAGATTGAGAGTAGAAGTTTGGAAGAACTATGAAAAACTATGAAAAGAGAAAAAGCCACGATTTTTGTCCAAATTGTTGGTTGGCAACGAAGAACTAAAATTTAGGGGAATTTATTTTAAAAAAGGAAATAAAAAAGATTTAAAAGATTGTGGGAATATTTCGTGATAGTTATTTCCAAGATTTTCGGATTCTGTTTTAAATCCGGTAGAACTTACATTCTACAATAGGTAGAATAGAGATGAGACAGTAGATAAGAAATACAGAAAACGTAGATAAGAGAGATGTGGGTAGAATGCATATTCGGTAAAAGAAGATGGAAGAACATTTATTAGCTCTTATGATCTACCGGAAATGTAGAACGTAGTCTAGATGTAGATTGTATATACTTCATTAATAGATCCTAAGTAATTTGGTGGAATTCACCGTCTAAATTGTCTAGATTATAGTGTTTTAGGTAGATCCTAGTTTCTGAAAGGCCGTAGATGGTAGATCTAATAAACTACCACCTTTACCTAATTTTTCAACTTACCATTCCAAATATTTTTTGAATGAAAAAATATTTTTCATATATGCACATGTTTGACTACTTCATGTTTAATATTTTTCTAAATTTTTTTACATTATAAATTAATTGATATGAATTTTTATAACCTTGAAGGGTAGTGTAGGTCCAAAAATGACAATTTTTGGTTTTGTACTAAGGGGACAAAGTCTTAGTTTTTTAGTTCCAAATTTCTAAATTTCCCTCTTTTTTTTACCGATATTAAAATTTGTTTATCCATATAATAAAACGAGATTTAACAGTTAAGGATAAAGGCAAAAACTTTTATTCAAAGTCGTCGTATCCTTCTTACCATTCTTGAGTTTGTTTAACTCTACTGAAGTTAAAATCATCTCAACGCAAATCAAACCCTCTTTCCCTTTTTTTAACCAAAATAAGAAAACGAGATAATCACGAAATCGATTATTAAATCTCACTTAGGAAAAGGAAAATAGCCTTTTTAATTATCTCTATCTCTCTATATATAGGAAACTTTGTTGGCTTAGCTTTGGCACATTAAGAACTCAAAGGAGAGAAAAAAGCTATAGTTGTAGAACAATGATTAGTGATGAAGAAGCTGCGCATATACTAATTGCTATGAGTCGTTCAAAACCTAGAGTCGTTGTGGAGGCAACAACAGAGGAGGAAAAGAATACTCTTCCTGATCGAGTTCCACGACAGAAGAGAAGCTCTTCTCGAGTGCCACGTCAGACGAGTAGAAACCTTCCTCTGGATCCTTCTTCTTCTTGTTCAACTGCATTAGTGCCATATGTGAGTCAAGAAGATGACCCTAATGGCCATATTCACCACTCGAGAACCCCTTCCTTGAGACGCAAGAAACGTCCCATGGATCCTTCTCTGTCGACTGCGTTGGCGACATATTTTGCGAGTCAAGAAGATGCATCTCCTCCCTTGAGCCGCAAGAAACCTCCTAGGGCTTCGTCTTCTTCAACGGCGTTAGTGGAATACGCGAGTCAAGAAGATGAATCTCCTCCTCCCTTGCGCGGCAAGAAACGTCCTCCTCCGTTTCCTCCCAAGGCGAAACAACCTCAAAAGAAGGCCAAAGTAGCAGCCCCTTCTTCGTGGGCCTCAGAGCCAGCTCCTGACTGGTTGTTGAAGCTGACGAAGGGAGAGCCGAAGAAGATCATCGAGAAAATACTGACTTCAACCGATGTCAACACTAACCACAACCGTCTCTCCATCCCTCGCAGCCACGTCATCGACTCGGAGTTTCTGACCCTCGAGGAACAAGGGATGATAGAAGAAGACGAGAAAAAGAAGCACAAGACTGGAATCAACTCGAGGCTCGTGGTCAAGTTCGTGGACTCTGAGGTTTTGAAGGAGTTTGGTGTGAATTTTAGGAGATGGAAGATGCCTAAGACGAATGGGGACCCCACTTTTATTTACAATTTGGTCACGGGGTGGAATGATGTGGTAGATGGTTGCGGTCTTGGTGCGTATGATAGGATTAGAGTCTGGTCTTTTCACTCTGATGGTGAACTCCGCTTTGCTCTTGCTCTGGATACTCCTGCTCCTCTTGGCCATCCTCTTCTTCTTCTTCCTCCTCCTCCTCCTCCAAGTGATTCCGGTGATTCAGAACCCGAGGAGATGAGCTCTGCTTTGGTGGTCTATGACAAGTCTAATGATGACTTGCAACCCAAGTAATTAAGTATTCTTTCAGGGTCTTAAGGCTTTTCGTAGGGGTTTTTTTCTGAGGTTTTAGATTCTTATTCAGGGTGTTTGGATTTTCTCAGACTGTATTTTTGGTAGTTTTTCTTTATCTTTGGTGTTCTGTAGGAAATTGAGATTTTTATGCGTGCTTACTTCTGTAAACATTTGATGAGATCAATGATAAAAGAGGTTTTTGCAAAGATTATATTAAATTTACTATATGTCTCTCAACAAAGTCAAAAACTCAAAACGCATCAAGATTTGTCAAGTGAAACATCAGCTAAACCATCCCCAAGATATCTTACCAAACCAAAACAGAGAATTTAAAGTACTCAAAAAAAGAGAGAGGAACCTAGTTAGTTTAGGTCACTTGATGCTGTAATTAGTAAAGCCTTCTTATAATCACTAGTAATTTGCTACTAATTAGATGCTTAACAACATCAACGGCACAAAAGCAGACAGACTCAGCCACAGAGTTCCACACACAAGATTCTGTCACCATGTCCGGACTAACCATTCCTTCCGACCACATCACAGCTTCATGTCTCTGGTCCATAACACAAAGACCTTTTCTCAAAGATCTTACCAAGAATCTCAATTCACACAATTGAACTCATGAAGGCTCTTGTAGAGAGAGCTAGCATTGTCTAGCCTTAACCCCATAACTTTTAACTCTTTATAAAAAATCCCTATAACTTTAGCATGTGATATAAATGTCTATATCAGACATGCAAATTTATTAGAAAAAACAATAACTTTTTTAAGTTAATCAAATTTTCATTTTTTTTTTCCTTTCTTTATAGATTTTCTGAAGCACCATGAACTGGAGCATTACACATCCCAGGGTTCTTCAAACACCACAACGGCTGAATAGGTTCAGCACCAATCCCTCTCTTCACCATCCTGTACCTCCAACGGTTTAACCGGTCCAAAGCTTCACCACATCTCTTCACACCTCTCTCGTCTCTATTCCCTGACCACAAGCTCTCAGCAAACGCAGAGGCACGCGGCCATAGCCGTGAGTCTAAAACAGTCGGATCAGCTTGTTCTGACCATAACGCTACCTCTCCTCCTAGCACCAGCTTTCTCTCTTCCTCATCGACCAAACCATCGGTTATATCATAGTTGTAAATGCTCTGCCACGTCTTAAACGGTGCACACCAAGACCCACCACCACTACCACCATCTCCTTGCTGATCATATTGGCTATCGTTCCCTAGAAACCCGCCGTGACCACAGTCTAAGTAGTAGTACTCTGATGAAGATACAATTACTCTGTAACCAGCAGAAACGATTCTCTTTGTGTTCACAGGACCGTTGTTCCAAGTCTGTAAGATTGTGTGCTCTTTAGGAAGAACCGATGATTCCACCTTTATTATTTTATCCAACAGAACATCTTCCCAGTAAACAACTGTCCGGTTCTGTGACACAATGTAAGGTAACGTCGAGTTAATGTACTTTTCAAGAAGCTGGCTTAGTGTTCCACCAGAGGACAAGAAGGTACTGATTGCAGGGTCAGTTTTCCAGCAGCCTGGGATGACTTCATCTCCACCTCCATGAAAGAAAGGCTCAGGGAATAGCTTAGCCACATCTCGTATAACGTTTTTTACAACTTCATATGTCTTTGGATTCAATGGGTTAAGCTGACCAGTTCCCGGTTCACTAGCTAACCGCTCGTCCCAGCCTTTTCCAGCAGGCCACCAGAACATGTTGCCACATGTGACTATGTCCGGGTAAGCTTCTCCCCATGATCCTGTATGGCCTGTAAAAGCATCCATCAGAACCAATCTATGTTAGCAAGTCAAGCATTGATTGACACTCACCAGGAGTGTCTATCTCAGGAAGAACTCTAACACCATGCTCCAAACCAAACTGAACAATCATTGAGACATCTTCAGGAGTGTAGACCATGTCCGGTCCATAAGATCCCTTTGCAGCAAGTGAAGGCTCAGAAGGAAGCACCAATGGGAAAGAGTGAGAATCAGTAATGTGCCAATGAAACACATTGAGTTTGTTTGAACTCATGGCTTTGATGGTCCTCGTTATATCCTCTACTCCATAGTAGTTTCTTGATGTATCTAGCAACACCCCTCTGTGACCAAACAAAGGAGAGTCCTGAATAAATATTCCAACAGGTACACACAAATGAGGAGCTCTTCTCCAGACCATCTGAGAGAATGTCTCAAGGCCATGCATAGCTCCCCAAACCGAATGAGCTGACAAGCGTGCGGAGGAGCTTCCAATGGGTACAGAGAGGGTGTAAGACTCGTTAACACCGTGATGAAGCGGAAGAGAAGGGTCTGTGACAGTGACTACGAGTTTGCTTAAGGTGTAGCCTTTGATGAGTTTGATGGAACTGGTGATGAGAGGAGAGTAATTCTCTGAGCGGATAAGGTTGTGGTAGCGTGTAACAGAGGCTGAAAGGTATTGGTGTTGAGGGGAAATGATGGTGAAGTGTGGAGAGAGGGTGATGGCTTTGTGCTGAGGCCATGAGAGGAATCTCGGCTTTGGCCAAATGTTGATGGATGTGGCAGTGGTGGAGAGCAATGGAGAGAGAAGCGGAATCAAGAAGACTAGTAGCAGACTCATTGAAGTGTTTAACCACAGTGTTTCACTTATCTGCAAACAGAGGAAACCAAAGATGGTAGCTGCAAGATCACAGATAAAGATTAAACATTTACAGCAGGAAGCAGCAGCAGCAGTAAGAAGAGATCCAGGTGCTATAAAGTGTTCAACCTAAGTGAATTGAAAGGCACTCTGAAGCAGACCCTAGAAGATGATACCTCTAAAAAAGGAAACTTAGATTCGTTGGCCAAGCTTTGAACTTTCTATAAGTAGTTGGAGTTGCAGAGAAGCTATAAGTAAGAGAGGGGATGAAACTTACAAATTAGCAGTGGTGGTGGCCGACGACGACGACGGCTAGTTGACTTGAGGAAATGGAATTAAATAAAATATGTGGACTACTTCACTTCCGGAAAATAAGATCTGAGATTGATAGTGATGCATTCATTACTCTTACCCTTTGTATAAATGACAAATAATATTATATTATTTTATGATAAAAAAAGAATCTTATTGGAGTAACTTTTTATTAAACAATTTAATATTTTTTCTTTTAATTTTTGTCGACATGTTGTTTAATTTTATTTATTTAATTTTGTAAAGTTAGATATATTTGCATGAACACTTGATTTATCTCAATCTTCTTGTAACTGATCTTAATAACTTGGACACAAAAAACTGGGATTATTGGTGGGGCTATGACAATTGTCTTTAGCTTTAATTTCTATTTACAGCTACAAAAATCACTAATCATCCTTTATTTAGTTTTTTTAAATAAATAAAATATAAATATAAATATAAATATAAATATAAATATAAATATAAATAGTTGCATGGATTTATTTTTAAAACATTATTTAGTAAGTTGTAGAAAATATATTTGTTGTAACAATATCATTTAGAAAAAACGTTTCTGCCGCTACATTCTACGGTAATATTTCTATGACTACAATACAACTAATCATCTACGCTATGTAACTAACGTAGAACGACTTTTTAGTAGTAGATTTAGTTAAGAATTTAAACTAAATTAAAATAACACATTACCAAATATGTAACTGTAACTGTGTTACACTTACACCATTAGAACTTGCACAAGTTTTTTTTGATGTTAAGTGTTCCATTGCTCTAAGAAAAACAACCTGCAGCCGTTTAAAACATCAATCAGGTAGTCTCACATTGAGCTAGGGGCAATAGGAGACATATTAGCTTCGTCCAATTTCACAATGCAAGCTTCCGTTTTAGTCATTCAGCAACAATCTCTATTGGAGCGGTCGTTGCCTCGTTGGTGCCGTGAGTAACAATCAAGAATCCATTGGAGGTGGGGCTAAGACGCCTCATGATGCTGAGCCTTTTATGAAGTCTATGTACGAAGACAACGGGTATGATGAAGAAGAAGAGGAAGCACACCAATATGGAATTCATAGGTAATAAGCTGTATAATACTAATACACTCATTGAAGCTATGACTTTTTTATTCGATTAGCCAAAGAGAATTGTAAATGATCATGGAAAACATAACTATATTCAGTTTTGAGAATTTATAATTTTCCCATTAGTTGTGAACTTGTGAAACGATTAATCATCATCTTCTCAAATCCATTTTATTATCTTATTCTCTTGTATTATATGTAGACGCATATAAATTATTATTATACGTCGGTATACGATGATAACTGCGCATACTAGATACATCAACAACATAGAGATAGAGGGAGACTGAACTCGAGCTCTGTTTTTTTTTCCACTAAAACTCTGATAACACATAAAGACTCTCTAAACAAAGAGAAATTCAAAAAAAAAAACAAAGAGAAATTCACTGTAAAAAAAAGTTTTTTTGGGTTGAATAAATTCTTACTTCCATTGAAAAAAAAAGATACATCAACAACACAAGAAAACATAAAATAATTAAACCGATGGCTATTTAAAAATTATATAAAAACTAGTCTTAATTACGGGAAAAGGTTATTTTCTCTCTACAAGTAAATGATGTACATACTTAGCCAAAAAAAAGAGAGTAAATGATGTAAATTTTTCCGCAAAAAAAAAAAACAATAAGGCTGTAACTGGTAAAATATTAAGGAATTGATGGAATTAAAATATTTGAAATGATAGAAATGGAATACGGCAAAAAACGGAATGCAATTCATTCCACTCATTCATAACCAAATTTGTTTTGGAATCATTCCTCTTTGAATTTATCTATTTTTGGGATTGATGGAATAAGTATTTCATTCAATTCATGTCAAATGGTGAATTTTTTTTGGAATTAATAGAATAAGGCATTCCACATCGTTTCATTCCAAAAATCAACAATCCAGTTGCGGCCATACTATCCATTCGCAAGAATTAGCTCAATTCAAAAGAAGTCTCAAACTGAAGAGAATACAAAAGAAGTATCACATGTATAAAATCAAATTATTAATAAGGAAGATTTATTTTTCATAAATGCTAGTCCTGGTCAAAGATCTTTTAAGGCAAGGGTATATATGCTAAGGGATAATGCATATGTTAAGTTGCTAAATCACGATAAATCTGCTTAGAAGACTTTATCTTCTTTCTATTTTTAGCTTTACATGGACTAAGACCATAAATCTCTCCTTCGAGATCTCTTTTTACCAAACCTTTTCTGTATTTTTTTAAAAGATTTGTATGCCTTAACATAGCATTAAAAGGGAAAAAAGAGAAAGAAGTTCCAATAAAACATATATTGTACCAAGGAAACAAAAACAAAAGGTGAGTGGTGATATCTCGAAACCCTATGTTTGTTCTTTGTAGTCCTACGAGAAACATGCAGTTTCTGTTAATCCGCAATACGCTTTTTCATCTCCATCTATGCATATGTTTTGTTTTGTCTCCATAAACATGTCTCATTGGTTTCTTTTTCTCCTTTTTAAGTATTTTAATTAACATTCAAAACATGTCTCATCCATAAACTTTGCTCTCTAAATTAAAATCAGTTTTTAAGAGTCATATCTTGTCTGTCTCTTTATTGTCTGAAAAGCAGAGAAGTGAAACTCTTTGAAGTACTGTTCTCATACTGTTTAAAATCTAATTAGCTTTGGCTTGTAGTTCTTTTGTAAAAGACACCCAAGAGAATAAATTCGAAGACAAAAAGAGAGAGATAGATGGAAAGTAATGGTGCAGGAGAAGTAAGAAGAGTGAGATTAGTTTATTTCCTTAGCCGTTCTGGTCATGTTGACCAGCCTCATCTTTTGTCTGTTCATCATATCTCCCGTAATGGTGTCTTCCTTCGAGGTTAAACCTCTCTTCTTAATTACATTTTCTTCTCTTAATCTCTTTTATTTTGAACAATCTCATCTAAATTTCTGTTAAAAACGCAGATGTGAAGCGATGGTTAGCGGGTGTACGAGGCGATGCGATGCCAGACGCATATTCTTGGTCGTGTAAAAGGTACAAACTGTCACATTCTCAACCAATAATTATGATATTTATCGATTTATATATGTACCAAAGGTTTGAATATGGTTCTTGTGATATACAGGAGATATAAGAATGGATATGTATGGCAAGATTTATTGGATGACGATCTTATTACACCAATCTCCGACAACGAATATGTACTCAAAGGATCTGAGATTCTTCAAAAACCTCCAAAGGGTATGTCATGTAACTATCTCTACGTTCCATGAACTAGGGTTTATAAGGCTTCTTTAACTAATAATGGTTATTATAAACAGAGGATTCTCGACATGAGGAAAAGAAAGCTTGGGAGACAAGAAACGGTGGTGGCGGCAGAAAGATGATCCACAAAGAATCTCCAGTCTTCTGCTCTCAGAGATCGACGGGGACAACGTCGACAGTCACCGATGAATCCACCACGAACGTTGAAGACATGGTCGATCTCAAGAAACCAGATAGGGAAAAAGTATCCGGTGAAAGAGACGTTTCGAGGAAAAACGGGTCGGGTAAAGATATAGAGTCGGGTCGACCCAGTGTGTCATCCTCGACGTCGTCGTCTTCGTCGGGTTTCATTAAGAGTAAGAGCTATTCGAGCGTGCGTGCCTCCCATGTGCTGAGGAACTTGATGAAGTGTGGTGGTATGGACACAAACGATGTCGTTTTGGTGCCTTTGAATAAGTCTGCGTCTGGGGCTTTTGGTGCGGCTTGGGAAGATGAACGCAGGTTCCAATACCACCAACAGCAAAATGCTCGGTAGGCTCCAAAGTACTAATTACTCTTATTTTTTTAATCAGTTAATTAATTAGTTGTTTTTCTATTTAGTTCTTTTAAATTCATTACTTTTTGGCTGCTAATGCCACATATATTGGGACTAATGTTTGGTGTATAAATATTTACAACCATTACGTTTTGGCTGACTGTTTCTCGTTCTCAAGCTATAGTATATTATATCATCTAGGCCTACTATCATATTAATAATTTGAATCAAATTGGTCACGTGTTCTTGGTTATAGAAAAAACTTAGAAGGGGCATGGAGTGGCATAAAGATGAAAGAGACAATTGAATTCTGTAAGCCGAAGGTGGCTTCGAGCAAGCCTTCTATCATGGCTCCATTGTGCTCGTAAGCCTGCCTAACTGTTTTCATCACTTAATGATATTGTGGTAATCATTATAACTAAACTCAATGATAATTCATAATATAGGCAGTGTGGGAAGTCATTCAAACCAGAGAAGATGCATTCACACATGAAATTGTGTCGAAGGATGAAGAGTTCATCGGAAAGGAAGGATTTGATGACGGAAAACAATGCCGTTAAACCGAGGCAGCAACGGTGCAGAAACATTCCGGGACAACAACGTCTAGTGAGGACTACTCTCATCTCAAAGAGTACTGATGATGCTTAGTTATAGTTGATTCTCTAGCTGTGAAATGGTGACGGATAACAATTTGCCTAGTTCAGTGAATTTATCTTTGATGAAGTGCAGAGATTATTTAAATATCATGAGGTATTTGGTCATCATATAGTGGATTTGAAGAGTTTAGTAACAAATTGGCCACAGTTTTGAAAAATTATGTCTTAGAAACTCATTTGAAGCAACTTGACAAGTCTTAGGTCAAGATAGTGTAGTCGATAGTATTTGATATTATTAGTTAACTTGTTTAATATCGACGGCATGTGATCATGTGAACATAATAACATGAAAAGACTCCCCGTTCCCGCTCAATTTATTATTCTAGTTTTTTTGTATCTAACTAACTTTATTGTTTCTGTAACTAACTTTCTAAGCCTTTGATAAACTTTTTAATAAAACACTACAAGAACCTAATGAAATAGCTTTAAATTAACGTTTAGTTATCGAACACAACCCGTATCTAAAACTAGGCGGTCCATAGATAGTGGTCGTGTAGATATAATGAATGGTTATCTGTTGCTTGAGCTTCAAGTTATCTCCATTGAACCTTATTAAAATCTTCGTACAACTTTTTTTCCCACAAGTTCGATCGTACAGAAAAGTGAGACGTATCACATGGAGTTCTCTACATAGAATATATCGTTTTCTCTTCCACATCGTGATAAATCATTGATAACGACGGACAAATTATTGTTGATAATTGTTTTCAATATTTGTCTGCGTTTATCATATGACATGTTTATAATATACGCCTTTCGGTTCTGTTTTGGTCAACGAAAGTGTTTTTTTTTTTTTTAACTTAATATTTATATATCTATCACAACTGTAACCCTATTTTAGAATTATTTTATAAAATGATGTAAAAAGAATTGCTTTATAAAATATATTGTACTGGCTGAGCTAATAATATGTGTGAGGGTGGTCATGTGACCATGTGAATTTTCATATAAAAAACACTATACTTGCAGTTTGATAAAAAAAAAACTGAAAATGTGTTACAAATTTACACATTGACCCCACTGAAATGATTAGCTGGTTACGCCAGTACTTGTATAGGCAAGAAGTATTTAAAATTCTAATGTGAAAAATACTATAATGAAACGGAATGTGCAAATCCTAACCCGGTATCAAAATTGATCATCTATATATATGACAGCACAAATCTACTTGTAGAGAGAGACACACACATAAACTCGTAGTCAAAACATCAAAAAGTTATGGCGCCACAACATATTTTACTAGTAACGTATCCTTTCCATGGTCACGTGAACCCATCTCTCCGTTTTGCTCGTCGGCTCACAAGAGCCACCGGAGCGCGTGTAACATTCGCAACGTCTATCTCCGTCTTCCGCCTCTCCATGACTTCTAACCAAAGCGACCTGATCAGCAAACTCTCTTTCCTTCCATTCTCGGACGGCTTTGACGCATTTCCACCACCGAAGACCGTCTGAACCAGTCTGAGAATCTCAAGATCAACGGAGACAAAGCCCTTTCGGAGTTCATCGAAGCTAACAGGAACGGTGACTTGCTTGATCTACTCGATTCTTCTCAACTGGGCACCAAAAGTGGCGCGTAGGTTTCAACTCCCTTCGGCTCTTCTCTGGATCCAACCAGCTTAATTTGGTTTTCAACGTCTATTACAATCACTTCAACGGGAACAAGTTCTCGAAACTTCCATCTCTCGCGGTCCGTGATCTCCCTTCTTTCCTCGCGCCTACCAATACCAACAAAGGCGCGTACGGAGAGTGTCAAGGACTAATGGAGTCTCTCAAAGAAGAAACCAATCCGAAAATTCTCATGAACACGTTCGAATCCCTGGAGGAAGAGGCGTTAAAGGTGATCCTGAATATCCTAATGGTTGCGGTTGGTTCTTTACTTCCTGCGGAAATGTCCGCAGGAAGCGAATCGGACAATGGTTTATCAAGAGATCAAAGTGGTTGGCTAGACTCAAAAACAGAGTCCTCTGTAATTTACGTTTCTTTTGGGACAATGGTTGAGTTGTCCAAGGAACAGATTGTGGAGCTAGCGAGAGCACTCATCGAAGCTAAAAGACCCTTTTTGTGAGTTATAACTAAGAAACCCAATAGAGAGTCTGGAACAGAAGGAGAAGACGAGGTCGAGATTGAGAAGATAGCCGGTTTACGAGACGAGCTTGAAGAGGTTGGGACTTGGGATGATCGTGTCTTAGTGTAATCAAGTGGAGGTTTAAAGACACCGAGCCGTAGGTTGTTTCGTGACTCATTGTGGGTGGAACTCGACGCTCGAGAGTCTGGTTCTTGGCATTCCGGTGGTGGCGTTTCCCATGTGGTCGGATCAACCCACGAACGCCAAGCTTCTTGAGGATTCTTGGAAGACAGGTGTTAGAGTTAAAGAGAACAAGGAAGGTATGGTGGAGACAGGAGAGATAAGGCGTTGTTTGGAAGAAGTGATGGGGGAGAAAGCTGAGGAGCTGAGGGAAAACGCAGAGAAATGGAAGCGTTTAGCGGTTGAAGCGGGTAGAGAAGGAGGATCATTCGAGAAGAACATGATGGCTTTTGTGGATGAGATTTGTGGAGACTTTGTTCAATAGGTTGTTAAAGACAAAGATGACATCTCAAAGTCGCTGAAAACTGTTGTTACTCTCTTTACTTTATCACATGCATGTTACCAATATAAGAATCACCTTCATCAAAAACATATTTCGTCAGTCTTTAATAGTTTACGTTTTGGAAGAATTTTACATTTCAAATTAGCTAATAATTTAATTTCAATATAAAACTTAGTAGTAATCCATGTTATATGACTAATTGTATTATTTAGATCCGTCGATCTTTACTCGCATGTCAAAACTAACCGTTTAAACTATATGCATTATTTAGTTTTGCCAACTCAGATCACGCTTTTATTTATCTATTTTTGTTTATTTTATTAGTGGTCAAATTGATAAATAGTTAATAATATTTATGTTTTGAAAATGTAAAAAATTATTGGTCGAATTGTGATTATATATATAATTAATAATTTATGTTTCATAAAGATAAAAATTTATATATATATTTAATTTATATGCTAAATCCTAAAATGTCATCTATTAAAAATATATTTGGACTACTTATATAATATAAAACTAAATTTAAGCATAAAATCCAACAAAAAATCACATATATATAATTGTTTATCATTTATTAACCTGCTAAATGTCACAATACTATTGCATGGTTAGTGTCTTAATAACCGCAAACATGGTAATAAATAAATATTAATGTCTGTACAAAGAAGATTCTTTTGGAGAGCTACGGTCTCTGCTTCGAATCTCTTGTTCTGTCTTCTCCCGACTCTACAGAAACTATAGATCATCACAAACCCATAAAACAAGTCTGATCCTTTAGAGCTTAAAACCAGATTCTTTCGTCGAAATTTCCTAAACCTTAAACCATGTCGGAGATGGCCACTATGGATCCCAAAGGAATCGACGGAGTCCGCATGACGTGGAACGTCTGGCCTCGCAACAAAGTCGAAGCAAGCAAGTGCGTAAACCACTTCCCTCCTCATTACCACGCCGTCTCCGAGACCAATCTCCCTTGCGAGCTTTATCCTCAGTACACTACCGTTGAGTACAACGCTGTGCCGGGGCCTTCTGGTGGGCCTGGGCCTTGGGCTCCGGTGTTTGTTTTTGTTTTGGACACGTGTATGATCGAGGAGGAGTTTGAGTTCGCTAAAAGAGCGGTTAGGCGAGGGGTTGGGCTGGTTCCGGAGAGTGCGCTAGTTGGGTTTGTTACGTTTGGGACGCAGGCGTGTGTGCATGAGTTGGGGTTTTCTGATTTGAGTAAAGTTTATGTCTTTAGGGGAGATAAGGAGATTTCGAAAGATGAGGTTTTGGAGCAGTTGGGGCTTGGTGGTGTTTCTGGGAGGAGAAACCCTGTTGGTGGTTCTGGTGGTGTTAATAGGTTCTTGTTGCCAGCTTCTGAGTGTGAATTCACTATTGATTCGGTGAGTATTTGGTTGGAGTTTGTTAAAGCCTTTTGTTTTTTTTTGGAGTGGAGTTGTTGGATGAGCTCCAGAGGGATCAGTGCAGGGGCGGACCCACATTGATGGGTACGGGGTCACGTGCCCCCTACTGATTATATAAATTCATTGTGTAGGAATTGTAAGTTGGTCGCTGGGTCAGTGGTATTCATTTTGCATGGTTAATTTTGGAGTGAAGGGTTCGATTCTTCATGCTAACATCTTTTTATTCTTCCATTTTATTTATATATTAATATAACTTTTTTTAAATCATTTTGTGTTATGTAGGTTTGCTAGACTATGACCAGCCTATAGTATCTGAAGTTTTTTTTATTAATTTTTTTTGAACAAGAAACATCTTTTATATGTAACCTTGTGTAGTCTAAGCATCTTATAAAACACTTTTTTCTTTCTTCTTTTCTTTGAAACTATTTCACAACTTTTAAGTTTTATACTAGTGGGTGTTATATTTTTATAAACAATCTAAGTATTTTATTATGGACAAGATGATTGACAAAATATGATATAATACTTCAAAATAAAATTAGACTAATATATATCATTATATTTAAAATTTTAACTTTAATTTAATATTCAAATTATATACTACATTTCTAATATTGTGCCCCCAACTAACAAGTTTTCTAGATCCGCCACTGGATCAGTGGCCTGTACATCCTGGGCGTCGTCAGTCGCGGTGTACTGGAGTGGCTTTGAGTGTGGCTATGGGATTGCTTGGAGCTTGTTTTCCTGGGACTGGGGCTAGGATCGTTGCTTTAGTTGGAGGACCATGCTCTGAGGGACCAGGCACGGTAACTCCATTTTGTTTATCTGCCCTTCTTTGTATAGTTTGCTTGAGGAATTGGAGACAAAATTTGGCTTATTAAGTATTTAATTGTTCAATGTTGGGTGTTAAAATGGTAATGGTGACAATGGGACATGATAGTTAGGAGAATATTTGAAATAATTATGCTTCTTTTTTAACTCTTAGGAGAAAAGATACTTTTCTTGTTAATTACTTGGTCTCTGAGACAAAGCTCTTCTACTGCCTCTGGCTTCTGCAGATTGTGTCAAAAGATCTATCAGAACCTTTGCGTTCACATAAAGACTTGATTAAAAAATGCGGCACCTTTCTATAAGAAAGCGGAGAAGTTTTATGATGGTCTGGCAAACCAATTGGTTAACCAAGGACATGTACTGGACCTGTTTGCATCCGCACTTGATCAGGTATGGATTTCTTTTCAACTCTTGCTTTTATTTTGGATCATACTTATTTATATGTGTTTTGAAATGTTAGGTTGGTGTTGCTGAAATGAAAGCTGCGGTTGAAAGAACTGGAGGACTCGTTGTTTTATCAGAAAGTTTTGGCCATTCTGTATTCAAGGATTCTTTCAAGCGAGTGTTTGAAGGTGGTGAACACTCTCTTGGCCTTTGTTTCAAGTGAGCTTCTGCTGCTATAGCCTGATGCTCTTCTTGCTATTTGATTTCTCCATAGATGCTAATCCAGTTACCATTTCAGTGGTACACTTAAGATCAACTGTTCTAAGGACAAAAATCCAAGGGATTATTGGACCTTGTGCGTCATTGCAAAAGGTTGAAGCGACTGACCTCATACCTTCTTTAAATTATGGTAGATAACTTAACAGTTATGGGAAAATTGCAGAAAGGGCCTAGTGTTGCTGATACAGTTATTGGGGAGGGGAATACTACAGCATGGAAGATGTGTGGCCTCGACAAAAGTACTTGCCTGACGCTCTTCTTTGATCTTTCTGCAAGTGATCAAGCAACTAATCTTGGAGGTGTAAATAACCAGCTATATATACAGTTTTTTGACAAGGTAATCCTCTTCATGCAATTCCGGGGTTTGAGCGTTTTCACACAAAAGTAATAGAAAATTTGATCTTAACTATATAATTGCAGCTATCAAAATCAAGAATGGGAAAACATTACTTCGAGTTACTACTGTTACCAGATAATGGGTGGATACTGCTATTAGCACAGAGGTTAGTACTATTCCACATTATTTTCTGGAAGCACTTGGATTCTGCAACTTCATTATGGGTTTGCTGGTCCTATGCCTTTGCATTTTCTGTGTCTTTGATGCTTTGGCCTCTTAGAAAAACTCGTTAGTCTCTTTAGCTAAATAAATGGTCATTGTGAAGATAACACTGGGAAAATGATCTTTACTTACACAAGAACTATCATGTACTCTTGTTCTCATATCTTTCTAGTAGTATGACTGACTGGATGTGGACTGTTGGCACATCATGTCCTTGTTTATTAGCACTAGTGCTTCAGTTAAGACTTAAGACTTCATCAACTTGGAGAAAACAGTTCTCCAAGTTACTGTCAAGTTTGTTTAGTTTTTTAGAGTATCATTCACATTTCGTTATGTATTACCTTTTCAGCACTTAGTTAGAGTGCAATCTGGTCTTGCATCATTGTCTTCCACTTTCTGTTTCTGGCTTTTCATTTAGTACATACTTTTATGATCCTTTTAGACTACATATGTTCTTTCTTTTGAATATGGCCATGGATGGTAATGAGGTTTGTAATATCTCCAGGAATGGGTGCAAGGTTTTGATCAAGAAACTGCTGCGGTTGTGGTGGCCAGATTAGCTTCCTTGAAAATGGAAACAGAGGTAATTAGTAACTTCAAGCACTTTCAAATTTAGATTCTTGAATCTCAATCCATTTATGTTGTTCTCAGGAGGGGTTCGATGGCTGGACCGGAACCTTATTCGTCTTTGTTCTAAGTTTGGTGATTACCGGAAGGATGATCCTGCTTCATTCACTCTAAATCCAAACTTCTCACTATTCCCTCAGTTTACATTCAATCTCAGACGTTCACAGTTTGTCCAGGTAAGTGTTGACATAGGAGAGAAGCTGAAGATTTATCTTTGTAATAATTTCTTCATGTGGTGATGGTGGCAGGTGTTCAACAATAGTTCAGATGAAACTGCGTACAACCGCATGTTATTGAACAGAGAGAGTATATCAAACGCAGCTGTTATGATTCAGCCGTCTCTAACAACTTACTCGTTTAACTCAATACCTCAGCCTGCGTTGTTGGACGTTGCTTCCATCGCTGCAGACCGTATCCTCTTGTTGGATTCTTACATTAGTGTTGTCATTTTCCATGGGATGACCATAGCGCAGTGGCGTAATCTGGGATATCAAAATCAGCCTGAACATCAGGTAATAATGGCTATGCACAAGTTGTAATTGACCATGAGTTTTCTTGAAGGGGGCATTGGTTTCAATCTTACGTGTTTTCATTTGATCTTGTCAAGGCATTTGCGCAACTTCTGGAAGCTCCTCAAGAAGATGCGCAGATGATTATCCGTGAACGCTTCCCTGTACCGAGATTAGTTGTATGTGATCAGCATGGTTCCGAGGTTCAGAGAAAGGAAGTCTTGAGACCGAGTCTAGCAAGTACAAAGTAAAGATGCAGCCATCGTTTACACTAGAGTGGCTTTTCTGTGTCTTAATTTTTCTTTCTTATACACACACATACATGAACTAGACTATACTTTTTGTTTTCTTTTCACTGAGGTTTCTTTTTTTGTTTATATAATAGCATTTGGTCGTAGTAATAATTTTATTCTATTTTCTCCTTTTGTTTTTGTACCGGAATGGGATACATAAACAATGTTAGCAGTCATGGAAGATAAAAGCAAAAATCCATTAGACGCCATATACTATTGCAAACTCAATAGCTTTTTCTTTATTTATTCTTCTTTGTGGTCTCGTAGAGATGCAGACGAAGAGGTTGAGCGGTTCCGCAAGGCCTGACGAGACCACAGGTCCACAACAGTATGTCCATCGGTAGTATGCTACTGAGCTTCTTAGTTAATAAAAGATTAAAAAAGTGATACAGTATAAAATTAAGAAATGATCGGTTCTTGAAAAGGAACTTTTAAGAACCTATCGAAAAGTTTTGGGAACAAAATATTTTTTAGTTCATTAGATTTTATTAAAAATTAAAATTTAAATAAAAATGTAAAATCCATCAAAAATATGAGATATTCTTGGAGATATTAATCAAGGGTTTTGAGAAACTAAGATTTACGAGTTGTATCAAAAAGAAAAGACAAAACACAAAAAGACTTGCAATACTTCGAGTTTGGTGCTTGAAAGAATGGATTATCTTTTCCCGAGATCCGAGCACATTCAAGAGATATCAGTATGTGAATTGATATTTTATGGGCCTTTCTCGTTCATAGTCATGGGATTTTTCTCCGGCTCTACCCTATACGCATGTTTTTTTTTCCTTGGCCATATCCAAATTACAATCCACATCATATTATCATGCTTCTGAGGCCTCTCTGCCTAGTTTTTGGCCTCATATTCGGCTGCATGTTCGTTCGGGTCACCTAAGAGATTTACGTCAACGTACATAGGAAGGTGAGTAGATTGATCTCAAGGAGGGTTAGTCATTCAACAGAAAAAGAAAAAGAAGGTTGCCCAATATGCCTCGAAGATCTGCAAAAAGGTTCTGGTGGTGGTGTTGTTAGGCTGCCAGTTTGTGTGCATCTATTTCACCGTGATTGCATCAATAGATGGCTTCTCGTGCGTCCGTGTTGTCCTACATGCCGCCGTCTTGTTGCGGTTGCCAAAAACTGATTTTTTATGTAGTAGTGTGTGTCCATGGATTTAGGCTAATCTTAAGTTTTTTTTTTAATCGTTACTTCTTCACCTTTTCGCTCTAATAGATAAACCCTATCTTGTAGCAGAATCCATTGGGAACCATATACTATTTATTGCAAGGCCTTTTTACCTTTTACAACTTGTACACATGTTCGAGTCCTATAACAAAATATCAAAGCAAAGCTCGATCGCTTCTTTATTTATTCTTCTCTTTACCTAACTTAGACGAAGACTCTTGGAACGGACTCGGCCGGCTTGATGTCGACCTCTCGCACCTCCAGCTTCAGCCCTTTGCCTCCTCCATTCGCCAACGGATGGATCCCATGGTCTGGTCCTTTCATATAAGCCCTTGCCTCTCTTTCCTTCTCTACCGATACTCCAAACCGCTTCTCCATCTCTGCATGTTCATCCACCAAAGTTCGTATATGATACCAACACACACTACTAAAACGAATAAACCAAAAGACCTAGTTACCCTTTAACATCTCCGGGTAAAGTTGTCCGTCGTGAGTAACAGCCATCATAATATTAGGTAAACCAATTTGATCGTAAAATACAAGAATTTTATTTTGTAACATAAGATACAAGAATTATGTATAAAAGGTGCTGCAGATATACGATTGCTTATCAATTTTATTGATTTAAGAATCGTACGGGCAGAAATGGTGGTGGATTTGGTTAACCGGAGCGAAGCTTTGTACAGCTGCAGCGGCAGTGTCAACCATGGAGGTTCCTGTCTTCGTTGGCTCTCCTGGAACCTCTGGTCCAGCTTTCGTCGACAAATGGACTGCCTTCTCCATTGACCAAATTAATTAATTCTCTCTTTCTCTCTTCCAAATTCTGTCTGATTATCTAACTAAGAGGCAAATGAATGAGTGTGGTCTTAATATAAGAAGTGGAGATGTGCATGGACCTTGGCACGTGACAAACGTACGTTGAAGGTATCACAGAGTATGCGTGGCTTATTTGGCTTCAGCTTGTGATATATACAACTCTACAAGTAACTAGTCAGAAATGTGTTGTCAAGATTATTAAGATGTGTCAAGAGATTCAGAAACTTGATGAAATAGTGAAACAAATATGGTGATACGTGTAAGCGTTGATATGCTTACACAAAAAGATTTAATGCATATTAGAACTTGAAATGTGTTTACCAATTGATCTGAAGCGACTGGACAGCTAACAAGAGTATGGAGACTTTGGATATTCCAAGAGCTGTATGTATAATGTCTACTTAACATACAACTCTTAACATACTTGAGTCTTTTTAGGCAACAACATTTTTTGGTAAAATTTTTAGTCCACAAATTATGTTAGTCAAGAACATTCTTTGTTGACTAATATGGTGATACGTATAGGCTTTGATATGCTTACACAAAAGATTTCATGCAAAGAACTTGAAATGTGTTTATCAATTGATCTGAAGCCACAGGGAAGTTTACAATAGTATAGAGACTTTGGATATTCCAAGAGTTGGATACTTGGATGTATAATGTCTACTTAGCGAACAACATTATTTTGGTAAAATTTTTAGTCAACAACATTCTTAAGCTTAATATTTCAATAAAATAAAAGAAAAGGTGGTAGAAAATAATTTTATATACAGATTGACAAACTAAATATTCATTGTTCAACTAAGAAAAATGGGAGTCTCGAGAAAAATACAAAACTCTTAATATGAGTGGCGAGTGGACACAAGCACAGTATTATGTGTCCAAATGAAAACATGAATCTAAGCTTCTTGATGATTAAACAAGGGACTGTAGACATACTCGATGACAAATAAGAGCATATCAGGATGCTCCATCTGAACAAAGACTCATATCAAGTGACGGGAAACGTCAAGTCCGAAGAGGATTTCAAACAATAGAGAATCCAACTTGATGTTGACTGATAGAACACCAAGAAAAATATATAGAATCATATGATAAAATCACAGGCAATACTTTGTCTAAATGAAATACTACTTCTTGCACTATCATATATATCAAGTATGAGCACATATATATTAGTTATACATATACTTGTAATAAAATATCACATGTGTACTAAAATATCACATCTTCTCTCCGAAATTTTGGACTATCAAGAAAGTTGAAAACAAAAACAATGATGCTATTGGAGACTAAAAAGAGAGATAGGAAGACTATGTGGATTGTTTTTTTTTGTTTGTTATAGTTGTCATATCATCTTTCTTTTTCAGTTTGTTGAAATGTTTCTCTGTTTACTTTTATTTTCCTCCAAAATTATCTTAGTTGCAATTGAATTGTTGATTTTTAAAATGGAAGATGTGTAGTGATTTATTTCATTAATTCCAAGAAAATTCATATTCGACATGAATGGAATAGAAATGGAATACTCATTCCATCAATTCCAAAAAATAGATAAAATGGAAAGATAAAGCTGGAGAATTTCAGAGAGCGTTATTACACTCCCATCAGTTTTCTAAAACTCATCTGTATCCAACTCTACTGCGTCCATCTCACGGCGTGCATCTTCTACCATCAAGCTTCTGACTATCGCGGACTTCTGGAAATAAAGAACAGTTGGCTATCTAACATCCAGATCAGTAACAAAAAATTGACAAAATGGTGATTGCGCAGATGTACGCTGTATCACTATACTATGCTTCAGTGTCATTGTCTACAATAGGTGAAGTTTTTCTTTTCCGTTATTCAAAACAGGAATCTGTTGGTATCTGAAAGATGATTGCTAGATTACTTCTTGGTTTGGTAATGAGATTGCTAGTTCTTAACATTTCTAGTTATTAACACTGCTACCATTTTTATTAGGGTATGAAGACTTACATCGGATAACGTTAAGGAGATGCTAGTTGCTATCTTACTTCCAGTTTTCAGTCTTTTGTGTGGACGTATCTGGGTTTTAGCATTGCAATTCTCTAGAAGAACTAGGTTTGCAATAGTCATTGAGAAAGTGAATCAATTTAGTGAGTATTTTAGAAGGACAAACATTAGTGAAGAATTGTCTAGAGAGATCAGAGATTACATGGTAATCAAGTACAAGGATGATTATGAAAACAAAGCAATTGAAAATATTCCAGCATTTATGAGAATCGAGGTAATATTTTTCTTTCTTACAACAAAATGTTCTCATTTATGAAACAATTAAGTCCTAACAGGTTGATCGATTTTATATTTGCAGATTGCTGATGCTTTCAATGTATGGATTATCAAATTACATAGGGTATAACTGGTGGAAAATAAAATGAATATATAGAATGGTAGGAATCATTTTAGTGGAATGGAATCATCATTCCACTTGTTCCAAAACGTTTTTGATTTAAACTGCAATTGGTTATTCTTAATAGGAATGCTATGAATAAAATGAATGAATATTTGTGGAATAAGGAAAACCATCTTTCACGAAGGTTTATATCATGAAACAAAAAGAATGGATTTTATCAAGGATTTTTGTTTTTGATTCATTCCAAAAATGGGATGTGTGGAATTATTTTGGAAAAGTATTCATTGTGACTGGTAAATATTTTTTGGAATCTCATAGAATGATGCATTCCAAACAAATATATTCCACAAAATAGCATTCCAGTTGCACCCTTAGAATGATTTTTCAAATGAAAGTAATTTTTTCTCTGGAATAATATGAAATGTTTGGAATGACCTTTCCATTTTGTTTTTGTAACTGGTGAACAATTTTTGGAATGCACATGAATTAAGTATTCAGGAATTTTTTATTCCAAAAATATGCATTCCAGTTGTAGCCATATTATACTTGCAGATTGTTGATTGCTGATCGATTTTATATTTGGGTTTTATTGAATTTTTAAATTATAGCTTTTTCGTAAAACTTAAACCGGATTACATATTAGGTCACCGGATTTACCGGTTCGACCAACGATCCGGCCGGGTTTCAAAACACTATTAATAACCAACATGATAAAACGAGAAGTTTACCAAATTATTTCGAAAAAAATTGAATCGACATGTTTTTTTTTTTGTTCTTTGGGATCAGCTACACCAACGTTAATTCATGTAAACTATATGAGCTTTTTTCAAATTCAGTTTAGATTGGATGAACGGTTAAACCTAAACAGTAATGTAAGATTGTAAGTTCTTTATCTCCTTGGCTATTTTGGCTTTGTTCTTTGTCTATCTTCTGGAACGTTTTTTTTTTTTTGCTCACTTTATATGTAATCGTATTACAATTATAGTTTGGATAAATTTGTGGAAACTGCTTTATTAGTAGGAGACAGGTAACATCAAATTCTTATAAATTAAAAGCATTAGTAGGAGACAGGTAACATCAAATACTTAACCAGAATCATATAAAGAGGAAAGTAAAGAACATGTCATATATATATATATATATATATATATATATTTTTTTGAACATCTTATATTTACGAATTAGAAGAAACTGATAAACTCAAAGGCAAAAAGAGCAAATAGAAGAAGCGAAAGCTTTAGAGAGAGTGAAGAGGTATGCCACGAGGCTGAAGTCTTTGGTGGTTCCCTCGGGTCTCCTCCGTCGCTCCGTTCGGGAAGATCCGTTTCTGCTCAAATGTCAATAAACTCGAATATATCAGTACCAAATGATGAGAAGATGCTTAGAGAAAAAATACTTTTTAAGTATTAAGAAAATGTGTGCTTTACCACCATCAGACATGCCATCAGGATCCATCGAACTTGTCGGAGAAGTGGCCGGAACGAAAGAAGCAGGGCCTGCGAGTAACGTATATTAATGAATAATATGAACTTTGTTAATACTCTGGTCATCAAAAGTATTTACCGAACATTTACGGGTCCTTCGGGATAACCCGGTCTAAGTACGTGATATCAATAAACTCGATAATGTAACAAATTATGAGAATGGTTAGAAGTTACAATTTTGTTACTTTTTTTTTAGAACAACAATTTTGTTACTTACCTTCAGGATATTGGGTTTTTGTAGGAGGAGAAGTGGTTGGACCGAGAGACGCAGGGCCTATAAGTCATAGACATTGAGCTTATATTTTAATATATGGAAAGTAATTCGTAAAGATATTAAACAAATTCAGTAAAATTATCCGTAACAATTTACCTGGAGCATAAAGAAGTGCTGAAGAAGCTGCGAGATTTCACAAATGTTTACGTTAACAAAAAAATGAAAATAATATATATAAAAATAAAACGCCGGAAACATAAAATAATAGACTCTCTTTTTTTTTCTGAAACACCTAATAGACTCGATATTTCAAAAAGAAAAAACAAATTAGATACGTACCTTTGCACTGAACGGGGACACCACATGCACGAGGAAGAGAGATGGCTAGAGTTCGGTTAATAGGAAGATCGAGTGGCACGTTTGCGGTCACAATCAGACACAAACAGTCCATACCGGTTCCGGTTAACGTTTTAAGGGCCTCGCAACAATCCGAAGTTGGAGAACTAGCACCTCCCGTTAGAAAACCCATGCACCCTGTAACGCTAGAGAGCATGGTTTGCGAACATGGAGTTTTGACTTGAGCAAGACTCAATATTGGAGAATTCGAGAGCAAAGAGAAGATTAGAGCTGAGATTAGGAAACATTTCATATCCATTTTGTTGTGTGTAGTGGTTTTGGCAAGCTGAATCTTTTTTTCTCTGTTCAAGACCAAATGGTCATGACGTTTTTTTGATTCCTTGTGCGAATGACATATATAAAGGCTTGAGGAGGCTAATAAGGTAATTCATGGAAGTTGGTTTTGATTTTGACTTTTGAAGCTCAACTACCTTAACTAACTTTTACCACTGAAAAGCTAGTTTTTAGCCTTTAGGTTTGGTTATGTAAACCAAAGTCCATCTATTATAAATGTTTAATCATATATACACGCATACTAAGAAAAATGTGTGCTATGTCTCACTAAAAAAAAAAGAGATTATGATGATTTGGTTAGATATATTAATTATTTAGCCAATAACACCAAGGTTTCTTGTAGCCAAGCGTCTTACCATTTTGGACTTGAGTTCGTTAGTTAACACGTTCATTCATTGATGATTTCTGGTTATGGTCGAAGTAGAAGTTCATTCCATGAATAAAATTCATACTCCAATATTACTAGTTGTTCCAAATGTAGAAAGAGCTTGTGAAGTGTTTTGAATTAGTTGTAAGGAAACATTAATCAACGTTTGACGTTTTGTCTAGCACTTTTAATCATCGTTTATATAGTTCTAATTCGTTTACGAATGAAGGGTATGTTAGTCATTTATTTGAAAAACCCGCCAAAATCCGAGGACCGTTGAGGACTAGACATTTAAATTTCAAACTGATGGTAAAAATAACGAGAGAAGATCACTGATTTGCTGTGTTCTCCTCGAAGTGGTTGTGTTGGGTCTGTGTTTGGAGTTAGGGTTTGGTTTGATGCGAAAAGGGGTTTACAGAGGAGATTGTGAGGATCGCTGGTGAGAGATCTCATTCTGGCCGTGATGTTAGCGAGAAAGTGAGGATCTTGGAAAATGAGTTAAAGGGTTTCGCTAAAAGTGGAAAGTGGAAACTTTTTGAGATGCAGAGGTTCTAATTCCAATTGGAGAATCAATAAGGTAAGTTTAAAAGGTTAGCCTTTTATATTTTAACTGTATTTGTTTGATTGAAAGTCACTGTCTTTTTTTTTCTCTAGGATGGTCTGATGTTGAACTCAAAGTGTGTTCCGTATAAATCCGCCATTGAAGAGGTGAATGTATGGGGCTGGCCTTTGCAGACAGCTGGATTGTTCCGTACCAGGTTCTCCTCAAGTTCACTCGCCGTGTTATCAGGCCGAGTAACTGAGGTAAGTCTTTAGATTCAAATCTTAATGCTTTGTTTGTGTAAATATGTGGCTTGATTGACAGTGACAAAAAAAAAATGTGGCTTGATTGAATTCACTTCATTTCATCGTTCTTGCTTTGTTGTTCTCTCATGTTTTTTTTTTTGATGTTCTTCTTGAAGTGGTCAGAAGGGAGATTTGGTTACTCGGTACGTGAGGCCAATACTTCGTGGGGGAAAACTAAATGGAGCACATCGGTTTTGCAACTAGATCCCAACACATGGGTTCTTGAGTATAGCCTAAGCTCGGTGATGGAGAGTTCGAGTCTGTTGTCACTAGCAATTGATCTACTGAAGCACATGATGTTCAAAGCAGCAAAGAATGTAAACCGGGAGCTTTTCTGGATGTTTTCAGCCTCACGGAATCTGTATAGTGGAGTGGTATCAGAGTGTAGCACAATGACACCAACTTAGAAGCTTGTGAGGATAAAATGTATTCGTATAGTCATGAACATAAGTGCTTGTGACTGTTACTGTGTAGCTCTTTCATATTTGAAGGATGTCATTTTTTGGTTAATCCATCACTTTTACCATTTAAAATGTAAATAAACTGACAAAAGGTGTTGTAGTATGTTCATGTGTATATCAAGTGAGAAAAAGCTTAAAAGAATCACTGATGTCAAAAATTTTTTTTTTTTAAAGAATCAAACCCTGTATAGATAAAACAATGACATTTATAACTCGATCATTTTTTAGCTGAAATTAAAAAAATTCTCATTTTTAGTTTAATAAACAATTGGAGTCTAACCAGCTGCTTCATAGGGGTTGGTAAGTCCAGCACATTGTTACATTGCAATCGGGCACTAGTTACTTATTTAGACAGTTTAAAGACGATTTTAAATCGGACTGGGTCTTATAATAGAATGGAGTGTATGGTTAGTCTTGATGTCCACACTCGACAACTTTCACAACTTCAAGAATCATGTGAAATCTTGATATGTCTCCCACTAATGGAGCTTTTTTGTCGACAAATTTTACATGTCCCTACAATAACAACAACCCTAAGTGATAGAGATTGAAAGAGAGATAGATACCCCCAGCCCAAGGAAAACAACCACACATTTCTCATTTGATGAGATTCCTCTTGTGATAAATCCAATAAAACTATATGAATTCAAAATAATACAAAAATAGAAATTGATCCCGAAGTACATTCCAAGGAAAATGACAACTTGTGGGCTAAATAATGTTGTACACTCTATCTGACACCTTGACACCACTTATTATTTATACACCAAACAATGATAAGGTCATAAAGGCCCCTAGTATTAAAATAATTTATATAACTTCCTAAACTATTGTAGAACGAGTATGTAATTACCAATACAATATAACCTCTTTAAATTAATACTTTATAAATTAATATACACTAAAAATCTCTATAAAATAATATAATTTTATTGTCCTAAATTGAATTTTTGGTTTAGTTAGTATATCGATATATTAATAATCTCTATAAATTAATTTAAAAATTATAGCTTTGGTGTAGTCTCAACATTATTAATTTATAGAGGTTTCACTGTATGAATAAATATTTCATGGGTAATGTTGTGTGACTTGTCACTCGCCCAGATCCCACTTTTGACAGGGGCTATCATCCACATATAGATTGATAAAATCTAAGTATCACTGTTGGTTAAAGAAACTTTCCGTGTATAAATTTCTCAAGTAATATTCAATGATATTAATTGGATTTTTGTAAGGTAGTAATATCAGTTTTCGAATTTTTATCGGCTCTTCATTGAGAGAGACGAGTTTTGGTGACACCTGACAAATAGGCATGCAGGTTCGGTTAGTACAGGTTATTCGGTTTGATATTAGGTTAGTTCGGTTCTTGAAAATTTATCGAACTAAAGCGAATTTTTTATTTCGATTAGATTTTGATTAATTTTGTTAAAATCTGGATAAGTTTGGTCAATTTTGGTTAGATTGATTCGAAATTTGGTTAGTTTTTTTTGTAGGATTCGGTTCTATTGAAAAAAAAACTGAAGTAACCAATTACCAACCCAAACTGACAGCACTTAAAAAAAAAAAAAATCTACCAAATCGAAATGAATTTCAAACTCAAATGAATCCGAAAACAAATTTTAGTTCAGTTAAAAAAAAATCACTGGCCTAGTAACAAGCATTTAATTGGAGGAAAACTTTACTGGACTACAATTTTATTCTTGTCAAAGAGCACATTCATCTGAAAATTACTTGGACATCATATCATCCGGTGATGTGTTGCTAAGGAGTACGTAAAACACAAGATTTAACGGTTCAAAGGAGTACTTTGAAAGTGAAGGAAAAAAAAACAAAGCTTAGCTAAGATGAGAAAGAAAATCTGAAGTGAAGTGAGTCAGTATACTTTGCACAAACATCGATCTCTGTCTTTGAGTCATGAGATGACCACACTTTAGGTAATCCAAGCAATTGCCCCCTCGTGATGTGTTTGCAAGGACAAGGATTCTTCTTCTATTATAATATTATACTGGGTATACTTATTTCTTAAGTTCTCAATATGAAATGAAGTAATTGCATCCACGAATTTTGTTTTTACCAAATAAGTGGAAATGCAAAAAGATAATAAGATGTGAACACTGTTTTGGATTCTAGTTATTGAAGTATGTATACATGTATATATCTGTACTTTTCCACATTATTACTTTCATTATGTACTTTCAAGTATGTATGTAGAAGAAGAGAAAAATATATACAAAAATGAACTATATATGGATTTTTTATATAATCTAAAGTAATGTACTAGTATAAAATCTAGAATCATTATTACTATTATATATTCTGTCATCATCTTGAATCTTTATCATTATATAGCATATAGATAACGAAAACATATAAATATCTCCCTCTGTATATAAATTAATTTCCATCTTCAAATATAAACAAACAAATAGTTTTGTGGTCCTTTAGTTTTACAGGTAGGCTTCCTCAAGCTGTGCGTACCATTTTTTTTTTTTTTTGGATCAAAGCTGTGCGTACCATTCAGATTCACTATCTCAACATAAACTATAGACGAAAAGAAAATATAAATTTTATTAATTACGATATTGTATGTAGAATTGAAATGTCTGATTTACTTTCTAGATTGTTTGTAGTGTTACCATTTATAATTTTATTTTATTGAGACTTAACATAAATCATAAATAGATATTCTTTAACAACAACATAATTTGGATTTTTGTTAAATATATCAAACTAACTATAACAAACCAAAATTGGCAAATATAATATAAGCGTTCAAATGAGCTTTATTTACTCTATGCATGATTCATAATTTTATGTAAGTTTGTACTTCATCTAAACTAGGCATAACCTTTTTTTCTTATAACCGTGGAGACCCGGCGATTGAGATTAACCGACTAATCCCACAAGACCCGCAACAGCCACTTATTCTTACTATTTAAGACAGTCCAGGTAATCAGCAGATCGAGTCAGAATTTCACCATATCGAATTTCTATTTCCCTTAAACGCCATTGGACTACCGTTGGTGACTTTTTACCACTGGACTACCGTTACTGATTTTTTTTTTATTTCCCTCAAACGCCGCTGGACTACCGCTACTAGTTAAACTAGGCATAACATAATAAAGGTTAATAACTAGGCATAACATAATAAAGGTTAATATAATTTTGTTTTAGCCTTTACAGCAAGGCACGATGCATGGAGTAAACAAGTATGAAAACAAATGAGTAGGCATAACATAATAAAGGTTAATATAATTTTGTTTTAGCCTTTACAGCAAGGCACGATGCACGGAGTAAACAAGTATGAAAACAAATGAGTACATGGTGGTACATCATATATAAAGACATTCGTGGCCACCTAGCTAATCCACTTGCTCACTACATTTTCTCTCTACAAAAACACAATGCCAAGAATCATGTGGAAAAGGTTCCATCATTGCTTCCCATCAAATCTCACTAATCCCTCCTCTTCTCCCTCCGACGCCGCCGCCGCCTCCGACGATGATCCCATCCGTCCATCCATTCTTCTCATCAACAACTTCAACCTCCTCTACAACGACTCCTCCGCCGCTGACCGCCCCATATCCAAGCGTCTCATCGACGCCGCACCTTCCTCCACCACGACATTCACTGCCTCGACCTCCACCGCCGCTGATTCTTCCTCCTCCTCCACCTCCTTGGATGAATCTGATAATTACTGTTTTGCCCCTGAACACTCTCCCCCTCCTGACTTTACCTCCGTCCTCGCCTCCCGTCGCTTCTTCTTCTCTTCCCCTGGACGTTCTAACTCGATAACCGACTCATCACCGGATCTTTGTACCCGGTTTAGCTGCGAACCTGCCACTGTCACCACGAGTACTACTTCTACTAGGCTTCTCACCGGAGGAACCGCCGTGAAACAATACGTGCAATCTCCTGATCCTTACAAAGACTTCCGGCGATCGATGCAGGAGATGCTTGACGCCGTTACAGACGCAGGAGATGTCCGCCGTTACGAGTTCTTGCACGAGCTGCTAATCAGTTACCTCTCATTGAATGCAGCAGATACGCATAAGTTCATTATCAGAGCTTTCGCCGACATTCTCGTCTCTCTCTTATCGGACGGTCACCGGACAAGCTGACGTGGGATGTTTTTATGTTATGTAGTAAATACTACTCATGTTATGTTTTTTTTTTTGGGATTAACGCTTTAGGACAAAAAATACGATAAGGTAATTGTGTAATGACACGAGAAAATCGAGAGGGGCGTGGGGTTTTGTCTCGATCGCATGCAGTTAGGTTGCTTTTTTTTTTTTTTACCATTTTAAATAAAAGATGAATCATGGATACATGTATGGTAAAATTTGATTGGGAAATTGTAAATTTATTTATCTGAAAATTGATATTTCTTTTATAGTTTTGAAGTGATAAATTTTTCGTCAGATTTAGTGCCATGACAAACAAAGAAAGCTATGTCGACTGACAATTGGTACTATTTTTTCTTTCGTAACGTATCAATTATATATAGAATCTTAAAAATAGATTGACTTCCTTTATGTTTTTGGTGCTGTTCTCACTTACGTTCACGTCGAAACAAGAAACTAAAATGAACATATGATAAGTTTTACATAGAGTTATTTTAATTTATTCATGATTTTTTAAGGTTGGATTAAGAAAATCATCAATTTTATCAATACGCTGGTTATATAGTGACTCCAAAGTAAACACAAGTCTTAAGGCATCGACAAACTCTTGTCACATCACATAAAGGCGTGGATTTTGTTGTATGATAGATATTATCAAAACTTTTTTCTTGGTCAAAAGATATTATCAGAACTGATTTAGTGAAATAGAGTAGCTTAATACTGTTCATATAAATGTAAAGTTGAATGGAGTAAATAATAGAGGTTATACATTGACAAAACGGTATGTATATCCGTGAATTAGAGCATTAATCATAAACATTTAAGAATATCTTAGCCACATCCAATTTATTGTTCAATCTGTTAAGAAAAAAGAAAAACCATGAAGCACATCAAAACAATGCTTAATTAGGAATGCTGATACGAATCTATATTATTACTTATAAAGTGATTTGGCTTATGTGTCAGCTTCTCCATAGTTTTAGGATTTTTTACTTATTTATCATTGATGATTATTGTTTATTTGACATATTTTCCAAAATTTTAGGTAATTTTCTTATTTGTTATGTTTTTAATAATTTTAGTTTTGATTATTTATTTATTATTTGAGAAGTGAATTTACTGATTTGTCATACTCCCCTTAATTTTAGGTTTAGTCATATTTTATACTCAGTTATTAATCTTATTAAATAGTTTTAGTGATCTAGTTGATAATTTATTATTATCTTAATAATAATTAAAAAATTTGAATGATAATATCATATTTAAAATATTTACTTTAGTAATATTAAAATATTATATTTATGTTTATATCATATTTCATTAATATTAAACCAATTATATATATATGTATATATATCACATATTAAATAATTACCATAAGGGGTGGAAGTTGACCCCTTATGTATATATATCACATATTATATAATTACCCATAAATTTAATATTTAATTAATTATTAAATGTCATGCTCCCCATAGGTATCGTCATATTTTATGATCAAAATCTTAATAAATAATTTCAGTGATATGGCTGATAATTTATCATTATCTTGAGAATAATTAATTTTTTTAATGATAATATCATAGTTAAAATATTTATTTTAGTAATATTAAAATATTATATATTTCTTTTTATACTATATTTGGTTTAGTAATTTTAAATCGATTCTATTTTAAAATGTATTTCTCATAATATATAATTATCTATAAATTTAAAACAAATTTCATTAATTTTATAATCATCATTATCTAAAAAGAGTCTATATTATTTTATCCAAAAATATTTTATATCATAATATTTTAAAAATAAATTTAAATCCATGTATATAGTTTTACGTGTATAGTAATGTTTTCATTTTAAGTAATAAAAAGATATTTTATCAAAATAATATTGTATATAACATTTAATATTTAATTAATTAATAAATATTTTAAAACACAAAATAATTTATTATAATAATTTTTAAATTGATAATATATCTATTAATAATTTGTTTAAAAAAATATTAAGTCTGCAAGTGCGGGCAAAACTCCTAGTAACATATTAATCACTGGTATTCAATTTAGATAAATATTGAGATCTGTTGTTTGTGATTCTTCCCATGCATGAGATATTACACATAACACGAGGGGAGACTAGAACAAAATAGGAGAATCCTAAGAGACGGATGTTGGCTGAAGCCTTATAGCTAGGTCCATGCATATTCAGCTGATCATATTACTGGTATATTGTTCAATTAACCAACCCAGATTATTAAATATAAATTATAAGTCTATAGAAAAGCATAAGATTATATATAGTTCGATCTGTGTAAGACTTTAAAAGCACACTTACATTATCTTTTAAGCAAGCATACGGTTTTTGGCGCAGGTATTAAGCAAATTTCTTGTCCTCTACAATGTAAGTTGGTATAAATTAGTGCCAACTTTTAGGACGCTTGTCTCCAACTCTCCCTGGCCATGTATATATATATATGTTTGTGCGACGTATGTGTGCTGCTCACATGTGCTTGAGAGATAAATAAGTCTAGAGATTTAGAAGAGTCGTGTTTTAATTATAATATGATATGTATATACTATACATATTGCCTTTAATTATGCTGTTAGGTGGTTCGAGTATTAAAATTATCCATCTGACTAGTTAAACTAATACATATTGTTGACTGAAACATGTGATATAGTGTGATATAGTCATATAGCATATGCTGCGAAGGCGAAAAATAATAAAGAGTTTTTCCTTCAACCTTCTCAATCAATGCTTTTTGGCAGTCGTTTTACAATTGTAGCTGTGTCTCCAGTCAAGTTCAACATCTAGCTCATTCGGCTACCCTTATTTTTTTTAGTAAAAAAAAACTGAATCCAATTCGCGAAGTAATTAAATCCGATTGATGATCTAAAAAATTGGTAATATATCTTATTATATTCAAGCTATTACAATTATATGTTTTTCTAAAGTTTGGCATCTTTTTTTTTTTTGATCAAAAAAGTTTGGCATCTAAATGCGACTTATTTGGATTGATATAATTTTATGCCTAACTAACTTATAATTACTAAATAAATAGTATAAGTTCATAATTACATAATAGTGGCTTAGAAAATTAATATTTCCGCAATGTGTTAACACCACAAGCTGGAATAGCTCAGTTGGTTAGAGCGTGTGGCTGTTAACCACAAGGTCGGAGGTTCGACCCCTCCTTCTAGCGTAGTTTTATTTTTTTTATCTTCGTGAATGAATCAATTTATATCCATACCACTGAAAGCTCTGTCCTTTAACTGTTTGAAAATTTCAATTAAACAGATAAATAGCATAAAGAGAGATCTTCTCATGGCTATGTACAAGCCTAGAAGGCCAATTATCTTTCTTTTCTCGACGTGGATTCTTGTTTTTGAACTGTGTTTGTGCTTCGTTCGTCGCCACATTTGAGTTTTCTGGATTATATGCAGAGGAGAAGGATGATGCAGAGAGAGAATGACTTGTTAATGCCTTCAAGTCTTTGTTTGATTCCGTTGCCTTTTCGATAGTTGTTGAATGAAGCTGAATGATATTATTGTAGTTCGTATTTATCAAAATGCACCATATAGTAACTACAGTGTATTTCTATGTTACAAGACTCTTCTTGACTTGCCTCGGAAAGAGGCAACCGATTGTTGAAATTTTGAAATATTCATGGGCCAACGGAATTTACAAATGAAGCCCAACATTGATTATTTCTATTGTGAAAATAAGCTACATGCTTTATGCTTATGCATTTTAACAGAATTAAAATGTCCATGGCCAACGCAATAATATTATATTTCTCATTTTTACATAATCATTTTTTTTCATTTTATTGTTTTTATACCTGCTGTGTTCTTGACATTATATGCATGCTATGTTCGTATCACATTAACAAATCGATCCCAATATTACCTTCTTAAATATAATGTCAAGAAGGTAACTATTGTGATCTTTTGAAAAAATAAAAATAAATAAACGTTTTGTTATCTTTTTTCGGCATATCCTTCCAAGCTGATCTGTTAGCTAAGTCAGCTTTGTCTGCTTTCATTGTAGTTGCAAACTCCTAATCTTTTGAATCAAAAGAACCGTTTGACCAAAAAAATAAATTCATAATCAAATTATGCAAAAACGTTCAACTGTATGATAAATATGTGACTGAATTTGTGTTGATAAATATGAGGCTGAACCAGTGATAAGTTATCACATGTGTATTGGCAATAAGAGGAGGTATAACACTTAATTCATCACTAAGATATTGTTTGATCAGTTAGATTAGGATATGGAAAATGTGAAATGATGAGAAAAAAATCGAAAGGTTATCGAATGCCACTAACTCAATGAAAGTATCATTGCTCGATTTCAAAATTTGAAATTAGAGATTAGAACCCAACAGAAAGGAGAACGATGAAATCGAGTTTGTAGGAAGTTTGGTAACATATGAAAGAAATGTTTAGTGAGAATGAGAAGAAGTAAGTAAGAGTCTTGAGGGGTCACGTGAGTTGTTGTTGACATAATGCGTCAGACCAACTTAATTATAATATTTCCAAAAGTGGCTAAGTCAATTATTACTGTAATAATAATGTCACCACTGTTCAAAATCTATAATTAATTCACATTTGAATAGGTTAATAGATTGTAATTCAGAACTAGTCGTACATAGTTGATTGTTTGTACTTTTCACAGAGGGGAAATTGAAATTTTCAATTTTAGAGGAGAACGGCCTCGTTTTTCCCTATTTATTGAATAGTCATAATTTAAATAATTAAATTTCAAAAAAATACTATCAAAATAACATTAGAAAAACTGTCATGTGATTTTTTAGTTATGTAATCATTGAGTGAACCGATATATCTCAACATACATTGTTTGATTACTGATGAAATCGGGATTAAAGAAAACAGTTCATGATTAAAAAGGTTGGTCAACTATGCATGCAGATTTATTTGAATTAAAGGTTATTTACAATCGTCATTAAAAGATAACCACACTTAATAATACTACTTAAATGCAATAAGTGTGTTATAAATGAACAGACAAACATAATCATGTGACTTTTCATGCAATTAATAATGGAAAGTTTGAAATTAACTCAAAGTCGTCGCATTGTATATTAATGAATAACTTCCTCCTCCCATGCAGATTATTTTTTATAATCCTCTCCTCCAACATATGGGTAAATACAAACAGAAGAGACATAAAAGTAAAAGGATCACTCATGATATAATTAAATATGTAATTTATTTATTTAAGTAAGTATGCTTTTATTTTCAACAAACATACATTTTGATATCCCATTCAATTATTTGTTCACGGGCTTCCTTTTCTTTTCCTCCAGCTTTTCATATGTGTACATGCCTCTGTTTTTCTTATTAATTTCCAGGATGAAGTTATTAGTTTTGATCAAAAGTAAGACTTCTATTTATTTTATTTTCTGTTAAGAAAAGATGCATGGGACATCTGTTTTTGAAAGATAATATTTGATTAGGAAAATATTTAGTTTATAAAAAAAAATAATCATCTATTATCTGAAAGAGAAAAAAAACGTTTTTGAAAATGTTGCGGATGTAAACAATTTGACATTTTGCTATTCGGGTGTGACACGATTTTGTTGAATTGGATGATCTCTATCATTAGGATATTTATATACTTAATTTATAATTTTACATCATTTTATATCATGATTCTTTCTCTCTTTTTTCTGTATATTCCTTATGATTCGATTGGTTTTGTGAAAAAGCACTTAATGGTATATAGTGGACTGACTATCATACTAAATAATCTGGGTTTAAAGTGGCTTTTTACTAATGTCAGGGACAACCAGATCATTTGTTGCTAAATTACTATGTAAATTGTTTGAGCCAATTTAAGCAAAAAAAAAAAAAATTTGTTTGAGCCAAAATCCAAATCCATACTTACTAAATAGTAGAAACTTTGTTGCCAACATAAATCAAACTCAAAACAGACTGTTTACGCCATGTCCAAGTTAGTACTTACCATTAAGCTATCTCTATTCGGTTGATTCTTTCATATTTGATTAGAGAAGTTTGAAATGGTATGGATAAGGACGATCAAATGAACCAAAGATTATGTATATGAATTTTATGGCCAATATGAAAAAATACAAGAGAAAACAGAAGGCCACTATATTCTCCTTGAAGGTACACCTTTGCTGATACGAATATTTGATTTGGTGCTGTTGGCTGTCAAAGACATAGACTTTTAAACTGTCGTTTCCACTCCCTACTGATGAACCTTTGTATTCTTATCAAATATCACCAAACTTTAATTTTATAACTTGGACCGTTGTGAGTTGTACGATATTTTAATTATTAACTATGTGTACAGATTGTCCATGCCGTGCTATCACAATTTCACAAGATAGTTCATTGGTCTCAATGTTCAATGATCTCTCTTATTCTCATTTTATAAGAGTCTCTTATTCCAATTTTATAAGAAAACCACCAGAATTCAGATTATATTTGGTAGAGAAAACAATAGATAAATAAAATCAAACTACAATCTATACAATATGAAATTCCAGAAAAAAATATACATTATCAACGCAAAGTTATAACGAGATCAAATAAACTCGAACGTTTTATTATAGCTATACCAGTTGGAATATAGATTTTAAGTTTGTATATTAAAACAGAATTTATGTTAGTATGATTCTTTGTCAAGGATAGAGTGAAAGTGGAATTTTTAGATTCGCTTCATACAAAACAATAAAGAATTGTATCTCATTAATTCATTTCAGACCAAAAATCAATAGATTAATATTGTACTACTAACTTTATTAATACGTTTGAAATATTATAACCGGTATTAGTTAACTTCAATTGGTCCGATGTTTGCTTTTTTGTTTTTTTTTTTGTCGTTGTTTGTTGTTGTTTCTTTAAGAGTGACAAAGTGATGGCATTTAATTTCTCTGAGACTACTTAATAAACAAGAATTAAAAGTCAAGTGTAATGTTAAATATGCGTAATTACTACGCCGGGGACAAAAGTGCTGTGAATTTAAATCCGATTCATAGCACGAGAGACACCAGCTGCCCAGTCAACCTATCTATTGACCCTTTCTTGTTTCCTCTTTTTAATTAGGTCATATGTGTATATATTCATTCACATGTATTACGTATATCATCAGTGTGTATATCAAGACTATGTGAATAAATATTTGTAAATTTATTCCCGTTCTTTAGCTCTTACTATCTTCATACATACGATGTAATAATACTTTAATAAGAAATAGCTTGTGTCTGAAGCAAAGTAACATGTTGATTTAAGATCCGATGTTATCATTTCACACCCAATGAAATAAACAATTGTCATGTTATGTTTATATATGTGTTAGATTCGGGTTTATTATGGGCTTCCAACTTAAAACCAATTGGTGATTAGTGGATTGGCCCTAACCCTTTATATATTAGTAGATTAATTCTTATATATCCGATGTGGGATGTTTCTCATCAATACCCTCCCTCACGTTCAGACATCTAGGTCTGAAGCGTGGACAATGTGGGAATAACATCCACAGAGGGCCCAACATCGGTATAGTAGTAGTAGTTGTAGTAAATTAGGTCAAAGGATCTTATCGCTCTGATACCATGTTAGATTCGGGTTTATTATGGGCTTCCAACTTAAAACCAATTGGTGATTAGTGGATTGGCCATAACCCTTTATATATTAGTAGATTAATTCTTATATATCCGATGTGGGATGTTTCTCATCAATAATATGTCCATGGGAAACAAATTGGACTAGTTCCATTTGATATAAATATATCTTGTTTAAAACCTCAACAATAATACGTTAGTTCTAGACTTGTAGTATATAATATATACGTGAAAAAGGAAGAATATGTTTGTTGTAGTAGACGTCAACAAAAAGAAGAATATGTTTGTTGTGCTAACAACAAGATTCATCCATTTCAAAGGGAAAAAAAAGAGATTGATGTGATCAATATTATTGCTTTTAGAAACTACTACTATTGAAAGTTCAACGATTTTTAAAAGTAAAGTCGAATCCTTGTAAAAATGCCTGTTCCAACGGGCAAGCAGATGTTATAAACTCTTCACGTCGTTTTGACCTCCTATTCACCTTCTATCCTTCAAAAAATAATTCTATTTTCTTACTCCCTTCCTATGATCATATCATGTAAATTTTATATGATTCTCTGTTTTCAAAAAAAAAGGGCTCTCAGCAATATCATGTTAAGTCTATCCACTTTTCTTTTTGCTTGTTAACAAAAACAAAATTTGATGAAAATAAAAAATCTGCTAATTAAATTAATATATCAATAAAATATTCAAGACATGACCATGACATTGTGCTAGAGTAGTTTTAACGGCGTCAGCTGCCGTTAACCTCAATCACCAAAATATATACAACAAGGGAATCTCTTTCTCTCTCACACCATTCTATCACTTCCATATTTTCAAAATCTCTTTTTCCCACACACATTCTCTCTCTCTGGCTTGAAGAACAAGCTTGGCATAGTTGTTGCAACGGGCTAATCTATCAATCTCTTTCACAAATAAAGAAGGAAGAAGATATCTTTTGGGTTGATATCTCGAAGTAATGGGGAAGAAAGAGCAGAACGATCATTCAACAGTAGACAGCGACGACAAAGTTGAAGCTGTTCTTCAACTTCTTCGGAAACATTCCCCTCTCACTCTTAAACAGGTTTGTTTACTAATTCGTTAGTCCACTTATCTCTTCACTAATCTAGCTGCCTACAAGTTTTTATTTTATTGTTTATGTGTTGAGTTTTGTTATTGTGGGGTTGATAATATTGCAGGAGAAGTTCTGTAACAGAGCTTGTGTCAGTAGATTCTTGAGAACAAAAGGAGACAATGTGAAGAGAGCAGCTAAACAGTTAAGGTCTTGCCTTTCATGGAGATCTTCTGTTGGCATCGGTATATTCTCTCTCTCTCTCTCAACTATTCATATATGTATGCAAGTATTATTACAGTTCTTATATATATATATATTCATATATATTTGAATTTTTTTTTCTATTCACGATGTTCTTCTACGTATGTTAATATACCTAAATACGTATACATGTTTATTCGTGTACTAACACGCGTACGTTACATTTTCAGAGGTCAAAAGCTTTATTTAATAAACGGTCACATTTTTTAAAACTATCAAAAGTGAGGATAAAAACATAAAGCTTAAAGTAAGCATGGTGTAGTGTATAGATGATATATTGGTTTTAGTGGTTATAGTTTTTGATATTTGTATTTCTTTTGTGTAATTAGAACAGACGTTTCGTTGCTTTTTCTCGGGTTTTGATGTGTCCCATGTTTGAACATCGAGCGTTAAAGTGAATATCCACTCATTATGACACCCACTTATTTTAACCTCTTCTGTTTATTTTCAAGATTCTGTTTTACCTTTTTTCTTTTAAAGTTTATAATATAATCTATCAATATGCTATTACAGAGAGCTTGATCGCCGACGAGTTCACGGCGGAGCTAGCTGAAGGTCTCGCCTATGTCGCCGGTCTTGACGACGAGTGTAGACCCGTTTTGGTAACTTAATGTTTCTCTTAGTCAAAAAAATAAATTAATGTTTCTCACTTTTTTTTTTATGATTTTGTTTGTTATCACCAAAAATCTAAATTAATACTTTGTAACCTCTTAGGTTTTCCGCATCAAACAAGATTATCAGAAGTTACACACGCAGAAACAGTAAGTAAAGTTACCCATATAGTACAAATTAAAACATCAAATATTAATTTTAAGAAATTCTCAAAATTAATCTGTATTGCTTTATTTTTTTTTAAAAATAGGTTGATTCGTTTGGTGGTCTTTACATTGGAGGTGGCAATCTCAACCATGTCCAGGAACGTCGAAGAATTTGTCATCCTTTTCGATGCTAGTAAGTTCGATCCTCTATCTTTCGTTATATAAATTCTATTTAGGAAAAACAAGGTTTCCAAATAAAGGGGGAAATTTTCAAAAAGTATAAGTAACTCTTTTGGTTTTGTCTTTTTCCTCAATGGTAATATTGTCACGGTGATTGAGTATGAAACACAAATGTCTATTTTTAACCAAAAAAAGGCTTGGTAAAAATTGGGGACCGGAACATGTCGGAACTCCGGCAGGAAAGTAGGAGAGACAACGATCTGAAAGTGTCCGTAGTGTCCCTGTTTAGTCACGGCCACACGAATCACAGTGTCAATTATTGAGGGTAGTATTGCCATTAACTTATGTCAAGCTTCTACGGCATTTGCAGTACTTCTCAAACTCTGAAACCTGAATAGTACTCTTTAGCTTTTCATTAAATGTTCCTCTTCTGATCCTCTGCAATTCCTACAGTACACCATCCTTTTTTTTTTGTTAATTTAAGATTTAATCAGATATGGAACAAAAAACAAACTTTCTACACTTGTGTTCATATTTTTAGCCATTTTTGAAAGAAACTTATTATTCAAAATGGTTAGCTAATATTTCTTCAATATTTTGAAATTGCAGGCTTATTCAAATCAGCATCAGCCTTCATGAACATACTTGTGACTACACTCAGAATAGTTGCAGAGTACTATCCTTGTCGTCTTTACAAAACATTCGTCATCGACCCTCCTTCTCTTTTCTCGTACCTTTGGAAGGTAATTAATTTGACATTTCAATTATTATCATATTCTAAATATAAATAGCAAACTTAGCTATACATCTAACGTGACAACATTTTTTGAAATTTTGAATTTTACTTAGCATTAGTCAAAAGTGTTAGTTCACCTATCTAAAGTAACGTAACTACGTAACATCAAAGACTTTTAAAGTTGAAGTCAGTGTTACTGATCCTCTACGCTCACGTGTAGGGTGTTCGTGCATTCGTGGATCTGTCACCGACCACGACCATTGTATCGATGCTAGACTTCCAAGACTCGTACGACTACGACGACTTCTCTTCGTCCTACCCTTCACGTGTCTCCTCCCTCCGTTTCGACAAGTCACCAACGGACAAGATCAGCTCCACCGCATCCTCTAGGTTCGCCTTCACCGTGTCCCGCGACGGTCTCGACACAGTCAAACCGTGGTGCCTCACTCTCACCGACACCACGTCGTCCTCGTCCTCCAAACTCGGACACACGAGCGCGTACATCTCACCGCTGAACGCGCGTTCGTTCTCCTTCGCGTCACCCGCGGCTAGGCGCGAGCCCATCGATGGACCGAGGAGAAGCTTCTTCGCTTCAACGCCGATGCCAGCTAGGACGACGGACCGTCACTCTATCGGGACCCTCCGTGACCCGCGGATACCTACTCGCCCGTCTTTCTTCCAGTCTCCGGCGGTGTTTTTCCGGCGAGAGTCGCGTGTTAGTAAAACCACCGAGAAGCCGCGAGATTCGTTCGTTCCTTTTCTCAAGTTCTATCGTAGGCCGTACGATGAGATGACTTACAGGTCGAAGATGCGGCCCCCACTCGGTGGTCTTGTCTCTATTGTTTCTAGCCAGATCAGACGCCGCCACGTGTCTTTATCTCAGAGGTTCTAACTCGCGAAGCTCTATATCAACCAGTTTAAAGAAGTACGTAGTACGTAGTATATAACTTTTGTTACCATTTTGTGGCCATTTTTATTATAAAAGTTATCCATTATTGTTGTTTCTATCATATGTATGTTTATTAGTTCGTCAAGATGTATTTCTAATAATTTTGATCAATTGTTTATTTAGTCATCAACTTTTTTTCTATTGGTTTGATTTCTTCAGCTATCTAAATTGTTCTGATTATTTTTGAACTTTGAATGCGTTGTATAAGTTTATGATTTGAATTTTAACACTTTAGTAGCTTTTCTCAATACGTGATTATAGTTAATAATTACCATGGCCACATTTCGGGATAAGCATGCAAAAAAGTCTTCGTTTTGAAGAAAAGACAACGTGGTCGTGACGGAGAATGGCTCTTTTGGGGAAATTCAAATGAGAAAATGCGATGTTGCCGTTGTTTCTTTATTTGTTAGAGGAGATAAAAGTACCTACATGTGACCCCATTATTTACTAATCATAACATAAATAAAAAAGCAAACCGTTGACAAATAATCTTTTAGTAGTAAAAAACTGAAAAGAAAGTGTAAGCAGTTAAAGTTTTTTCGTTTATTTTAGCTAAAAGACAAATAAAGAGACATTTGATGTTCTTAAATCCATTCAATAACCTTGTATAAGAAAGCTTTGAGCTACGTATATGCACTTTAATTGAAATATGTATACACATAACCCTTACAATTTTTATTTTGTTCCTTTGTCAAACCTACTTAGTTATTTATGCAGAATTAGTCCCAATGGAGAAGGACCTCGTAAAAAGCTGAGCTAAATATATAAACTTAACCCTTGCATTTTAACTTTGTTTATTTGTCAAAATAATTTCAAATTTAACGCAAAAGGATTCAGATATGTAAATATAAGCCACAGATGTTATGGGTTTGACATTACTTTATTCAACTAGTTTCAATCTTTGTTAGGAATATCCGAATATGTGTAAACTGAGTAAAGTGTGCAATGTTGTAATTGATTGAAAAGGTCAAGGTGGACTTTCTTCTGTTTTGTAGTGGTTGTGTGTATATGCATGGTGTTGCATTATAATATAAAGTGTACTATTGTAAGCAAAATTATACTATTAAATTATTAATCTTAGTAAGAAAATACTTTTATATCTTCATAGAGAAATGCGTATTATGTCTTGGGGCAGTTGTCTTCATTGCATCAAGGTTTATAGAAAATCACATTCGTGAAGCGATATGACGTAAACTGGGTTAAGCATTTTCTATTTGGAACTATGCATATGTATTTTTATCCAAGTATACTTATTTTTCAGAAAGTTAAATTAAAATGGCCTTTACTTGCATAATTCTCGGGGTCATTTTCTTTTAGTTTAACTGTTGATATGTGTGTCTTCTTCGCATGGGGAAAATAATCTAAAGACAGATGAACAGTTTCTTTTTGTTACTCTTCTCGACTTTTATTCTTTGTCGATTTCTGCAGTAATGAGTTCTCATTTGTCCCTTTCGTTTGTTACTTTATGTAGTAATTTCCTAAAATTGATTTCTTCTTTTAAACGAAACTTATATCCTTGAAGGTCATTGATTTCGCTTGCGGACAAACTCATTAATTTTGTTAGTTTTTTTTTTGTTAAATACCATTACACACCATAACATTGGTTAAGTGTTGATTACTTTTTCAGTAACCTTTTTTTTGTTAATACCATTCCACCTTATCCGGAATTAACTAGAAACTTGATTACTTGAAATCCAAGTAAATATTGGGAGAACATCATATGGCGACTTTAACCAAACCCTAAGTTTCTTCTTGATTTAACATATACTATGAATTTTAATTTTAGAGTTTTTAGTTGATCAATTTATTCCTGAACAACAAAATAAATCTTAAATTGAAGAGACTACGAACATAGTTAAATCATTTTCCATGGTAACCAAAATTCATGATAAAAATAGTTGAAACAATCGCAATATATTTAAAATAGTCAACCATCAACAAACAAACAGTTAACTTTCTTTAAACTCTCAATTTTTCTTCTTCTATGTCTTCTTTTAAGGACACATTTTTTTTTTCTTTGGTTCTAAGATGAAAAGCAGCACAAGCTTATATGGTTTCTATGGGAAAAAAAAAAACAAAAGTTAGAAATTAACAATAAATTTCTTGGACTAATTAGATTTCTTTAGGACTGGCGACGACTTCTTCTTGGTCAAGGCATCTAATTCTTTCTCCTGTTGCTTCTTGAGGTATCTCTGCGCAGTTGCAGTCACGATCTGACCGAAGAAATTCAAAAGCATCAGCCACACGACTCCATTCCACACCGATGCAAATGAAAGATCCCATTTCTTAACCTGAGAACCAACACAACAATCATCAAAACGCAGAACAATGCAAAACGGTAACTGCTTAAGTCAATAGAAACAAGAATCTCTTACATTGATATCAGAAGTTACTGGAGGCGAAGCAACCAAGTACTTCTCTTTCATTAACCGGAGTTTGGCTGCGAGCGCAGGCAACGCAGAAGCAAAACCAGGCACAAAGCTTAATATATATATCAGCTCGTTCTCTATCCAGTCAAGAAGCTGATTGTTACATACACATATGATGAAGACCGTCTGCAAAAACCGCAAGAGTATGAAGATCAACCCTGTAAGGAGGGTGCCACAAAACATAAGTACTATGGAAATGCTCAGAAACCTGTATATGCGTTTTGATGATTGCCTTTCCAATCAAGGTTGCAAGGAAAAACTCCCAAAATGGTTTCTCGAATTGTCCACACATGATTCCAGCAAGGTCGAATAATGGATTAGGAACCTGAGTGTAAGTCATATTGCAACAAATGAATCATAAGTTTTCTGGAATCATAAGAAGCATTGAATAGTTCAGAAGGCACATCTAAAACATACCGAGGCAAGAACCAGAATAGTGAAGAAGTTGAGGTATTGTGAGTGTGACAATAACCAGCCTTTGATCTCATTTACGCGTCTACCAATGAATCCACTACCGTCACCACCGCATGTTTCCAGCTCTTCCATTTTCCCACCGGAAAGACTTGCTGCAAAAGAGCCAGAGTACTAGCAATCAACATCAAGAAGCTTCATATACAAACATCCAAGTAAAGTTTATAGAGTTTTTCACCTGCCCTTGAGATAAAGTAAGGAGGAAGTTCTCCTAACGCTGTTCCTAGACCCCAAAGGATGGCTTCTATCTGAACCTGAGGCAGTATGCTGCTAAGAGGAACTCCTGAAGAGAAAACCGGTGGGCCAAACTCGTGGCAAGGTTTATCAAGCCACGATGGGCTTCTCTTCAGCTGGATTGTGTCGTATATTGCAGTTTTTAAATCAACACGCCCGCACGTCATTGCTTTTATGGTGAACAATGCAATGTGAGGACCCAAATAAAGAACAAACGTATGCAAACCAGATCCTGAAAATCATCAAAAAGTATGTTAGTATCCATCAAAACATCTCGGCATGTGAATAAAAACAGTATTCTGTTCAGCGTTTCTCTCTTGAGAGAAGATGGACACAAACAAGAAATAAAGAAACTGATACAGAATGTGTTGACCATATTCTTACCAAGACCAATTGAGGATGCAACACCTAAGAAAACCCACCATAGCCCAAATCTTACGTACTCAGAGAGTTCTTCAAGGTGCTGCACGTGGTAAAAAATAAGGAGATATTACAGTTTTGTTACATCTAAATAATGTAAATCCATTATAAAGAAGCTAATGAGCTAACAGCTAAGATCACTCATGAGTTTAGATATGTTGTTGCTCAAAATTTCAATAGCAGTAATAGTATCTAATAACAAAAAAATAGCAGTAGAGTTAACTAACCCCAACGCAGAGTTCTATTTCCTTTTATAATCACTCCCTTACCAAAAGCTACACACAGAAAAGCAAGAGTCTCAATCTATTTACCTTGACATGTGGGCCATCTAGGGTCACAAGCAGAGCAGAAACCGCCGCAAAAATAATAGTAAAGAGCATAAACAAGCCACCGTTTGCAAGAAGGTAGGAGGCAGATCTTCTAAGATAGAGAAAAACAGCAGCCACAAATAATCTAAAGGTCTTGAATGGCTGCGAGGTCAATGTAAGTTTCTCTAGATCCTGTTGATGCTTTTCTCTCAAACCTGCCAAACAAAAGACACTATAACTTATTAGTCATCAAGTAAACGAGCTACATCGTTTAGACAAAACACTCAAAGCTAACGAGCTACATCGTTTAGACAAAACACTCAAAGCTCATGAATCAATCAAAACACCAATGGATCTCTGTCTATTCATATCAATGGGATAATCATCTAAGAGTGCGCACACACACAAATGCAGATAGCATATCGATAGGATCCAACGTAGCAATTAAAATCCTATAAAGTTTCAAACTTTAGTCAATTAAAAGAGCTATTAGACACAAACAATCAAACTCATGAATCAAATTAAAAATCCATGATCTCTCTGTCTGATTACATCAATCGGATTCAATGTAGCAATTTTAACCCTAAAGGTTCAAACTTTATGAAGGAGAACGAAGAAGGGCACCTGAGATTGCAGGATTTGTAGAAGAAGCACGTTTTCCAGAACCCATCTTGCAATTTAGTCGACTTCTACTGAAATTGTGACGATTGGTGAGGAGATTGAACACTGGGTCTCTCGAAATTGAATCGAATTGAATGTTCGATCTCGATGTGACGAGGTAGTACTACTACGTCTTTTTATTCGATTCTTCGTTCTTTCTCCTGTGTTTACGGGTGTGCGACCAACATCAGGTTCCACTTTTGTTGGGGCGTGTTTAGTTTTTCAATTTAAAATAATTTTAACGGGCCGATGGGAATATAATGGGCTTCGATTAAGGCCCATTTATATTTACAAAGGCTTCTTTTTCTCGGTCAACTTTTTTGTAAAGTCAACACTTTGTTTTTTGTACTTTACGTGTTTTGTCTTAAAACCCCTTTTTGTCTGTAGAGTTTCTCTTTCAAATCCCTTTCGATTTTCTCAAATCAGCATCGCAGAATTTCGCAGTGCTCTTTTGTATCATTCTAAGAGAGGTTGGCATGGAGGTTGAATTCAAAGCAATGCTCGATGATCTCGATGTTCTTGAGAAGTCTCTCTCTGATCCAGCTCCGATCCACAAGGTGTTTTGAGTTTTTTGCTTCAGATCTCGTTTAATGGATATGAACTTGCGGTCTTAGATTTAAAAAAGGATGGAAATTTTTACATGCATTGGTGTTTATGAGAGTTATAATTTGATTGATCTGACTCTGGATTCTCCTAATTGCATTCATCTTTATGGCAAATGTCAAAGCTTTTTTTTTTTGTTTTTGTTTGCTGCTGCTGCATTGCTTAAATGTCAATGCTTTTGTTGTTGCGTTACTTTATGTTTTGGATATAGTTTTTTTTTTAGATGAATATATTTTTTTTTCGGATGTGCAGCTGCGATCGCATGTTGAGAATCTAGCGGCTCTGTCTAAGTGTAACCCTCAACGTCGTTCCAAAGTCAAGGTCTCTGCTTTTTAATTTTAATAAATTCTTCTAGTTTATGTTCAATATATAATATAATCAATGCAAAACGTTCGGTGTATTGCAGGAGTTAAGTTCGGAAGTGGTAGATAGTAATCCTTACAGTAGGCTTATGGCACTTCAGCGGATGGGTATCGTTGAGAACTATGAGAGGATCAGAGAGTTTTCAGTCGCCATTGTTGTACGTATCCCTCTCCCTTTCTCTCCATATGGAGCTCCAGTTGTTTGAACACTTTACATTGACAGGGAATTGGTGGTGTTGGAAGTGTTGCTGCTGAAATGCTGACAAGATGTGGTATAGGTCGTCTTTTGTTGTATGACTATGACACTGTCGAGCTTGCTAACATGAACCGACTCTTTTTCCGACCTGATCAGGTTCTCACTTTTCATTGCAATCTCTCTTTTTCATTTTGTCTGTTCTGCCTGCTGCAATTCAACTGTGATACTGATCTCTGAGGATTGGTGACTCTAGGTTGGTATGACAAAGACTGATGCTGCTGTCCAGACGCTTGCTGAAATTAACCCTGATGTAGTACTTGAGGTAAATTCTCTACTTGATGTCTTATTCCATGGGGATTAAACATACCTGATGCTAGTTTATTGGTTGTTTATATCATATTTGCTTGTAAGTGAAAAGTATATGGATGTTTGAAGAGGTGTATACGATTTGAATTCTTTACTTATTAAGTAGGAGGTCTTTGATGTATGATGTTTGTTTCTTTTGGCTCTTTCTGGATAGTTTATTTATTTCTGTTATTTTCTGCTGAGAACTATTACCGAAGTCATGATTCATGCGATCTCTCTCTTTTCTATTTTCCTAGAGTTTCACAATGAACATAACAACAGTGCAAGGGTTTGAAACCTTATCGTCCAGTTTGAAGAACAAGTCATTTTGTCCTAACAAGGAGGGTAGTGGTGTTGATCTTGTTTTGAGCTGTGTCGATAACTATGAAGCAAGGATGGCTGTCAACCAGGTACCTCTGGAAAATATGGACAAATATTCTAGATAAGGTTCTGATTTGAGTTTATCCTTTGATGTATAGGCATGCAATGAGTTAAGTCAGACTTGGATGGAGTCAGGTAAATAGTATGTTAAAGCTTATAATTGCAACAATCTATGGACTTGCGTGTCTCTGTGTATGGACTTGTTATATTTGTCTTTGAGCTGACATAGAATACGATATTTTGTGCAGGTGTTTCTGAAGATGCCGTTTCAGGTCACATACAGCTTTTGGTTCCCGGAGAAACCGCTTGTTTTGCTTGTGCTCCTCCTTTGGTATGTTATTTTTCTTTCTTACATCACTCATACAACTCGTAGCTAACCATTGTTGCTAATAATCTCTCATAAGTGTTACAATGCATCTCCTCTAAATAATTTATTTACTTCTGTGATAGGTAGTGGCATCTGGAATTGATGAACGGACACTTAAGCGAGAAGGGGTCTGTGCTGCATCTCTGCCTACTACTATGGTAATCTTGACAAGTTATCATGTACCAGCCAGTGCTTTTGTTTATTTAAGCTCTGTATACGTTTTAAGACTTGCTTGATTTTCGATTCAGGGTGTTGTTGCGGGGCTTTTGGTTCAAAACTCCCTCAAGTTCTTACTAAACTTCGGTGAAGTTTCTCCCTACTTGGTAAAAAGTCTAGTCCTTCTTCAGCTCTCCTCATGCATACCACAGAACACATTATGGTTCACACAGAATCATAATGAATCATTTGTTATTTCCTTATGCATCTCCTTATATGAATCATTTGAAGTTTAATTGTTTTATGCTTCTGTTACTTGACGCCCCCAGGGTTACAATTCACTGAAGGATTTTTTCCCAACCATGCAAATGAGACCAAATCCACAATGCTCGAATGCAGCTTGTATGGAACGGCAGGTAACTTGAGTAAAATCAACTTATATAACTCTCTCAGCTCGTCTTTGTATCCATGTTCTAAAGAAATAAAATGGACATTTCCAAATGTAGAAAGAATACATGCTTGCAAAACCAGCAAGAGACGCTGCTGCCAAAGCTAAGATGGAAGCTGATGCGTTAACAGCTGTTGATGATGGTCCACTCCATGATGATAATGAGTGGAACATAAGGTAACAACTCAGTAAAGAGATTTAGTTAAACAGCATATTTGCAACAAGAGATCTGATGTCTCATGTGTCTTTTTATAAGTGTGGTTGACGATGAGAATGAGAAGGATACCGCAAAAGCTTCTTCAAGTTCAGGTAATTTTTCAACGTGGGACTCTCTGTACCTTTTATGTGAAAGTGTATCACAGTTCTCTAAATCGATTTTGTGGTGTATATATAGATACTTTGCCAGAAGGGCTTACTAGGGAGCTTCCGGTCGCAGATGAGTACGAGAAGGAAATAGCTATAGGGTCTGGAGAGGCAGAGGAGGAAGAGGACGACCTTGAAGAACTGAAGAAACAGCTCGAAGCTCTTAATGCTGCTTGAAGGTCTTTATGGGAGAGACATACTATAGTTGTTTTTACTTGAAAGAGGCGACAAATGCAATTGTGTAAAAGCAAAAAAAAAAAAAAAGAAGAGTATTTGGGGTTTGATATAAATTTGGATCTCACAGGGCATATAAACTATAAACTTTTTGGATGATGATTTCTCCCTTTTATTATTGGCTACCAAAGGTGGAAATTATACAACTTTTGTAGATTTTGTATGGGTTTTCTATTAGATGGACAGTGTGTTCTATGTTATCCTGTAAGAGAGGAAGAGAAAGAAGTGGTCTTACTTGGCAAACATGAAAGGAATAATAAAAACAAAAGCCATAGGCTCAGAAACAATCAAACAAACCAACAAACACTCACCACAAGAATTTTTTCATACACAAAAACAATGATACCAAAAATTTCAATACTTTTTACCAAGAATGATACCTATAATGACAGACACAAGAGCCACTCCAAGTACAATCTTCAATGTCATGAGATGAGATGTTTCAGCTTTCTGTGTAGTAACGTTTCCTGAAGAAGACGAATGTGAAGGAGAAGATAAATCAACATCTCGAGACTTAACTTCTACTTCTTCTTCTCCAATAGTCTCAGTTTCCTGCAAAGTTTGCTTACTAGATTAACAAAGTATTGTATACCAAAGAAACAGCTATGTTAAATGGTTTGTATATAAAATGACATTACCTTAAATATTTCAAGATCTTTCAACAACAGTGATTCAAGATGAAGAATCATACTATTCTTAGCTTCAAGCTCTTTTTGCGTCTTCTTTAGAGTAGCTTCCTCAGCTTCTAAAGCAGAGAGCATTGCCTGAAAACCACTGGTCTCTGAGCCATGATTAGCTAGCTCCAGGTTCAGCTTTAAATTCACCTCAGCTAAAGATCTATTTTCTTTCTCAAGCTCTTTGATTGTATCTTCAAAATTCTTGAGTTTCAGCAGAGCCTTTTCAAGCTCCATATGTCTAGTATCAGCAACTTCAGATACTTCTAGAACTTTCTTTTTATGTTCCTCAATTAGGTTTTCATGGGATTGTAAGTTTGCAACCAAGTCTTTAGCTTCTATGTCTCTCTGATTTAACCTTTCCTTCTCAGCACACAGAAGGCCTTCGAGTTCTTGAATCTTGACCTTGAGTTGATTGTTTGTATCTGATAGTAACTCATTCTCCAAGGATGACTGATCAAGATCGTGTTTTAGAGAAAACGAGTGAGCAGATGCTTCAGCCAGCTTGTCTTCATATAATCTTATTCTCTCCTTCAGATGTTTCGATTTCTCGGTCAATGACTTGGCCTCTGTGTCTATGACATTGAGGTCCTTCATCGCCTTCTGAATGCTAAGATCTGAGTGTTTGTGCAAATCTTTAATCTCTGTGCTTCTTTTGTTAGCTTCATCTATTTCTCTTGCTTGCTTCTCAAGTCTCTCTTCAGCTGACTTTAGTTTCTCCTCTGCTTTCACCAGTTCAGACTGTGATGTTTGAAACAAACCTTCAAGCTCTGAGATTCTTGCTGATGATTGGTTTAGAAGACTCCAGTTTAGTTACCTTTTCTTGGTACTCCTGCATCTGTCTAGCGGAATCTTTATCCTCCTCTTCAGACACTATCAAAGCAGACTTCAGTTGAGATACTTTCTCCTCCAGAGACGTAAGTTTCTGTTCAGTATCAGAGCTGTTGGACAAAGCTTGGGACAGAAGAGCATCTGTTTTGGAGAACTTTTCATCTGAAATCTTCAGTTTCATTTCAAGTTCATTGCAGGTCTCTTTTGTTTTAGCTGCTTCACCGGTGATCTCTGCTACTGATGCTTCAAGAACTTCTTTATCTTTCAGCACTTTGGTCAACTTCTCATTCTCAGTTCTGATGATTCCTTCTTGGTCTTTAGATAAGGCATGGATCTGTTCCTTCTCTTTGAGTTCTTCCCTTAGCTTTAGATTAATGCTTTCTTGTTCAGAGACTTTTCCCCTAAGATCATGAAGTTTCTGATTTAACTCGAGCTCCAACGCTTTCACCTTTTCTTGCGTTTCACGTTCTTCTCTTTGTGAACTGCTTGAGCTAATTCTTTCAGTAAGAACTTGCTTCTCTGCTTTCTCACCATCCTTTGTGTCAATCCCTTCTTTGTCAACTTTTATGAACCCACCATCAATTGTAGTATCCTCCTCTTCCTTCTTCATAACTTTTCCTTGGTCATTTCTCCTTCACATCCTGTAATCAAACCATCACAATACTTAATCTCCTATGATAACTAGTAAAAAGAAAACAAATCATGGATTAGATCCTACTTAAAAGGCATGTCTAGAACTAAAATATTTCTTTGTCATATCTTCAATCTTATCTAATGTTAATGATACAAAAAAAGACAACTTTCCTAGAGTGATAGTTAGGAGTTAACTTGAATATGAATCTTAGAGTTTCAAGAAAACTGTACAATAGAGGATAACATCTATGTCCAATGAAAAGAAAAAACATACATTAATTTTTTTTTGATAAAATTACATTGTGAACAAACAGATCATTTACCTTAACAGAAACATTGACCGTCTTTACATCCTCAGGTGCACCTTTCACTACATGGACCTCGGAACTCATTTTTGGTTCTTTTTCCATCAATCAGTTCCTAATACCCTTTTGTTCAGCAACCGATGAAAAATTAAGGCTTTGAAAATGGTACTAATGAGTAGTTTATTGTTTTTTGTAATTCACCATGGTTTTATAAGTTTTGTATGTGATCAAGTTCAGTTGAACATTCCAACCGCAACATTTTCATCTTATAGAAAAAGGAAATCCTTAGTAACTTGTAAGAAAGAGAAACCAAAATATTTTAACCATTTATAAAACAGATTGTAACATAGAATTGATTAAACAGTGTTAATATTCACGTTAATGGTAAATTTATAATTGCCAACAACATTATTTTAAATATTATAAAGAGAACAAAAGGCAGGCACAATTATATAGGGCTGCGATTTTAACCAAACCGAACTTGCTGTTTTTGGTTAGTCTGATTCAGTTGGTAAAAAAATCAGTTTTAGTTCGGTTCGGTTCAAGTAATCGGCTAGTTTGGTTTTCTAATTTTTTCAAACAATATCAATCTTTACGAAATTCGAATCGAACTAATCAAAATCTGAACCAAAATAACTGAATTGAACTAATCGTTTATAAAATAACCAAACTCCAAACAGAATTTGCAACAAACGTACTTTTATTTGGTTGATCAAACCATTAAGCATAAAGCCACAAATATTTTCAACTATGTGATCGTTGTTCTGTACCGTTTGACATTGACGCACTGATCAAGATTTGATGTACCGTTTTTGGGGAAAGGATAACAAGTTAACAAGACTAGCTTTTGTCAACCAATAAAGAAAGGGTAGACACAAAGGTATCTTTAAATATTATCGAGTAGTTTATGTAATGTCCACTTACCAAGATGTGCTTAGGGTGTCAATATATATAAATAAAGTCAACTAACAATAAAAGGCATGTTAATATGGAGAGTGATTTCCATGTTAATGAGCAAATGGATGAATTTGAAAGTGTGTCAAGAGGGGGCAGGCAGATCAAGCCTACACAAAAATATCAAAGGCGGAATGGATGACGGTTCGTGGGAAAGGGAAACGAGGCCGAAGGGGTCGAGATTCCTGATCAAGCGCACAAAAAAACTTCTGAGTTGGGCAAAACTAAAGAGTTACAAAATCTTACTTAGGTTTTTTATAGCTCTTTCATTGCTTACATTATGTATATAACTTTCTCAAACTATGTGATCTCACAAATCACATCCTGTACTTTGTTTTTAAATTGAAAGCCTTTTTACAAAAAAAAAACAATAAAAGGCATGCTAATAGCCCACCAAATTAGTAGCTCTCTCTTAAAATTGTGTATACAACAGTATTTTATTAATTTTGTAGTGTTTGAAAAGTAGAATATCCGAAAATAAATTACAAATGAAAAAACTAGCATTACTTTAAAGATATTGAAAGCGAATAGAATTTGAAAAACAAACTAAATCCAAGTGTACAACTAAGATAAAGAATCACAAAACTATCCCCCTATATATTAAATGAGAAGTCACATAATTAATTTTTGCTTAGGTGTCAATCATAGAAAGAGTTTAAAAAAATTTGTTATAATTTGATTGGTTGAGAGATTTTCAATTTTCAATTATTTTAATTCAATCTTAAATAACAGGTAAGTTTAGAAATAATTAATAACACTTACCAAATAAGCTAAATAATATTACAAATATACTTTATGGTAACTTATTGTCAAAATTATAGAAAGTTAATTAATGTATATACTACATAAAATAATTAATAGAACACAATTTATCGAAGCGATATAATGATTTTATATTCTTATATAAAATATCATATTCATATAATAAGTATTACAAAATTATTAGTGTCTTATAATGTCCATATATGTCTTATAAATCATTTATAAAAGTTTAAAACATTTATAAAATTATCTATCATGGCTTACAAAATTATTTTATCAGAATTTTAAATTATTTATAAGAGTTTATAAAATATTTATAAAAGAATAAATCTAAATTATATTAAAAATAATGATTTATGGTAACTAATTTCTGAAATTATATAAATGTGAAGTTTTAAATCTAAATTGTATACATATCGATCATTTGTGAAGTTTTAAGAAAACAATTATAATTTGCTTGGTCGATAATTTTTAATTTTATTATTTTAGTTAAGATTTAAATAAAAGAATAAATCTAAATTATATTAAAAATAATGATTTATGGTAACTAATTTCTGAAATTATATAATTAATAATAACGCTTGATTAATTCTTTTTCTATTTATAAACTATGTAATATAACAAACGGAAATTTTTATAATTTTAATTAATTAATTTTGATCTAAAATAAAAGGTAAGTCTAAAGCTAATTATTATCACTTGCCAAATAAACTAAATGATATTACAAATAATAATATATGGTAGCTAATTTTAAAATTATAGAAAATGTAATAATATTTGATCAATTCTTTTATATTTATATACTACATAAAATAATGAATAGAAAACAATTTATAGAAATCAATATAATGATTTCATATTCATATAAAAATATTATAGTATCTTTAATAATTATTATTCACTTACAATTTCCATATATGTTTTATAAATAATTAGGTTTTGAAGATTGGACGAATTATATTGAATGGTGTGAGAACTTTGAGTAAAAAAATGTTTTGCATTTAAATCAAATAAAAACTGAATATGGTAATGTTATGTTATAAGATGGATTTTTGGTTCATGTATGGTTGGTATTACTATTTAAGAGATAAATAGATATTTGGCGAAAAATATGTAAAAAATTAGAAAAACATTAGCAAAAATTCAATTAAAAAAAAGAAATAATAACGAAAAAATAAGAAAAGGCCGGAGAAGAAGCATAATATGTGATGAAGAAGTTAATGTGATACTTACATATTAATTCCACAAGCAATTGTTATTACTAAATATTCAACAGTTATTTTAGATTAAATTTATGGAAACTTTATGACATTCTATACATAATATATATTTTCATACAATATTTATATATCCGCGAATTCGCGGGCAACCACCTAGTTTCAGTTAACATAATAATAAAAAGTCATAAGCAATGGCGAGCAAAAGAATAGTGATGGCACAAGTATACTAACTAAACAAGAAAAATGGTTCACAAAATATATATGCACGAGTTATTTATAAATACTAAACTTTATTTAGAATTATTCTGTCTGTTTTGGTTAATTATTCTGTCGCAGATGAGTATGAGAAGGAAATAGCTATAGGGTCTGGAGAGACAGACGAGGAAGAGGACGACCTTGAAGAACTAAAGAAACAGCTCGAAGCTATTAATGCTGCTTGAAGTCTTTTTAAAGAGACAGACTATAGTTGTTTATCAGCTTTACTTGAAAATGCAGCAAAATTGTGTAACAGCAAAAAAGACTGTTTGAGGTTTTGATAAATTGGATCTCACAGGCATATAAACTATAAACTTTTTGGATGATGATTTGTCCCTTTTATTATTGGCTACCAAAGATGGAAATTATACAACTTTGCAGATTTTGTATGGGTTTTCTATTAGATGGACAGTGTCTGCTATGTTATCCTGTAAGAGAGGAAGAGAAAGAAGTGGTCTTACTTGGCAAACATGAAAGGAATGATAAAAACAAAAGCCAGAGGCTCAGAAACAATCAAACACACCAACAAACACTCACCACAAGAACTTTTTCATACACAAAAAAAAAAGAACAATGACACCATTAAGAATTTCAATACATTTTACCAAGAATGATACCTATAATGACAGACACAAGAGCCACTCCAAGTATAATCTTCAATGTCATGAGATGAGATATTTCAGCTTTCTGTGTAGTAACGTTTCCTGAAGAAGACGAATGTGAAGGAGAAGATAAATCAACATCTCGAGACTTAACTTCTACTTCTTCTTCTCCAATAGTCTCAGTTTCCTGCAAAGTTTGCTTACTAGATTAACAAAGTATTGTATACCAAAGAAACAGCTATGTTAAATGGTTTGGATATAATATGACGTTACCTTAAATATTTCAAGATCTTTCAACAACAGTGATTCGAGATGAAGAATCATACTATTCTTAGCTTCAAGCTCTTTTTGCGTCTTCTTTAGAGTAGCTTCCTCAGCTTCTAAAGCAGAGAGCATTGCCTGAAAACCACTGGTCTCTGAGCCATGATTAGCTAGCTCCAGGTTCAGCTTTAAATTCACCTCAGCTAAAGATCCATTTTCTTTCTCAAGCTCTTTGATTGTATCTTCAAAAGTCTTGAGTTTGAGTAGAGCCTTTTCAAGCTCCATATGTCTAGTATCAGCAACTTCAGATACTTCTAGAACTTTCTTTTTATGTTCCTCAATTAGGTTTTCATGGGATTGTAAGTTTGCAACCAAGTCTTTAGCTTCTATGTCTCTCTGATTTAACCTTTCCTTCTCAGCACACAGAAGGCCTTGAGTTCTTGAATCTTGACCTTGAGTTGATTGTTTGTATCTGATAGTAACTCATTCTCCAAGGATGACTGATCAAGATCGTGTTTTAGAGAAAACGAGTGAGCAGATGCTTCAGCCAGCTTGTCTTCATATAATCTTATTCTCTCCTTCAGATGTTTCGATTTCTCGGTCAATGACTTGGCCTCTGTGTCTATGACATTGAGGTCCTTCATCGCCTTCTGAATGCTAAGATCTGAGTGTTTGTGCAAATCTTTAATCTCTGTGCTTCTTTTGTTAGCTTCATCTATTTCTCTTGCTTGCTTCTCAAGTCTCTCTTCAGCTGACTTTAGTTTCTCCTCTGCTTTCACCAGTTCAGACTGTGATGTTTGAAACAAACCTTCAAGCTCTGAGATTCTTGCTGATGATTGGTTTAGAGAAGACTCCAGTTTAGTTACCTTTTCTTGGTACTCCTGCATCTGTCTAGCGGAATCTTTATCCTCCTCTTCAGACACTATCAAAGCAGACTTCAGTTGAGATACTTTCTCCTCCAGAGACGTCAGTTTCTGTTCAGTATCAGAGCTGTTGGACAAAGCTTGGGACAGAAGAGCATCTGTTTTGTAGAACTTTTCATCTGAAATCTTCAGTTTCATTTCAAGTTCATTGCAGGTCTCTTTTGTTTTAGCTGCTTCACCGGTGATCTCTGCTACTGATGCTTCAAGAACTTCTTTATCTTTCAGCACTTTGGTCAACTTCTCATTCTCAGTTCTGATGATTCCTTCTTGGTCTTTAGATAAGGCATGGATCTGTTCCTTCTCTTTGAGTTCTTCCCTTAGCTTTAGATTAATGCTTTCTTGTTCAGAGACTTTTCCCCTAAGATCATGAAGTTTCTGATTTAACTCGAGCTCCAACGCTTTCACCTTTTCTTGCGTTTCACGTTCTTCTCTTTGTGAACTGCTTGAGCTAATTCTTTCAGTAAGAACTTGCTTCTCTGCTTTCTCACCATCCTTTGTGTCAATCCCTTCTTTGTCAACTTTTATGAACCCACCATCAATTGTAGTATCCTCCTCTTCCTTCTTCATAACTTTTTCCTTGGTCATTTCTCCCTTCACATCCTGTAATCAAACCATCACAATACTTAATCTCCTATGATAACTAGTAAAAAGAAAACAAATCATGGATTAGATCCTACTTAAAAGGCATGTCTAGAACTAAAATATTTCTTTGTCATATCTTCAATCTTATCTAATGTTAATGATACAAAAAAAGACAACTTTCCTAGAGTGATAGTTAGGAGTTAACTTGAATATGAATCTTAGAGTTTCAAGAAAACTGTACAATAGAGGATAACATCTATGTCCAATGAAAAGAAAAAACATACATTAATTTTTTTTTTTGTTAAAATTACATTGTGAACAAACAGATCATTTACCTTAACAGAAACATTGACCGTCTTTACATCCTCAGGTGCACCTTTCATTACATGGACCTCGGAACTCATTTTTGTTTCTTTTCCATCAATCAGTTCCTAATACCCTTTTGTTCAGCAACCGATGAAAAATTAAGGCTTTGAAAATGGTACTAATGAGTAGTTTATTGTTTTTTGTAATTCACCATGGTTTTATAAGTTTTGTATGTGATCAAGTTCAGTTGAACATTCCAACCGCAACATTTTCATCTTATAGAAAAAGGAAATCCTTAGTAACTTGTAAGAAAGAGAAACCAAAATATTTTAACCATTTATAAAACAGATTGTAACATAGAATTGATTAAACAGTGTTAATATTCACGTTAATGGTAAATTTATAATTGCCAACAACATTATTTTAAATATTATAAAGAGAACAAAAGGCAGGCACAATTATATAGGGCTGCGATTTTAACCAAACCGAACTTGCTGTTTTTGGTTAGTCTGATTCAGTTGGTAAAAAAAATCAGTTTTTAGTTCGGTTCGGTTCAAGTAATCGGCTAGTTTGGTTTTCTAATTTTTTTCAAACAATATCAATCTTTACCGAAATTCCGAATCGAACTAATCAAAATCTGAACCAAAATAACTGAATTGAACTAATCGTTTATAAAATAACCAAACTCCAAACAGAATTTGCAACAAACGTACTTTTATTTGGTTGATCAAACCATTAAGCATAAAGCCACAAATATTTTCAACTATGTGATCGTTGTTCTGTACCGTTTGACATTGACGCACTGATCAAGATTTGATGTACCGTTTTTGGGGAAAGGATAACAAGTTAACAAGACTAGCTTTTGTCAACCAATAAAGAAAGGGTAGACACAAAGGTATCTTTAAATATTATCGAGTAGTTTATGTAATGTCCACTTACCAAGATGTGCTTAGGGTGTCAATATATATAAATAAAGTCAACTAACAATAAAAGGCATGTTAATATGGAGAGTGATTTCCATGTTAATGAGCAAATGGATGAATTTGAAAGTGTGTCAAGAGGGGGCAGGCAGATCAAGCCTACACAAAAATATCAAGGAACGGAATGGATGACGGTTCGTGGGAAAGGGAAACGAGGCCGAAGGGGTCGAGATTCCTGATCAAGCGCACAAAAAAACTTCTGAGTTGGGCAAAACTAAAGAGTTACAAAATCTTACTTAGGTTTTTTATAGCTCTTTCATTGCTTACATTATGTATATAACTTTCTCAAACTATGTGATCTCACAAATCACATCCTGTACTTTGTTTTTAAATTGAAAGCCTTTTTACAAAAAAAAAAACAATAAAAGGCATGCTAATAGCCCACCAAATTAGTAGCTCTCTCTTAAAATTGTGTATACAACAGTATTTTATTAATTTTGTAGTGTTTGAAAAGTAGAATATCCGAAAATAAATTACAAATGAAAAAACTAGCATTACTTTAAAGATATTGAAAACGAATAGAATTTGAAAAAAACAAACTAAATCCAAGTGTACAACTAAGATAAAGAATCACAAAACTATCCCCCTATATATTAAATGAGAAGTCACATAATTAATTTTTGCTTAGGTGTCAATCATAGAAAGAGTTTAAAAAAATTTGTTATAATTTGATTGGTTGAGAGATTTTCAATTTTCAATTATTTTAATTCAATCTTAAATAACAGGTAAGTTTAGAAATAATTAATAACACTTACCAAATAAGCTAAATAATATTACAAATATACTTTATGGTAACTTATTGTCAAAATTATAGAAAGTTAATTAATGTATATACTACATAAAATAATTAATAGAACACAATTTATCGAAACGATATAATGATTTTATATTCTTATATAAAATATCATATTCATATAATAAGTATTACAAAATTATTAGTGTCTTATAATGTCCATATATGTCTTATAAATCATTTATAAAAGTTTAAAACATTTATAAAATTATCTATCATGGCTTACAAAATTATTTTATCAGAATTTTAAATTATTTATAAGAGTTTATAAAATATTTATAAAAGAATAAATCTAAATTATATTAAAAATAATGATTTATGGTAACTAATTTCTGAAATTATATAAATGTGAAGTTTTAAATCTAAATTGTATACATATCGATCATTTGTGAAGTTTTAAGAAAACAATTATAATTTGCTTGGTCGATAATTTTAATTTTATTATTTTAGTTAAGATTTAAATAAAAGAATAAATCTAAATTATATTAAAAATAATGATTTATGGTAACTAATTTCTGAAATTATATAATTAATAATAACGCTTGATTAATTCTTTTTCTATTTATAAACTATGTAATATAACAAACGGAAATTTTTATAATTTTAATTAATTAATTTTGATCTAAAATAAAAGGTAAGTCTAAAGCTAATTATTATCACTTGCCAAATAAACTAAATGATATTACAAATAATAATATATGGTAGCTAATTTTAAAATTATAGAAAATGTAATAATATTTGATCAATTCTTTTATATTTATATACTACATAAAATAATGAATAGAAAACAATTTATAGAAATCAATATAATGATTTCATATTCATATAAAAATATTATAGTATCTTTAATAATTATTATTCTCTTACAATTTCCATATATGTTTTATAAATAATTAGGTTTTGAAGATTGGACGAATTATATTGAATGGTGTGAGAACTTTGAGTAAAAAAATGTTTTGCATTTAAATCAAATAAAACTGAATATGGTAATGTTATGTTATAAGATGGATTTTGGTTCATGTATGGTTGGTATTACTATTTAAGAGATAAATAGATATTTGGAAAAATATGTAAAAATTAGAAAAACATTAGCAAAAATTCAATTAAAAAAAAGAAATAATAACGAAAAAATAAGAAAAGGCCGGAGAAGAAGCATAATATGTGATGAAGAAGTTAATGTGATACTTACATATTAATTCCACAAGCAATTGTTATTACTAAATATTCAACAGTTATTTTAGATTAAATTTATGGAAACTTTATGACATTCTATACATAATATATATTTTCATACAATATTTATATATCCAAATTCGGGCAACCACCTAGTTTCAGTTAACATAATAATAAAAAGTCATAAGCAATGGCGAGCAAAAGAATAGTGATGGCACAAGTATACTAACTAAACAAGAAAAATGGTTCACAAAATATATATGCACGAGTTATTTATAAATACTAAACTTTATTTAGAATTATTCTGTCTGTTTTGGTTAATTATTCTGTCGCAGATGAGTATGAGAAGGAAATAGCTATAGGGTCTGGAGAGACAGACGAGGAAGAGGACGACCTTGAAGAACTAAAGAAACAGCTCGAAGCTATTAATGCTGCTTGAAGTCTTTTTAAAGAGACAGACTATAGTTGTTTATCAGCTTTACTTGAAAATGCAGCAAAATTGTGTAACAGCAAAAAAGACTGTTTGAGGTTTTGATAAATTGGATCTCACAGGCATATAAACTATAAACTTTTTGGATGATGATTTGTCCCTTTTATTATTGGCTACCAAAGATGGAAATTATACAACTTTGCAGATTTTGTATGGGTTTTCTATTAGATGGACAGTGTCTGCTATGTTATCCTGTAAGAGAGGAAGAGAAAGAAGTGGTCTTACTTGGCAAACATGAAAGGAATGATAAAACAAAAGCCAGAGGCTCAGAAACAATCAAACACACCAACAAACACTCACCACAAGAACTTTTCATACACAAAAAAAAAAGAACAATGACACCATTAAGAATTTCAATACATTTTACCAAGAATGATACCTATAATGACAGACACAAGAGCCACTCCAAGTATAATCTTCAATGTCATGAGATGAGATATTTCAGCTTTCTGTGTAGTAACGTTTCCTGAAGAAGACGAATGTGAAGGAGAAGATAAATCAACATCTCGAGACTTAACTTCTACTTCTTCTTCTCCAATAGTCTCAGTTTCCTGCAAAGTTTGCTTACTAGATTAACAAAGTATTGTATACCAAAGAAACAGCTATGTTAAATGGTTTGTATATAAAATGACATTACCTTAAATATTTCAAGATCTTTCAACAACAGTGATTCAAGATGAAGAATCATACTATTCTTAGCTTCAAGCTCTTTTTGCGTCTTCTTTAGAGTAGCTTCCTCAGCTTCTAAAGCAGAGAGCATTGCCTGAAAACCACTGGTCTCTGAGCCATGATTAGCTAGCTCCAGGTTCAGCTTTAAATTCACCTCAGCTAAAGATCTATTTTCTTTCTCAAGCTCTTTGATTGTATCTTCAAAATTCTTGAGTTTCAGCAGAGCCTTTTCAAGCTCCATATGTCTAGTATCAGCAACTTCAGATACTTCTAGAACTTTCTTTTATGTTCCTCAATTAGGTTTTCATGGGATTGTAAGTTTGCAACCAAGTCTTTAGCTTCTATGTCTCTCTGATTTAACCTTTCCTTCTCAGCACACAGAAGGCCTTCGAGTTCTTGAATCTTGACCTTGAGTTGATTGTTTGTATCTGATAGTAACTCATTCTCCAAGGATGACTGATCAAGATCGTGTTTTAGAGAAAACGAGTGAGCAGATGCTTCAGCCAGCTTGTCTTCATATAATCTTATTCTCTCCTTCAGATGTTTGATTTCTCGGTCAATGACTTGGCCTCTGTGTCTATGACATTGAGGTCCTTCATCGCCTTCTGAATGCTAAGATCTGAGTGTTTGTGCAAATCTTTAATCTCTGTGCTTCTTTTGTTAGCTTCATCTATTTCTCTTGCTTGCTTCTCAAGTCTCTCTTCAGCTGACTTTAGTTTCTCCTCTGCTTTCACCAGTTCAGACTGTGATGTTTGAAACAAACCTTCAAGCTCTGAGATTCTTGCTGATGATTGGTTTAGAGAAGACTCCAGTTTAGTTACCTTTTCTTGGTACTCCTGCATCTGTCTAGCGGAATCTTTATCCTCCTCTTCAGACACTATCAAAGCAGACTTCAGTTGAGATACTTTCTCCTCCAGAGACGTCAGTTTCTGTTCAGTATCAGAGCTGTTGGACAAAGCTTGGGACAGAAGAGCATCTGTTTTGTAGAACTTTTCATCTGAAATCTTCAGTTTCATTTCAAGTTCATTGCAGGTCTCTTTTGTTTTAGCTGCTTCACCGGTGATCTCTGCTACTGATGCTTCAAGAACTTCTTTATCTTTCAGCACTTTGGTCAACTTCTCATTCTCAGTTCTGATGATTCCTTCTTGGTCTTTAGATAAGGCATGGATCTGTTCCTTCTCTTTGAGTTCTTCCCTTAGCTTTAGATTAATGCTTTCTTGTTCAGAGACTTTTCCCCTAAGATCATGAAGTTTCTGATTTAACTCGAGCTCCAACGCTTTCACCTTTTCTTGCGTTTCACGTTCTTCTCTTTGTGAACTGCTTGAGCTAATTCTTTCAGTAAGAACTTGCTTCTCTGCTTTCTCACCATCCTTTGTGTCAATCCCTTCTTTGTCAACTTTTATGAACCCACCATCAATTGTAGTATCCTCCTCTTCCTTCTTCATAACTTTTCCTTGGTCATTTCTCCTTCACATCCTGTAATCAAACCATCACAATACTTAATCTCCTATGATAACTAGTAAAAAGAAAACAAATCATGGATTAGATCCTACTTAAAAGGCATGTCTAGAACTAAAATATTTCTTTGTCATATCTTCAATCTTATCTAATGTTAATGATACAAAAAAAGACAACTTTCCTAGAGTGATAGTTAGGAGTTAACTTGAATATGAATCTTAGAGTTTCAAGAAAACTGTACAATAGAGGATAACATCTATGTCCAATGAAAAGAAAAAACATACATTAATTTTTTTTTTGATAAAATTACATTGTGAACAAACAGATCATTTACCTTAACAGAAACATTGACCGTCTTTACATCCTCAGGTGCACCTTTCATTACATGGACCTCGGAACTCATTTTTGTTTCTTTTTCCATCAATCAGTTCCTAATACCCTTTTGTTCAGCAACCGATGAAAAATTAAGGCTTTGAAAATGGTACTAATGAGTAGTTTATTGTTTTTTGTAATTCACCATGGTTTTATAAGTTTTGTATGTGATCAAGTTCAGTTGAACATTCCAACCGCAACATTTTCATCTTATAGAAAAAGGAAATCCTTAGTAACTTGTAAGAAAGAGAAACCAAAATATTTTAACCATTTATAAAACAGATTGTAACATAGAATTGATTAAACAGTGTTAATATTCACGTTAATGGTAAATTTATAATTGCCAACAACATTATTTTAAATATTATAAAGAGAACAAAAGGCAGGCACAATTATATAGGGCTGCGATTTTAACCAAACCGAACTTGCTGTTTTTGGTTAGTCTGATTCAGTTGGTAAAAAAAATCAGTTTTAGTTCGGTTCGGTTCAAGTAATCGGCTAGTTTGGTTTTCTAATTTTTTCAAACAATATCAATCTTTACGAAATTCGAATCGAACTAATCAAAATCTGAACCAAAATAACTGAATTGAACTAATCGTTTATAAAATAACCAAACTCCAAACAGAATTTGCAACAAACGTACTTTTATTTGGTTGATCAAACCATTAAGCATAAAGCCACAAATATTTTCAACTATGTGATCGTTGTTCTGTACCGTTTGACATTGACGCACTGATCAAGATTTGATGTACCGTTTTTGGGGAAAGGATAACAAGTTAACAAGACTAGCTTTTGTCAACCAATAAAGAAAGGGTAGACACAAAGGTATCTTTAAATATTATCGAGTAGTTTATGTAATGTCCACTTACCAAGATGTGCTTAGGGTGTCAATATATATAAATAAAGTCAACTAACAATAAAAGGCATGTTAATATGGAGAGTGATTTCCATGTTAATGAGCAAATGGATGAATTTGAAAGTGTGTCAAGAGGGGGCAGGCAGATCAAGCCTACACAAAAATATCAAGGAACGGAATGGATGACGGTTCGTGGGAAAGGGAAACGAGGCCGAAGGGGTCGAGATTCCTGATCAAGCACAAAAAACTTCTGAGTTGGGCAAAACTAAAGAGTTACAAAATCTTACTTAGGTTTTTTATAGCTCTTTCATTGCTTACATTATGTATATAACTTTCTCAAACTATGTGATCTCACAAATCACATCCTGTACTTTGTTTTAAATTGAAAGCCTTTTACAAAAAAACAATAAAAGGCATGCTAATAGCCCACCAAATTAGTAGCTCTCTCTTAAAATTGTGTATACAACAGTATTTTATTAATTTTGTAGTGTTTGAAAAGTAGAATATCCGAAAATAAATTACAAATGAAAAAACTAGCATTACTTTAAAGATATTGAAAGCGAATAGAATTTGAAAAAACAAACTAAATCCAAGTGTACAACTAAGATAAAGAATCACAAAACTATCCCCCTATATATTAAATGAGAAGTCACATAATTAATTTTTGCTTAGGTGTCAATCATAGAAAGAGTTTAAAAAAATTTGTTATAATTTGATTGGTTGAGAGATTTTCAATTTTCAATTATTTTAATTCAATCTTAAATAACAGGTAAGTTTAGAAATAATTAATAACACTTACCAAATAAGCTAAATAATATTACAAATATACTTTATGGTAACTTATTGTCAAAATTATAGAAAGTTAATTAATGTATATACTACATAAAATAATTAATAGAACACAATTTATCGAAACGATATAATGATTTTATATTCTTATATAAAATATCATATTCATATAATAAGTATTACAAAAATTATTAGTGTCTTATAATGTCCATATATGTCTTATAAATCATTTATAAAAAGTTTAAAACATTTATAAAATTATCTATCATGGCTTACAAAATTATTTTATCAGAATTTTAAATTATTTATAAGAGTTTATAAAATATTTATAAAAGAATAAATCTAAATTATATTAAAATAATGATTTATGGTAACTAATTTCTGAAATTATATAAATGTGAAGTTTTAAATCTAAATTGTATACATATCGATCATTTGTGAAGTTTTAAGAAAACAATTATAATTTGCTTGGTCGATAATTTTAATTTTATTATTTTAGTTAAGATTTAAATAAAAGAATAAATCTAAATTATATTAAAAATAATGATTTATGGTAACTAATTTCTGAAATTATATAATTAATAATAACGCTTGATTAATTCTTTTCTATTTATAAACTATGTAATATAACAAACGGAAATTTTATAATTTTAATTAATTAATTTTGATCTAAAATAAAAGGTAAGTCTAAAGCTAATTATTATCACTTGCCAAATAAACTAAATGATATTACAAATAATAATATATGGTAGCTAATTTTTAAAATTATAGAAAATGTAATAATATTTGATCAATTCTTTTTATATTTATATACTACATAAAATAATGAATAGAAAACAATTTATAGAAATCAATATAATGATTTCATATTCATATAAAAATATTATAGTATCTTTAATAATTATTATTCTCTTACAATTTCCATATATGTTTTATAAATAATTAGGTTTTGAAGATTGGACGAATTATATTGAATGGTGTGAGAACTTTGAGTAAAAAATGTTTTGCATTTAAATCAAATAAAAACTGAATATGGTAATGTTATGTTATAAGATGGATTTTTGGTTCATGTATGGTTGGTATTACTATTTAAGAGATAAATAGATATTTGGCTAAAAATATGTAAAAATTAGAAAAACATTAGCAAAAATTCAATTAAAAAAAAGAAAAAAAAAAAATAAGAAAAGGCCGGAGAAGAAGCATAATATGTGATGAAGAAGTTAATGTGATACTTACATATTAATTCCACAAGCAATTGTTATTACTAAATATTCAACAGTTATTTTAGATTAAATTTATGGAAACTTTATGACATTCTATACATAATATATATTTTCATACAATATTTATATATCCATGGGCAACCACCTAGTTTCAGTTAACATAATAATAAAAAGTCATAAGCAATGGCGAGCAAAAGAATAGTGATGGCACAAGTATACTAACTAAACAAGAAAAATGGTTCACAAAATATATATGCACGAGTTATTTATAAATACTAAACTTTATTTAGAATTATTCTGTCTGTTTTGGTTAATTATTCTGTCGCAGATGAGTATGAGAAGGAAATAGCTATAGGGTCTGGAGAGACAGACGAGGAAGAGGACGACCTTGAAGAACTAAAGAAACAGCTCGAAGCTATTAATGCTGCTTGAAGTCTTTTTTAAAGAGACAGACTATAGTTGTTTATCAGCTTTACTTGAAAATGCAGCAAAATTGTGTAACAGCAAAAAAGACTGTTTGAGGTTTTGATAAATTGGATCTCACAGGCATATAAACTATAAACTTTTTGGATGATGATTTGTCCCTTTTATTATTGGCTACCAAAGATGGAAATTATACAACTTTGCAGATTTTGTATGGGTTTTCTATTAGATGGACAGTGTCTGCTATGTTATCCTGTAAGAGAGGAAGAGAAAGAAGTGGTCTTACTTGGCAAACATGAAAGGAATGATAAAAACAAAAGCCAGAGGCTCAGAAACAATCAAACACACCAACAAACACTCACCACAAGAACTTTTTCATACACAAAAAAAAAAAGAACAATGACACCATTAAGAATTTCAATACATTTTACCAAGAATGATACCTATAATGACAGACACAAGAGCCACTCCAAGTATAATCTTCAATGTCATGAGATGAGATATTTCAGCTTTCTGTGTAGTAACGTTTCCTGAAGAAGACGAATGTGAAGGAGAAGATAAATCAACATCTCGAGACTTAACTTCTACTTCTTCTTCTCCAATAGTCTCAGTTTCCTGCAAAGTTTGCTTACTAGATTAACAAAGTATTGTATACCAAAGAAACAGCTATGTTAAATGGTTTGTATATAATATGACATTACCTTAAATATTTCAAGATCTTTCAACAACAGTGATTCAAGATGAAGAATCATACTATTCTTAGCTTCAAGCTCTTTTTGCGTCTTCTTTAGAGTAGCTTCCTCAGCTTCTAAAGCAGAGAGCATTGCCTGAAAACCACTGGTCTCTGAGCCATGATTAGCTAGCTCCAGGTTCAGCTTTAAATTCACCTCAGCTAAAGATCTATTTTCTTTCTCAAGCTCTTTGATTGTATCTTCAAAATTCTTGAGTTTCAGCAGAGCCTTTTCAAGCTCCATATGTCTAGTATCAGCAACTTCAGATACTTCTAGAACTTTCTTTTTATGTTCCTCAATTAGGTTTTCATGGGATTGTAAGTTTGCAACCAAGTCTTTAGCTTCTATGTCTCTCTGATTTAACCTTTCCTTCTCAGCACACAGAAGGCCTTCGAGTTCTTGAATCTTGACCTTGAGTTGATTGTTTGTATCTGATAGTAACTCATTCTCCAAGGATGACTGATCAAGATCGTGTTTTAGAGAAAACGAGTGAGCAGATGCTTCAGCCAGCTTGTCTTCATATAATCTTATTCTCTCCTTCAGATGTTTCGATTTCTCGGTCAATGACTTGGCCTCTGTGTCTATGACATTGAGGTCCTTCATCGCCTTCTGAATGCTAAGATCTGAGTGTTTGTGCAAATCTTTAATCTCTGTGCTTCTTTTGTTAGCTTCATCTATTTCTCTTGCTTGCTTCTCAAGTCTCTCTTCAGCTGACTTTAGTTTCTCCTCTGCTTTCACCAGTTCAGACTGTGATGTTTGAAACAAACCTTCAAGCTCTGAGATTCTTGCTGATGATTGGTTTAGAGAAGACTCCAGTTTAGTTACCTTTTCTTGGTACTCCTGCATCTGTCTAGCGGAATCTTTATCCTCCTCTTCAGACACTATCAAAGCAGACTTCAGTTGAGATACTTTCTCCTCCAGAGACGTCAGTTTCTGTTCAGTATCAGAGCTGTTGGACAAAGCTTGGGACAGAAGAGCATCTGTTTTGTAGAACTTTTCATCTGAAATCTTCAGTTTCATTTCAAGTTCATTGCAGGTCTCTTTTGTTTTAGCTGCTTCACCGGTGATCTCTGCTACTGATGCTTCAAGAACTTCTTTATCTTTCAGCACTTTGGTCAACTTCTCATTCTCAGTTCTGATGATTCCTTCTTGGTCTTTAGATAAGGCATGGATCTGTTCCTTCTCTTTGAGTTCTTCCCTTAGCTTTAGATTAATGCTTTCTTGTTCAGAGACTTTTCCCCTAAGATCATGAAGTTTCTGATTTAACTCGAGCTCCAACGCTTTCACCTTTTCTTGCGTTTCACGTTCTTCTCTTTGTGAACTGCTTGAGCTAATTCTTTCAGTAAGAACTTGCTTCTCTGCTTTCTCACCATTCTTAGTGTCATTCCCTTCCTTGTCAACTTTTATGAATCCACCATCCAATGTAGTATCCTCCTCTTCTTTCTTCATAACTTTATCTTCCTTTCTCATTTCTCCCTTCACATCCTGTAATCAAACCATCCAATACTTAATCTCCTATGATAACTAGTAAAAAGAAAACAAATCATGGATTAGATCCTACTTAAAAGGCATGTTTAGAACTAAAATATTTCTTTGTCATATCTTCAATCTTATCTAATGTCAATGATACAAAAAGACAACTTTCCTAGAGTGATAGTTAGGAGTTAACTTGAATATGAATCTTAGAGTTTCAAGAAAACTGTACAATAGAGGATAACATCTATGTCCAATGAAAAGAAAAAACATACATTATTTTTTTTTTAATTAAAATTACATTGTGAACAAACAGATCATTTACCTTAACAGAAACATTGACCGTCTTTACATCCTCAGGTGCACCTTTCACTACATGGACCTCCGAACTCATTTTTGTTTCTTTTTCCATCAATCAGTTCCTAATACCCTTTTGTTCAGCAACCGATGTAAAATTAAGGCTTTGAAAATGGTACTAATGAGTAGTTTATTGTTTTTTTGTAATTCACCATGGTTTTATAAGTTTTGTTTCTTGCATCAACAAGATATGTGATCAAGTTCAGTTGAACATTCCAACCGCAACATTTTCATCTCACAGAAAAAGGAAATCCTTACTCTTTAGTAACTTGTAAGAAAGAGAAACCAAAATATTTTAACCATTTATAAAACAGATTGTAACGTAGAATTGATTAAACAGTGTTAATATTCACCTTAATGGTAAATTTATAATTACCAACAACATTATTTAAAATATTATAAAGAGATCAAAAGGCAGGCACAATTATATAGGGCTGCGATTTTAACCGAACCGAACTTGCTGTTTTTGGTTAGTTTGATTCAGTTGGTAAAAAAAAATCAGTTTTTAGTTCGGTTCGGTTCAAGTAATCGGCTAGTTTGGTTTTCTAATTTTTTTCAAACAATATCAATCTTTACCGAAATTCCGAATCGAACTAATCAAAATCTGAACCAAAATAACTGAACTGAACTAATCGTTTATAAAATAACCAAACTCCAAACAGAATTTGCAACAAACGTACTTTTATTTGGTTGATCAAACCATTAAGCATAAAGCCACAAACATTTTCAACTATGTGATCGTTGTTCTGTACCGTTTGACATTGACGCACTGATCAAGGGATAACAAGTTAACAATACTAGCTTTGTCAACCAATAAAGAAAGGGTAGACACAGAGGTATTATTAAATATTATCGAGTAGTTTATGTAATGTCCACTTACCAAGATGTGCTTAGGGTGTCAATATATAAATAAAGTCAACTAACAATAAAAGGCATGCTAATAGCCCACCAAATTAGTAGCTCTCTCTTAAAATTGTGTATACAACAGTATTTTATTAATTTTGTAGTGTTTGAAAAGTAGAATATCCGAAAATAAATTACAAATGAAAAAACTAGTATTACTTTAAAGATATTGGAAACGAATAGAATTTGAAAAAAAAAACAAACTACATCCAAGTATACAACTAAGATAAAGAATCACAAAACTATCCTACTATATATTAAATGAGAAGTCACTTAATTGATTTTTGCTTAAGTGTCAATCATAGAAAGAGTTTAAAAAAATTTGTTATAATTTGATTGGTTGAGAGATTTTCAATTTTCAATTATTTTAATTCGATCTTAAATAAAAAGTAAGTTTAGAACTAATTAATAACACTTACCAAATAAGCAAAATAATATTACAAATAATAGTTTATGGTAACTTATTATCAAAATTATAGAAAGTTAATTAATGTATATACTACATAAAATAATTAATAGAACACAATTTATAGAAACCATATAATGATTTATATTCTTATATAAAGTATCATATTCATATATAAAGTATTACAAAAATTATTAGTGTCTTATAATGTCCATATATGTCTTATAAATCATTTATAAAAAAATAAAACATTTATAAAATTATCTATCATGGCTTACAAAATTATTTTATCAAAATTTTAAATTATTTATAAGAGTTTATAAAATATTTATAAAAGAATAAATCTAAATTATATTAAAAATAATGATTTATGGTAACTAATTTCTGAAATTATATAAATGTGAAGTTTTAAATCTAAATTATAAATCTAAATTGTATACATGTCGATCATTTGTGAAGTTTTAAGAAAACAATTATAATTTGCTTGGTCGATAATTTTTAAGTTTATTATTTTAATTAAGATTTAAATAAAATAATAAATCTAAATTATATTTAAAATAATTTTTATGGTAACTAATTTCTGAAATTATATAAATAATAATAACGCTTGATTAATTCTTTTATATTTATAAACTATTAATATAACAAACGGAAATTTTATAATTTTAATTTATTTAATTTGATCTAAAATAAAAGGTAAGTGTAAAGCTAATTATTATCACTTGCCAAATAAACTAAATGATATTACAAATAATAATATATGGTAGCTAATTTTCAAAATTATAGAAAGTGTAATAATTTTGATCAATTCTTTTATATTTATATACTACATAAAATAATGAATAGAAAACAATTTATAGAAATCAATATAATGATTTCATATTCATATAAAAATATTATAGTATCTTTAATAATTATTATTCTCTTAGAATTTCCATATATGTTTTATAAATAATTAGGTTTTGAAGATTGGACGAATTATATTGAATGGTGTGAGAACTTTGAGTAAAAAAAATGTTTTGCATTTAAATCAAATAATAAACTGAAAAAGGTAATGTTATGTTATAAGATGGATTTTTGGTTTATGTATAGTTGGTATTAATATTTAAGAGATAAATAGATATTTGGCGAAAAATATGTAAAAATTTAGGAAAACATTAGCGAAAATTCAATTAAAAAGTAATAATAATAACGAAAAAATAAGAAAATACCGGAGAAGAAGCATAATATATAATGGAGATCTTAATGTGATACTTACATATTAATTCCACAAGCAATTGTTATTACTAAATATTCAATAGTTATTTTAGATCAAATTTATGGAAACTTTATGACATTCTAGACATAATATATATTTTCATACAAGTTAACATAATAATAAAAAGTCATAAGCAATGGCGAGCAAAAGAATAGTGATGGCACAAATATTCTAACTAAACAAGAAAAATGGTTCACAAAATATATATACACGAGTTATTTATAAATACTAAACTTTATTTAGAATTATTCTGTCAGTTTTGGTTAACTAAACACAAAACAAACAATATCACCGTTATAAATTAGAGACGTGGAATATACTACTAACGTCTCATTCATCAAATTGACAAATTCTCACTATAGCAGGCTAAATCGGGCTTAAAATGATATAACCGAAGAACATTAAGAAACTGTAATCATTAACATAGTTTTCTAAACGCTATCTATAGATAGAGACATATCTTCATGAAAGTTGCAAGTAAAGCCTAATTCTTGAAAGAAATATCATCGAAAGAGTTACCACGTTTAATATTACGACACAATCGTCTTTTTATAGATAAATGAATCGGTAATATAAGAATGATCAATGGTTAAATTATAAAACAACTCACGTATAGAAAACAGAATATGCATGAGTTTGAACATTACTACTAGTACAAGAAGGTGATCCATCCATTGATCGATTGAAATCCTAAGTAGAAGTGAAGTTATCACTATCAGATATAGTTAGATTTAAAGACAATCTAAAACAGAAAGACGACTTGGACCTATCACCAAATCCAACAAAAAAAACAAAAGAAAAGACGGTGGATTTAAGATGCTTACTTGAATCTGCTCAGTTTGTTTTTCTTTCTCTGTTTTTTTTTTTCTTATTGGATTTTATTTTGACGTTTCAAGTTTTCTCGCAAATGGGGAAATGAAAATGCATATAGAGAACAAGAAGAAGACCAAGAGATGTCAGTGGAAGAGACGAAGACAAGTCTCTCTTTTAATTGTTTTAGAACGTGGACAGCAGAAATTTAGGTCTTTCTATGTATTTTTGAAAGGCAACTTCGGCGGATGAATTAACTGTCTAAATTCCTCTTCCACGGTTCCACCCTTTATTTTGGTTTTCCCGGTTTGAGTTTGATATGATGGTCCGATTAAATGGTTCATTGTTAACAATTGGTAAATTTTTGTATCATAGCCTTATCCTAGTTTTCATAAGGTTGAAGACAATATAGTCAAATAATTAATCAATAACTTTAGATGTGTACCCAACTTCCACATAATGAGTGATTGAAAATGCATATCTAGAATTGAAGTTTTTCTGTCTTTGGAATAACAACAACAAAATATACCTGTATATGATTTATCCATCTAAATGATTATCATAAAATATTGAATAATCCTTTTTATTAATTACTACTTATTATAATCACTTCATAGTTGAGATAAGTTGATATATATATATAAATGTTTCTTACTAATGTTTCATGAAGAAGTTATGAGCATTTTTGGTTGGTCGATTGGGATTGTTTAATATTAAAAGAAAGCAAAGATTAGAAAGGGGTAATTTGCAAGGCATTCCAACAAATCCTTATACTTCATGCAATTTCATGTTTCTCTTTACTTTGTTCATATAAATATATGTCTATTTTTTGCATTCTCCTATTCAGTAAGTTCCTTTTACCCCTTCCCTCTCAAAAAAAAAACATCATTTATTATTCCCAAAATATGAAACTTAGAACAATTTCATTACCTATATCTATAGGAATTGCCATAATAGCCATTTTAGCATCCAAAACTCTATTTGACACACATCCTAGAGCTTTCATGCACAATCCTTTCGCTGTTCTACATGCTATCAAAGCTATATCATATTCAGCTATAACTTCCGTTTACAGCCACCACCACCACCATCATCATCATCACCACCATCAAAAGCCATCTGATACCAAAAAGAAAGTATCAGTATGCGACGATTTCCCCAAAAATATACCTCCACCTGACACCGACACGACGTCCTATCTTTGCGTGGATAAGAAAGGCTGCTGTAATTTCACGACCGTGCAATCAGCCGTGGACGCAATCGGTAACTTTAGTCAGAGAAGAAACGTGATATGGATCAACTCCGGCATGTACTAGTATGTTTTCGTGATAACCATATCTTTATTTTTGAATGAATGTTAAATTTATTCTAATCAAAAAAACTTTTTTACAACATGTGTGGCATTGTTTTTAAAGAGTATGCAGAAGTTTGAATTGAAAAACTATTACTAAAGAAACTGTTGCTCAAGAAAGAGCAAGTCTGGCGAGAGCCAAACCAACCATATCTTTATTTTCTGCCACTAATTGTTATAACAATCTATTTTGTTATTAAATTTTAGAAAATAATCTTATACGTAAAAGTAAACAAATATACATATTGTGTGGCAGTGAAAAAGTGGTAATTCCGAAGACTAAGCCAAATATCACGTTACAAGGACAAGGGTTCGAGACGACAGCCATAGCTTGGAACGATACGGCCTACTCGGCTAACGGCACTTTTTATTGTGCCACGGTCCAAGTCTTTGGTTCTCAGTTCGTCGCTAAGAACATTAGTTTCATGGTAATTTCATTATCTTTTGACAAGTAAAAGCAACTAACATACTTAAATTAAAAGGCTAGAAAGCCAATGATGAAAAATGTTTTTTTTTTTTGGTGACGAAAATGATGAAAAATGTTTATAAACTTCAAGCTTAATTAGGATCAATCTTTTGGGTACGGTTTGGTTCGACCAAATGGGGTTAAGTAATAAATAACTTTTTGGTGTTGTGATTATTGTGACAGAACGTGGCTCCGATACCGAAGCCTGGAGATGTAGGAGCCCAGGCTGTGGCGATAAGAATTACAGGAGATCAATCTGCGTTTTTGGGATGTGGTTTCTTCGGAGCTCAAGACACTCTTCATGACGATAGAGGTCGTCACTACTTCAAGGATTGCTACATTCAAGGCTCTATTGATTTCATCTTCGGCAACGCTAAATCTCTCTACCAGGTACATATATATATTTACATTCTCACCATCTATTTTTACAAAGAATACACTTAGATAGTTTATAGAGTTTTTTATAGACTTAATTTATCGACATTGTTATAAGCAATCAGCCAAGAAGTTCATTCAAGTTATATTAAGTTCACGTATAGATTTGGTCCGGTACTATAATAAGTTTTCCCCTAGCAGGACTGTCGAATAATATCAATGGCGAACCAAGTGAGCCCAGGGTCAAAGTCGGTCAATGGAGCCGTGACTGCAAACGGCCGCAACTCAAAGGATGAGAACAGCGGCTTCTCCTTCGTCAACTGCACAATAGGCGGCACTGGCCACGTGTGGCTGGGTCGTGCCTGGAGGCCTTACTCGCGTGTCATCTTCGTTTCCACTTACATGACTGATGTTATCGCATCTGAAGGCTGGAACAACTTCAACGATCCGTCTAGGGATGCGTAAGCACATATACTAAACATGCTTTATTTGTCTTGACGAATGTTGATTTATTAAGAATAATCTTAAGAGACATGTTTGTTTGTGTGGTTAGGACGATATTTTATGGAGAGTATAACTGCTCGGGTCCAGGAGCTGATGTTTCGAAAAGAGCACCGTATGTTCAGAAGCTTAACGAGACTCAAGTTGCTCAGTTCATTAACACAACTTTTATTGATGGGGACCAGTGGTTACAGTTCTCTGATCTTTAGAGAAAATCATAAATCTCTAACTCTATTGTTTATAACAGTACAATAACCTATTGTGTTTACGAGACTGAAATGAAAAATGCTAAATGAGTTGTCATGTAAACTTGTTGAACATAGTAATTTGTTGCGAAAAATAACTTGTGAATATGAAAGAATAATTGCTACGTACACCTACATGCCATCACAATGTGACACATCTATACAATTTTTTTTGACACATAAATTATATGATTAATATGATGACAAACATGTAGCAATTAACATAAGTTATATAGTTAATACAGCAATCATATTTAAATTGAAAACCAACTAATCCCGTTTTAACTAACTCACTCTAATTTTGCTGATAAATTTTAGTTAGTTTGGATCAGTTAAACTAGCTACTAGATACAGTTAATTTTTATTTGGATTGAGTCATTTTAATCTAATTTTCCGGTATAATATATAGCATTTAATATATGTTCATTATGTTAATTGTATAATTTATATAGTTAATATTATATTAATATTGTTTAGATGTGTAATTATGTGATGAATTATAATTTGTGTATTTGACAATGAATTTTTATTTTAATTAAACATGGAGTTCATAACTAAGAGTAAAAGGTAGATTTTGTTGCTTAACCAAAAGTGGTAATTCAAATGTATGCAAACCTTAGTTGGACCAGCCAGTTCGGTTCAATTTAGAAAAAAACATTAATTGCAATTGCATCTTCTTTCGTATGCGCATATTCCTCTGGAAAAAATACTGCTCAAGAGAATAAAGAGGAACACTCGCAGTGCCTTTGTAAATTTCACATTTTTATGTGGATCGAGTCAGTTTAATCTAATTTTCTGGTATAATATATAGCATTTAATATATGTTCATTATGTTAATTATATAATTTATATTAGGTGATTGCTCATAATTGGATATAAATATTGTATGAAAATATATATTATGTATAGAATGTTGTAAAGTTTCCATAAATTTGATGTAAAATAACTGATGAATATTTAGTAATAAAATACTTGTGGAATTATATATATATATATATATATATATATATATATATATGTAATTAACATTAACTTTTCCAAAACATTTATGCATCGTTTTAGCCTCTTCTTATTTTTTTCGTTTTTATTAAATTTTGCTAATATTTTTCTAATTTTTTATTTATTTTTTGCCAAAATTTTATTTCTACCTCTAAATAGTACAAATCATACTATCAATGAACCAAAAATCCATCTTAAATTTTTTCAATAATAACATTACCTTATTCACTATATTATTTGACTTATATGCAAAAAAAATTAAATAAAAGTTCTCACATGTTCCGTTAAATATAATCTGTCCAATCTTCAAAGTCTGATTATTTGTAAAACATATATGGACATTATAAGAGATTAGTAATTATTATAGATATGACTATATTTTATATGAATATGAAATCATTATAGTGGTTTCTATAAATTGTTTTCTATTTATTATTTTATGTCGTATATAAATATAATAGAACTGATCAAACATTATTACACTTTCTATGTAGTATATAAATATATAAATAGTTAATCAAACATTATTATAATTTCTATAATTTTGACAATTAATTACCATAAATTATTATTTCTAATATCTTTTAGATTATTTGGTAACTGATATTAATTAATTCTAAACTTACCTTTTAGATCTAGTTAAAATAATTTAAAATTGAAAATTCATCAACCAATCAAATTATAACAATTTTATCTACATGATTGACACCTAAACAAAGGTCAATTAAGTGGCTTCTTATTTAATATATAAGAAGATAGTTAATATTACATTAATATTGTTTAGATGTGTAATTATGAGATGAATTATAATTTGTGTATTTGACAATGAATTTTTACTTTTATTAAACGTGGAGTTCATAACTAAAAGTAAAAGGTAGATTTTGTTGCTTAACCAAAAGTGGTAATTCAAATGTTATGTAAACCTTAATTGGATCGGCCGGTTCGGTTCAATTTAGAAAACATAATCGCAATTGCATCTTCTTCACATGCGCGCATATTCCTTTGGGAAATGATGCTCAACCAGAATCAAGAGGAACACACTCACACCTTTGTGAATTTCGCAACCTATCGGAAGACATGACTAACGTCGCCGGAGATCGCAACGGAGACGGACATCACAGTGATGCATATATAGTGTCTCAACAACTAAGATAGCCACATAACCTTTAACACTCAAAACAAGGGACTCAGGATATCCGAGCTTTTGAAAATGGGACCCAATTAAAATGCATGAAGAGTAAGCTGAGCTTATGTTTTTTCTCTACCGACTCTAACCTTTCCGCTTGAACTTTTGCAAAACGGGTAGAGATTAAAATTGCGCCTTAAACCATTGTGTGAATCCAAAGAAAAAAACTATGACCTTACTGAAACTATGTGTAATTATGTGATGAATTATATTAATATTGTTTAGATGTGTAATTATGTGATGAATTATAATTTGTGTATTTGACAATGAATTTTTATTTTTATTAAACGTGGAGTTCATAACTAAAAGTAAAAGGTAGATTTTGTTGCTTTACCAAAAGTGGTAATTCAAATGTATGTAAACCTTAATTGGACCGGCCGATTCTGTTCAATTTAGAAAAAAACATTAATTGCAATTGCATCTTCTTTCGCATGCGCAAATTCCTCGGAAAAAAAATGCTGCTCAAAGAGAATAAAGAGGAACACTCGCAGTGCTTTTGTAAATTTTACATTTTTATGTGGATTGAGTCAGTTTAATCTAATTTGCTGGTATAATATATAGCATTTAATATATGTTCATTATATTAATTATGTTAATTATATAATTTATATTAAGTGATTGCTCGCGAATTCGCGGATATAAATATTGTATAGAAATATATTTTATGTATAGAATGCTGTAAAGTTTCCATAAATTTGATGTAAAAATAACTATTAGTAATAAAAATATATAAGAATATAGTTAATATTATATTAATATTGTTATGTAAACCTTAATCGGACCGGCCCGTTCGATTCAATTTAGAAAACATAATCGCAATTGCATCTTCTTCTTCACATTCGCATATTCCTCGGGAACATGCTGCTCAACAGAATAAAGAGGAACACACTCACACCTCTGTGAATTTCGCAACCTATCGGAAGAAGATATGACTCACGTCGCCGGAGATCGCGACGGAGACGGACGTTCAACCGCCGTAACTAACTCCGTCACGGAGATGAGTTCGCCTCCGTCTGATCCTCCGATCCGTGTCTACGCCGATGGGATCTACGATCTGTTCCATTTCGGCCACGCTCGATCTCTCGAACAAGCTAAGAAATCGTTAGTACTTGAGTCTCGATTTCGATTTTGCGTAGCTGTTACAGTGTGTGTGTGTGTTTGTGGAATCATGGTGAATTGGTGGATAGTATCTCTCGCGTAACGAGAAAGTTGATTCGAATTAGAGTATCCTTATAGTGTTGATTCTGTGAGGCTTGATTCGTTTCTGTTGGTGGTTTTGGCCAAGCAGGTTTCCGAACACTTACCTTCTTGTGGGATGCTGCAACGATGAGACTACTCACAAGTATAAGGGAAAGACTGTGATGAATGATCAAGAACGATATGAATCTCTTCGACATTGCAAGTAAGATGTTTGCTTGTGCTAGTACTGCTAGTGATGGGAGATGGTTTGACTAATTGTGTTATGTAGATGGGTGGATGAAGTTATCCCTGATGCACCGTGGGTGATTAATCAAGAGTTTCTTGACAAGCACCGGATTGCCTATGTGGCACATGATGCTCTTCCGTAAGCTACCTATATCACTTGTCTTGTAAATAAAAAACGGACTTTAGTTTTGAAATAGTGATGTTTAGCTTTATTCTAATATATATCATTCACAGATATGCTGATGCTAGTGGAGCTGGAAAAGATGTCTATGAGTTTGTGAGTCTTGAGTCGATGTTCAAACTCTTTTTTTTTGCTGTTGGATTTATCTGTGATAGTTAATTTATGTTTTCACTGAGTTTTGATTGCAGGTCAAAAAAGTTGGGAGGTTCAAGGAGACTAAGAGAACCGAAGGGATATCAACTTCGGATATAATAATGAGGATAGTGAAAGATTATAACCAGTATGTCATGCGTAACCTTGACAGGGGTTATTCAAGGGAGGATCTTGGAGTTAGCTTTGTCAAAGTATGACATCATTTCTCGACTTTTTTCTATCTTGCTGTTTTGAAATTTTTCCTGACGAAGGAGTAAACTTTGGATGTGTTGACTTGCAACAGGAAAAGAGACTTAGAGTTAATATGAGGTTGAAGAAACTTCAGGAGAAGGTTAAAGAACAACAAGAGAAAGTTGGGGAAAAGGTATGTATTTTCTCACATTTCCTTTGTAGATTGATCATCATGAGTCAGTTGTTCTGATTGTTAAAGTACCCATTTAAAATGTATCAAGAGTAACCCAAGGTTAGTCCTTTTCTCTACCAAGTACCAATTCTAGCCTTTCCCTTTGAACTTTTGCAAAACGGCTGTAGAAAAAAATTGATTTGCGAGCTAAGCCCTGGAGAAATAGATATAACTGCGTCTTAAACAATTGTGTGAATCCAAAAAACTATGACCATACTGTGTTACGAAAACTAAAAGCTCATCCAGTTCCGTCCCTAGTTCAGTAGGTATATCCCTTCTAGGATTGTTCGAGTTTATGTATCTCATATTTGTGGAGTTTGTTGTCAGGATTCTTCTGTTTGAATATGGCATACCAAGTGGTTGAACTGTCTATATGTAGACTTTAGTAGCAGACAGTTTACGTGTGTGGTTAAGTCCATTCTGTCTCGTGGTGGAGCTCTCTCTCTTTAAGATCTCTGATATACTTGATATCTGATTTCCAACTTTACTGATTTGTTTAAAGCCACATAAGTTTATTAGCCTCTAAAAATAGTTCTAAGTGCCACATAGGGTTTAAGAAACTCGTTTCAATTCTTGCAGATCCAAACTGTGAAAATGGTACGTAATGAGTGGGTGGAGAATGCAGATCGTTGGGTAGCCGGATTCCTTGAAATGTTTGAAGAAGGCTGCCATAAGATGGTAAGTTTTAACTTTTTAGAAACTTTACCAAACATAATCGAATCCACCTTTTAGCTGTCTTACTAATCTGTCATAAAATAACTTTTGTATACATATTTAGGGAACTGCCATCAGAGACCGAATCCAAGAGAAGTTAATGAGACAAGAGTCCAAAGAATTGCTCGAGAAGGGTCAAAACGGTCAGCATAAAGACACAGAGGAACAGTTCTATGAAGAATACTTCGAGCATGACATTGTTGACAGCTGTGAAGACAATGAAGACGATGAAGAGTACTATGACGAGATTGAAGAGCAATGTAGTGCCTCAAAAGCGATAAAAAGTAACTAGAGGAACAAAAATTTATGCTGTTTTAGTGCCTATTGTTCACTACTTTTGTAGGAAAATGGTTTATCAAATGACTTATTAGTTAGCTACAAGAGTTTAGAAAACGTTTGTGTGATCTTTTTTATATACGTTAAATCCTTTTGCTGCACCATTTTATTCGATTTTTGTTGTATAATTAATTTATAACCAGGCATTATTTTAATATTTGTTTGTTCGTTAAATTTCTATACCTTTTAGAAGTTTTTTGGATACATTGTCGTGAAATGCTTCCTCGCATTAGATGTTCTAATATGTGATTTCAGTAAGTTCTGTTTTTGATTAGGCCTTGATAAAATGACAAAATTTCAGTACGTGACATAATACGTCAACGATTTTTTCCGACTTTGGTATAACATGGATAGAGATTTAGACCCCCAAAAACCCATAATTGAAATATAGTTCTGTTTAATGTTATATTTAGATTCAAAAGCTAAGATCCTTAATAACAAATCTTATTCTAAAAGTTGAAAAAATCGAAAGCAAACGGAATATCCCGATCTACATGCCTTGTAACAATCCAGATTTACCACGTGCTAATTCACTTAGTATGATCCTGAGCACCTTTAACTATAAATTAAGAGAACACAAGCTGGGAAAAACAGAAGCCTATTACGTATGGTTTGTGTATATCACAATCTGAAAATCTAAATTTTGTTCATTTGTTTTCTTTTTTTTTTCTTTTTTTTTGTTTGAAAAATGCATGTAACGAGTTCACCAATGTGCGACCATTGCAACATGGGGAAAGCCATTGTTTATTGTAAGACACATTTGGCCAGGGTTTGTTCTCAATGTGACCGGAAGTTTCACCACTATGTGACTATGGATAGTCCCGATCACCCGCGGCTTCTGCTGTGCGAAAAATGCGTTTTGCAGGCCGCAGATGTCCAGTGCCTTGAGCAAGGGTTGTGCGTGTGCCAAACATGCGTCTCAAACGCCAACGTCACCTCCTCACCTTTTCAGTTTTATAACGTTTCTAATAATCATTCTGGTTATAGTTTTCCACGAGATCTCGATCTCGATTCTTTTTCCTCGTCTCTGTCATCTCCTTTAACTGATCTCAGTTGGGGATGTCCCTTTGTTCCTTTACCTCCCAAAAATGGGGACTCATCATCATCATCTTCTATTATTTTTCAAAATTTTGACAATCATACAAAGAATATTAGTGATCAACGAGGGCAAATGCTTCAGCCCGATGATATGGACAATTCTAAGGTATATTCTTATGGTTAGTTTAGATGGGAGTGGGATTTTATTAATATGACGATAAATTTGTGATGTGTCACTCTACGCAGGATTTTTCATATTCAGGCTTGGAAGCTTACAAAACTAAAGATATAGAGAACGTTTGGCTGAACAATTTTGATGACGACAAGTCAGTATTAGATCAAAAAGAATATTTATCCAGGGAAGAATTGATCCTAACCGATCAACTCATCGATGAAATAATGAAACACAATGAAGAAACAACAACCGAGGTATTAGCATACATCAACATAAATCTGTCGCAAATTGATGTTTTGATTAATTTATCTTTCTTGACTTTTTTGGGTTAAAGATTATATTGGCTTCATCATCGGGTATGTCATAGGTTATACATCAAGATTACAACATTGAAGCTTTGGCTAATGCAAGTTGTGAAGATTACAATAATAACGTTGGAAAATTATTCCCTAACGCTCATATTCATGATGAGTGTCGACCATCGCAGTTGATTCTGACCGATGTCGATGAGATGTTACCATGGGAGGATCAATTACTTGAATCTCCTATATACACACCGCAGAATCGATTAGAGGCAAAGAAGAGATATCTTGAAAAGAAAAAGAAACGCAAGTAGGTATTATTATTATTTATTTTTTTTCAAAAAAAAGTAGGTATTATTTTATTATTATATCTCTTGAAATATATTGCATTTTTTTTTTTTTGAACTAATTTTTCATATTAAAAAGCTAAAGAAAAAAAAAAAATTACAAGCATAAGCTTAAGTAATACATGAGCCCAGCTCAGACAAAAGACCCACATCAGTTTGAAGCCCACATCAGTTATCATTATGAAACCAAAAAATTTGGCCCAATTTAGAGAAGTAAAAGAGACGTTTCCAGAAGACGGAGAACACAAAGTCCGATAGGGAATGAGAAGACAGGAGGATGATCAGGTGAGAAGCGGATGGAAGAACGATAGATGTCAGAGAGTCAAGCTAGCCACTGCTGCATCATGATAGAGGAGACCCTAGGGTTTGTATCTCTAAAGGTTAGAATCCTGTCCTTAATTTGTCTGTCAATAATCTGCAAAATATTGTCTGCTGATCGAAAAATATTCCGGTGCAGTCTTGCATTCCTCTCAGTCCAGGTCCAATACATACACCCTTGCCAGCAAAGCAACGCCAAGACTCCTTTCGGCGAGCGCCTATTAAAAGTTTGAAGGAAAGCCAAAACTCCATCCCAACGCCGTTCCGGAGCCGGATCAAATCGAAGTGCTAGAGTTCCCCACAAGTACCAGGAAAAAGAACAATCAAAGAACAGATGATCACGGGATTCATTGGCCTGATTGCAGAGAAGACAAGTTGGAGAAGTTTGGAGACCCCAGTTGAGAAGTCTGTCTTTTGTTGGGCAACGGTTTAAGACAAAAAGCCAGGCCAGGAAACTGTGACGGGGGATGCCACCCTTATTCCAAACAGAGAGGTACCAAGGAACTGGGGGAGCGCCCCTTTCGCTTAGCTTCTCATAGACCTGTCCTATGCTGTATTTGCTGGAAGCTTTTCCATCGATCTCCCATTCATAGTAATCCTCATCATCAGTAAGAGTTATTGAAGTTAGAGTGACATGAAGATTGACCTGGGTTTCCGAACGTGCAGGAGGAATCAGCCAGTTGTTGTTGCTTGAGAGAGAAGATAAAGTGGCAACAGCAGGGATTCCCATGTAGGAGTTGTTTGGTACACCTAAGTACGACCTCAAGCTTCCATGTGAGGACCAGTTGTCTGTCCAAAACTGGCAGCTTTGACCGTTGCCAACCCGAAGTTTGATCCAGTTGTAGACTGAAGTGCTCAATTTTATCAGCTTATTTACTTGCCAGGAGAAACGTCTATTGGGAGTAGTGGTCCACAGATTGCTAAGGCGACCATGTAAGACCTCTTCTTGCATTTCACGTATGGATAACACCAAAAAAGAAATTATACGTGCAATCTTAAGGTTATAATGAATGCATGCAGGTTTGGGAAGAAAATTAGATATGAATCTCGAAAGTCTTCAGCCGATACGAAGAAACGACTGAAAGGAAGATTTACAAAAGCTGATGCAGAATATGATTATGACCCACGAGCTAATAATAATACTAACAAATAGGCTAATAAAACCATGAACCAATAAAAAAATGGTTGCAACCATTTGATAATCTTAGTTATGTTTACGTTTTCAAAATTTCATAAATCAGTCAAATACCCCATATATTAATTAAAAGATATTTGTAAGCATTTATTTGGGATAAGCTTTATTAGTTTGATATTAGTTCTTTTTACCAAAAATAATCATGCCGTTAATTATCGAATTTTTTTCCAACATAATTATGCACATTTTCAGATTTTGTTTTAGAAGAGAACATTTTCAAATTTCAACCTAATGTTCCTTCCATTTATTTATATATAATGTCATATACTTTTTTCTAGCATCTATCTACCCTATTAAAATAAATTCATTAAAATTCCACAGTGCAAAAGTCATAGTAATATGACCATCCATGTGACCATCTCATAAGTCATAGTAATATGACCATCCATGCGACAATCTCATTATTTACTTAATATAATTTATTTGATTATTAACATTAAATCAATCAAATATATAACATTTCTAAAAAATCTTAATAATTTCTAACTATATTAGTACTAATTAAATGTTAGCTATAAATTTAAATTTTATTTTTAGTGTTGAGAAAAACTGACAAAATCTTACTAAATTTTTAATTTAAAACTTGTAATTAGTAATATAATATTATTATAAATTAATGTTAATTAATATTTTATAATTAAATGAAAAGTAAAAATTATATGCTATTTTTTATAATTTTATAATTATAGACTATATTATATTGAAATATAAATACTATATGAGTTAAATATGACATAATTGTATCAAAAATTGGTAGATTATCATTCAATTTTAAACTGGATTTTAAATTTTAAATAATGTAATATGTTTATACAAAAAAATAAAATTGTTAACATATGTTCAATTTTTATATCTAAAATATATTTTATTTTAATTCTATGTTAAAACTCACAACAATATTTTATCCAAAATGATTATATGTCAAATATAATAATAGTATATAATTAACATTTAGTTCACATATTATTTAAGAAATTTCTATTAGAAAATTTTAAAATTTAAATTATTCATTTAGATATTAATCACAAATCAATTTATAACATTTACAGTTTACTTTTAGTTAAAACTTGATGGAGAGGTTCAGTGGAGATGGTGGGGCTTGGTGGATACAGTGAGGATCGATGAGATGACCAATATGCAAAGAAGAAATTTGAGGAAGAAGACAAAAATTAAGGTTGAAGAAGAAGTTTTTTTTTTTTTTTAATATTCAGCATGTTTTTAGCAAGGATATATTTATTTTTTAGAGAAATTAGGAGCGGTACCAACGCTCTTATGCTATATTGGCAATATACCAAAGAGAAGGAAATGTGCAACTGTTCATGGTGTCTTTTTACTCTTCAACCCCTACATCATAAATCTTCATATAATCGTTTGAAGTAGGCCAAATCTTATGCCAAGATACACAAAGATCTTACTAAAAGATTTTGGAAGATTTGATTCATGTACTCTCATATCTTACCTTAACGTCAGATTAAAAATAGTTTATCCCTTACCTCTTCGAGTATTATCAAACAGTCTAAAATTTGAAACCATTTTCTCTCTACTCCATTAATCCACAATATTTTTCTAATTAAATCTGCATCTTTTTTGTCTCTCTTCTTTTTTATTTCAGTGTTACATTCTCATCGAAAGACTTTGAGAGTATTGTTAACCAGATCTAATTCTTTGAATCTGAGTTTAAAACACTTCTTTTTCTCAGTAGGGAACTCGTATTCTTGATATTACAATTTCTAAATGAAAAAAAGTTCAAAGAGAAACAAAATTAAAAAGATTGTTCATAAAGTACGTTCTTATTTGGATTTTGTGATAGATTTGATGGAGTTTTGCAATGTATTTAACTTCTCAAACTTTTATTTCTGAATATATGTTGAAACAAGAATCTCGGTACTTCTTCATTTGAAGTATTTGAGGATGAAGCACACAATGAAATCCGAGATGAGGTTTAGACAACAGGGTTTACTTACCATTGTTCCTATTGGGTTTAGGGGTTAGATTTATGTGTTGAGAGTTTCGTCAATGGGGTTTACAATAACCGACTAAAACAAAATTTCAAACATTAACCATCGATATCAGGTAAAGGAGAGAATCCAATTGGCCGTCTAACTACAATAGTGGCTGGTCACCTATATCAATAACCGGCTAAAACAAAATTTTAAACATTAACCATCGATACCCGGGTGAAGGAGAGAACCCAATTAGCCATCTAATTACAATAGTGGCTGGTCACCTAAATCAATAACTGGCTAAAACAAAATTTCAAACATTAACCATCGATACCGGGTGAAGGAGAGAACCCAATTAGCCATCTAATTACAATAGTGGCTGGTCACCTCAATCAATAACCGGCTAAAATAAAATTATATACAATTTTGTGAAGGTAAACAGCGATTGTTAGCCGGTTCCGAAGATATATAACTGTATAACGAATTATTTATGGGGCTATCTAGTTTACACTGTCGTTCTGATTTATTCACTACCGTTAGGGTTTCGGGGATCATGTTGTCTTTAGGGTTTAGAATTTTGTCTATAAGGTTTTATAATTAGTGTTTGGGTTCCGGGTTTCAAATTGGGTGTAGGATTTAGAATTATGTCTTTATGGTCTAGTATTTATTATTGCTTGGGTTCTGAGCTCTCTATTGGGTTTAGGGTATATATTTATGTGATTTGGGTACACAATAGGGTTTACTTACCGTTGTTACTATTGGGTTTAAGGTTTAGATTATGTGTTGAGGGTTTCGTCAATGGGCTTTACAATAACCGGTTAAACAAAATCGGTTACACATATTGTGTCAATGGGGTTTACAATAACCGGTTAGAGTTTATGGATTTAGGGTTTAGAGTTTATGTGTTTAGGGTTTAGTGGTCCTATAAGGGTTTATGGTTTATGATTTAGGGTTTGGGTGTATGTTTTCTTGTTTTAAGGGTATCATTAGGGTTTAGGGTTAGGGTTTTCGGGGTTCTATAAGTGTTTAGGGTTATATTAGGGTTTGCTGTTTAAGTGTATTGAGGTTAGACATGTCCATGGTTTGAGGTGTTAAGGTTAACTGATTTGGGTTTTTTGATTCCTCAAGGGCTTAGGGATTAACTTGCAGGGTTTAGGGTCTAGTTCCTTATGTGGAACAAGTTGTTAGGGTAAGGCAATCAGTTTAGCCATATAATATTTCACTGATTTGCTATTCAATAAGTTAGCCAGTTACACAATTGGCAATCCAATCTTTCATGTAAACACCCACATATAGGAGAATAACATATAATTATCAATTAAACTAATTTCTAAATAAAATATCACTGAAATCTTTTTAAGATAAGTGTGTATCTTTGTTTTACCGATGCAAGTCCATCTAATGTAAACACAATCTTTTTACTATCTTGCCAAATCTAAATACAGATATTGTGTCAGACACAAATCCTAGAAGCCTAAAACCAGGAAGCTGAGATCTGGGGTAAATGCGTCTTTTTTACTCCTCTTTTGTTGTCACGTAGACACAAGTTTTCCCTCTTTCCTATTCTCCTAATATCACGATCTTCTATTGTTTTCACTTAAATTGCTCTATTTTTATTCTCAAAACAAGTTATATTTTACTGTGTATTTTAATAATATAGATTTTAAAATTTATAGTATTATAATTTACCTATGCTTATTGTATTAAAATCAAATATTGCAACACAAAATCATGATCACGATTGTAGCGCGTTGAATTTGTTTCTAATAAAAGTAGAGCAAATTAGGAAAAACAACTTTTTGTAGCACGATTCTTGGTCATGGATATAAAATGATCTAAAAGGGTGGTGGCTCTTCACAATTGTAGGCACAGAAAGATGATGCTGCAATTGTGAGGATCAGCCAATGGTTTTACCAATGGTCAAACCTAAAGTGCAATGACAATTTACCACCGGGATCAATGGGACCAATATATATATATATATATATTTATATATAATATTCTATATGGCTCGGATCTTGTGACATTGCACATGCTGAAGGCAGCAAAATTTGTGCTGCAAAATTTACGTTACTTTGAAAGCTCTTTTACATAAAGAAAATTACGTTACTAACCGTTGCTTGTTTCGTTTCTTTTTTTTTTTAATATTTACTGTGTAATCGTATATGCTAATCAGGAGAATCAATGAAAAAAACAAGCACATGACAAATCAAAACAAAGAATTAATTGAACTAGTCTGTCTGTAATAAAATGATGGACGCGATCTAGTTACCCATTTACTATTTCATCTTTAATCTAATAGAACAACAAAAATATTTGAAGTTGGGGAACTGTATTCCATTTGATACGCTTCACTACCAGAAAAAAAGATTGTATAAATTTATGGAGATTAGTTTGATTATCAAAATACAAGCATCTTGATACATTTTATAAAGTGGAGAAAGACCTAACGTACGAGTCAAAAAAAGTCTCCACACTCAAATGATTTATATATTACGGAAAAAAAAACAAATAATATGATGTTGAAATTGAACCTTCTTCACAGCGAGGTGCAGGAAATCAAAGGCTCCTGTTAAATACCATATCATGGAATGGAAGACGGAGAGGTAAGCGAGGTCGCCGTATCCGAGGTTCATCTCACTAGGTTATGTTTTCATACCATTTTTGGTCAATCTTCTCTACCTATTCCTTTGTTGCATTGGTGTGGGGTAAAATTGATCATGAGGCTTGTCTAGTGATTTTTTTTTAAACTATAAACCTTCAATCTTTGCTTGTAATCATTTATGTTTTAATATGAGAGAACTTTTTCAAAAAAAAAAGAAAAAACAAATAATCTAATAAGTCTCTTTTCTTTATCTACGCCTTAAACAGTCAGGCCGCATTAACTCCTTACATTAAGAAACCTTTTTTACATTACTCTCCCTATAATCTTCCTCTTCCACCGCCGCTAGAACAGTATCTCCACCGTGGCCACCACATAAATATAGCCACCGTCGTACCATAATATATACATTTTGGGATACTTCCATCTTTTTTTCTATAATAAACGTCATAAACCAAGATTTATCAATTCTTTGTATATAAATTTTTGTTCTCTTTCGACCCCTAAGCCCAAGAAAATGCGTCTGTTTCGACCCGTTTCGAAAACTCATCCTTCCTCTTCAACTATCTCAGCTCGTATGATAAATTGTATACTACTTTCTGTTTTGATTTCCTTGGTCTACCTTCTCGTCTCCCTCTCGGTATCAACGCTTCAACCTAAAGACACTCTTAAAGCCTACTTCTTATCTTCTCAAGATCAAGATCAGAGCCTAACAAAGATCGATCACATCGTCTTTGGGATCGGATCGAGCACGAAGTGGTGGTCTAAACGTAGAGAATACGTTAAGCTTTGGTGGGATGCTCAGAGAATGAGAGGGTTTGTCTTTGTTGAACGTCCCTTGTCATATTTGGAGAATCACACAGATTCTCATCTCCTTCCTCCGATCTGTGTTTCCGAAGATACTTCACGGTTCAGGTAACTAAACAAACCACCATTAATACAGCCATTAATTAAAAGTATGAACAATTTTTAGGGTTATTAAATTATTCAAGAGGCCTTTAATTAATGTTGTATATCGCCTTTTATTTTATTGACTAGTACAAGCTCTTGACAAACTCTAAATTTTATAGTATTTATGAGAATTTATTTTCCGTAGTATGAATTTATATTCTATTAGATAAAATCATGTGAAATAATTCAAATCCACTATATTTTTTTAAAAAGAATTATATATTTATTATATATATATATTATTTAAACTAGCTAGATAAAATACAAATCTCAACTTAGTTAGGACTTTGGAGATTCAACTCACAACCTCTACTAAATGTTACTGCAAGTGCACATAACCTAAACATACTCGAACTGTTTGAGTCAAACATGATGAAAAATCCTCCAAGTAGTATTTTCAAAACTATAAAAAAGGTTAAACCACTATATATACAAAAACTTGGAGCGTTGGTAGGTTTGTTTCTTTTAACAAAAATAAAATTTCCGTATCTTTATTTTAGTAAAAGGAAAGTAATATCCTTATTTTATTACTTGAATTGAACATTTTAAATAGAGTGAAACTAGTTTGTCAAAAGGAGTATAGCTAAATCGAATCGGCCTATAGTCTATAGAGCTTTTGATCATGCTCTGCCCTACAGATACACTTGGAGAGGCGGTGACAGAAACGCGATTCGAATCGCGAGGTGCGTGTTAGAAACCGTAAGGATGTTCAATACATCCTCAGAGGAAGTAAGATGGTACGTCTTTGGAAACGACAACACAGTATTCGTCCCGGAAAACCTAGCAAGAACGCTCTCTAAATACGACCACACATCATGGCATTACGTAGGAGCAAGCTCAGAGATTTATCACCAGAACTCGAAGTTCGGACACGACATGGCGTTTGGCGGTGGAGGGTTCGCTTTAAGCAGCTCGTTGGCCAACGTTTTAGCTAAAAACTTCGATTCTTGTATCGAACGGTATCCACATTTGTACGGAGGAGACTCTAGGATTCATGCTTGTGTGCTTGAGCTTGGAGTTGGATTGACTCATGAGCCTGGCTTCCATCAGGTTCTTCAGAATTTTAAATAATTTAAATAATGATTATTTTCCTAAAAAAAAGATCAAACGTATTCATTTTTATTAATTTATTTAAGCAGTTTGATGTGAAAGGAAATGCATTGGGAATATTGGCATCACATTCAACGAGACCGTTGGTGTCTCTACACCATGTGCCCCACATTGACCCAATTTTCCCAAACTCAACCACTTTTAACGCCGTACGCCACCTCTTCTCCGCCGTAGAAGTTGATCCTCTCCGTATACTTCAACTCTCCGTTTGCTACGACCGTTGGTACTCTTGGACCATCTCTGTCTCTTGGGGCTACACTGTCCAGGTTAGTTAATATAGTTTACTCAGTTAATTAGATGTAAGTTAAAATGCCTAGTCCTAGATACACATGATTTTGTATGGTTGGTTATAGTAACTTAAGGCTATTAAATCAAATTTATTTGTTGTATCAAATGTTAGATTGAGGGTAGGCATTTGTATCTACGAGATGTTTTGAGAACACAAGAAACGTGGAAACCATCCGGCGGGTTGGCAAGTGTGTACACATTTAACACAAGAGAGGTGCATCCTGATCCTTGCCAAAGACCTGTCACATTCTTCATGGAACATGTTTCATCTTCTCCCGTTGATGGAACTATTAAAAGTGTGTATAAGCAAGCTTACGAGAATTGCACCTATGATCCCATTTCATCCCCTCGCAAACTAGAAGAGATTAGAGTATTTTCTACAAGACTCGATCCCAATATGAGACAAGTAAGTCAATCTATCTTATCTTTAATTTTTTTGGAATCAATTTTTTTAAAAAATATAGTTTCTATGCTTTTTATATTGATAGTACGATGAATATTTGTTAAAAAGTATAACGTGTTAAATATTAAAATACCACCATAAATTACATAGAAATATTACCGTTTATGTTTATTTTAACTTTATGATCTTAATTTATTTATTTTTACTGGATGTGGTAGTTGAAGGCTCCGAGAAGACAGTGTTGTGATATATTACCAACTTCTTCCACTGGTGGAAATGTAATGGAAATTGGAATTCGAGAATGCAAAGAGGATGAGTTTATTTATATACATCCCTAGTAGCAACGTACCTAATACACCATTACACCCTCTTCTTTTGTTTACATTGCTATCACATTAAAACCTATAACTTTGCAAAATAGTTTTTTAAGTTATTTTTGTAAACTGTTAATTAATTTGAACAATAAAAAAAAATTAAACTGTTAATCAGCTTGTTTATAATCAAATTTCGAGATTTGCATTTAACTTTGATAAAAAGAACCTATGAATATGCAACAAAAGATTAACTTAGAAATGGTAGAGAAGAGATTTGAATGGTACGAAAAGAATCAGTAAATACACTTCTTCAAATATAAATGATCGATTATTCACCTAAAGGGTGGCTAAATTATTCTCTCTAAAAACATAAAATGCTTCATGAATCATTTTTACTTCTGTCACAAGAAAAGAATCCAACAATTTGTTTTAGAGTTTCTCACTTTTGTAAGCCGTATTATAGACAGTTTAACATGGGCCCAATAGAAGCCCATTGTTGAGAATAAAATGATTAAATGTTAATTATATTAATTAAGGAAATGAATCTACTTGTATTTATATACGACTTTCCCACCATTTATTTCTTTGGCTTTAGTAAGCATTGCGTTGATTCCCAATCTTATAACCTTCGCCCTCCGTAATCCCTCGAAATTACCAAACTGCCATCACCTCCTCGATTCGATGGAACCGACGCAATCGCCGTCGGAGCCCGAGGTTCACTCCGCCGAGGACTTCGTCCACATCGAAGAACACTCCAAGCCTACCGGCGATTTCACTTTAAGCGACAGCATAGTGAATGTTGAGAAGGAGGACGCGGTTGAGAAGGAGGAAGAAGAAGAACACAGAGACTCCGATCCCGTTGTTAGCGGCGGCGATGATGCCGGTGGCGAGTGTTCGTCGGGGAAAGTGGAGCTACCGGAGGAACTGGCGAAAAGCGTTGTGATCCTTACGTGCGAGTCCAGTGGAGAAAGCGGATCTTGCGATGTGTATTTGATCGGGACTGCTCATGTTTCGAAGGTATAAGGAGCTGGCTTGGAATTGAAACTAGGATTGAATTGATTTGTAGAAACTTGAAATTGATTGTGAATTTATCAAGAATCTTTTGCAGATGTGGTTTCTGGAGGTTTTGGATTGGTTTAGAACTTGAAATTGTATTCAATCATTCATCATGTAGAGAAGTTAAAGCAATTTTTCTTTTGGTTTGCAGGAATCGTGTCGAGAAGTTAAAGAAATAATCAGCTTCTTGAAACCTGAGGTTCGTCTCTTTACGTATGTTCACCTAGAGGTGAAGTTTGATATCTTATTGTTTTGGTCTAAGCTATGTGGCTGATGATTAATAGGCTGTCTTCGTGGAGTTGTGTGCAAGCCGAGTGTCTATTCTCCAGCCTCAGTCTGTGAAGGTATGCTTTTTTGCAGTTGTGATTCTGCTTCTTCCTTTGATAATTGGTTTACTTTTCACATGTTATTGTGGCCTTCTATCACTGTGTGAGATTCTGGTAAAGAATGTGCATAGCTGTTTCTTTTGGTCGAAGATGATAGATTTTGTTTGTTAACGATAGAGTGATGCCAAGTCTCAAAACAGAGGATTCCATTTATCAAATGATGCATGAGGTCTGTGTTGCCTTCTGGAAAAGAGTTTGCCTATAGAATGTACTTCAGTTGCTTTATATGCTATGCTTGTTGATGATATACCAGAGATCCATTTACTTATAATCGAGGTTCTCTTCGAACCCTTTTGCTTGTTCTGAAACGTACTATGTTTTGCTTGTTCTGAAAAAGATTGGGTATTTCTGTTTCTTTTGGTCGAGATGAGAGATTTTGTTGCTGTCAATGTCTATATTAAGAATAAAAAGAGATGCCGAAGTTCCCTTTATTTAATTCAAAAGCAGAGGATATCAGATGCATGAGGTCTGCTTTGAAAAAAGTTTGCCTATAGAACGTACTTCACTTGTTTTATATGATATGCTTTGTTGATGACGTATTCAAGCTCTTTGCTTATTCTGGAATGGTACTATGTTTTGCTACTCTAGATTCCAACCATGTCGGACATGATTGAAAGCTGGAAGCAGAAACAGAACACGTTTGGAATACTTTATGGCTGGTTTCTTGCAAAGGCAAGTTTCATTAACCTGTATACTCTTTTTGTAGAAGCTTTAACTATCTGAACCAAAACTTTACATCCTGCACTGCTGTTAGATCGCCAGTCAGCTTGAGGTTTTTCCTGGTACTGAGTTTCGTGTGGCATATGAAGAGGCCCTTAAATATGGGGGCAGTGTGATACTTGGTGATCGTCCTGTACAGGTTATATATTCGACTTCAGTTTCAAAGCATAACATGGAGTCGCATTCTCTCACATAGTTCCAGTATATACTCATTTGATTTCACTATATTTTTTCCGATGCAGATCACGTTAAAAAGAACATGGGCAAAGATGCCACTATGGCACAAGGTAAAGTTTATATACTCCTTGATGTTTCAAGCTGTCTTCTTGCCAAGCGCTGAAGAACTTGACAGAATGGTAAGTCCTACTATATGCATGTTTATTGTTATAGTTTACTGTGGTTCATCGTATCTAGTATATCTCAATCTATTATAAATTTGGATCGCTTCAGCTGAAAGAAATGGACAATGTGGATATGGTGACTCTGGTGATTCAAGAAATGAGCAAGGAGTTTCCATCTCTTATGGAAACACTTGTGCATGAGCGAGACCAGTTAGTGTTCTCTATGCAGTTTCTCGGATTCGTTTAGCTTTGGCATATCATGATTCATCATCTGAAAACTGCAAATATAAATGAAACTCTCAGGTACATGGCATCCTCTTTGCTGAGAGTTGCAAGTGAGCACAACTCGGTTGTGGCAGTTATCGGCAGAGGGCATATTAATGGAATCAAAAAGAACTGGAAGCAACCTATAACGGTTTGTTTGTTGTATAACTTGTCATTGACAGTCTTTGAGTTAAAGGAAGAACCTTATTTCATTTCATTTTCATGGAACCTGCAGATGAAAGATCTAATGGAGATACCGAACGACGACTCAGTATTTACAGTGAAGAGGATAGTATCATCAGTGGCGATTGCAGTCGCAGGGACAGCTATAGTTACTGGCATACTTCTTTCAAGAAGAAGGTGAAAAAGATTATGATGAGAGAGGCAGAGTTCTTCTCCTCATTCTCCTGAGCCATACAAAAGGAACGATACAAACTTTATACAGTCTTTACTCTCTTATTGTCAAGCGTTGTTTGTTTTTAAAACAGTCCAAATGTATCAACAATGGTCATATTTTCAAATGTATTAACGTGGGCCCAATATAAGCCCAATGTTGGGAATAAAATTGATTAAAGTGTTAGTTAAGTTTTTAATTAAGGAAATGGGAGCCCATTGTTGGTAATAAAATTGATTAAATGTTGAATACGGCAAATATTTATAGACAATTTCACGTGGGCCAAATCGAAGCCCATTGTGGGGAATAAAAATGATTTAAAAATGTTAATTAAGTTTTTAATTAAAGGAAATGAATTTTTAAATATCTCTGTACGACTTTTCCCACCAAACACCACCACCATGCCTTTGCCTTAAGCATTTGCCTTTGATCTCAGTCTTACACTTTTCGCCCTCAGGAATTACATCTCTGCCATCCACCTCCTCTATGTCGATGGAACCACCGACGCAATCTCCGTCGTCTCCGACGGAGGTTCACATCGAAGAAGACTCCAAGCCTACCGGTGATATGTCGTTAATCGACAGTATAGTGAATGTGGTGGAGGAACAAAAAGACTCCGATTCCGTGGTTAGCGGCGGCGATGCACTTGCAGCTCGTGATGATGGAGATGGCGAATGTTCATCGGAGAAACTGGAGGTCCCGGAGGAGTTGGGGAAAAACGTTGTGGTCCTGACGTGTGAATCCAACAGAGGAAGCGGATCTTGCTATGTGTTTTTAATTGGTACTTCTCATGTGTCAGAGGTATGGATTGAAATTGATATTTGTAGAAACTTGAAATTGATATATATATATATATATATATATATATATTTTTTTTATAAGAGTAGCATTCAGTCAATTATCGTTTTGGTTTTTTTTTTTTTCAGGAATCTTGCCGATTAGTTAAATCAATGATCAGCGGCTTGAAACCTGAGGTTTTGTATTTTCTACATTTGTTTCATCACAAAGCTGGAGTTTGGTTATCTTTAAGTTTTGGTCTATAACCCTAATTAACCACGTGCTGATGATGATTAAATTTAATAGGCTGTCTTCTTGGAGTTGTGTTCAAGCCGTGAGTCTCTTCTCCAACCTCAGACCCTGAAGGTAGGTGTGCCTTGTGGTTCTGCTTCTTCCTTGCTATTTCATTGTGTGAAAATGGTACACTCTGTTTTGCTTCTCTAGATTCCAACCATGTGGGACATGATTGAAAGTTTGAAGCAGAAACAGAACACGTTTGGAATACTTTACGGCTGGTTTCTTGCAAAGGTAAATTTCCTTAATCGATATATTCTTTTAATGGAAAGCTTCAACTTTCTGAAAACCAAAACTTTATATCCTGTCCTTGGTGTTATTAGATCGCCAGTGAGCATGAGGCTATTCCTGGTTCTGAGTTTCGTGTCGCATATGAAGAGGCTCTTAAATATGGGGCTGACGTGAGACTTGGTGATCGTCCTGTACAGGTTAACTATTACAGTTTCAAAACAATTCATTTATAGTATTGTTATATATGCATCATATAACATGGAGTCGCATTGTTCCGGTATATATATATACTCATTTGATTTCAATATATTTCCGTTGCAGATCACGTTAAAAAGAATATGGGCAAAGATGACTATATGGCACATGGTGAAGCTTCTATACTACGTGATGTTTCAAGATTTCTCCTCCTTGCCAAGCTCTGAAGAACACGACAGAGTGGTAAGTCTTACTGAATACCTTTTTTTTTGTTTTTTCTGTGTCTTTCTACGTATGTAATTTACTGTGATTAATCATATCTAATATAATCTCAATCTATGATAAATTTGAATCGCTTCAGCCGCAAGAAATGGAAACTGTGGATTCGATGACACTGTGGGTCGAAGAACTGAGCAAGAAGTTTCCATCCCTCATGGAAACATTTCTGCATGAGCGAGACCGGTTGGTGTTCTCTTATCATATGATTTCATCATCTGAAAACTGAAATAGGGCGTTGGTATTAGCAATATAGAGATGATTAGTGATTTGATTGGTGTGGCGACATAAATGAACTCTCAGGTACATGGCAGCCACTTTGCTGGATGTTGCACGTGAGTACGACTCGGTTGTGGCAGTTGTGGGCAGTGCGCATGTTAATGGAATCAAGAAGAATTGGAAGCAACCTGTTTCGGTTCGTTGCTGTGAAACTTATCTCTGACAGTCTTATTATTCGTTTTCGGGTTTGTGGTTTATTTCATAATTTCTTGGAATTTCCAGATTGAGGGTCTTATGGAGATACCAAGCGATGGGTCAGTGTTTACAGTGAAGAGGATCGTATCATCAGTGGCGATTGCAGTAGCAGGGACAGCTATAGTCACTGGCATACTTCTTGCAAGAAGGAGGTGAAGTAGACTGTGATGAGGGCAGAGTTTTTCTCTTCATTCTACTGAGCGAGCCCTCCTACAAAGGAATGATACAAACTTTATACAACAATGGTTATATTTTGACATAATAATTTCTCTGTTTTCTGTCGGCCGTTATTTTTTCTTTTAAGCAGTCGAACGTATCAACAATGGTTATGTTTCACATAATAGTTTCTTAAATGCTTTATGCTTTTGGATCTTCTCGTTTGCATATAATTCTATCAACAAAATGGCAATGTACTCAAACCAACTTCAATTGTCATGATTCGTACAAGACAAGACAAGAAAAACTAATATACTTTTTATTTCTTTATTGACCAAGTTTATAACCAAATGCATACACACAAAACCGAAAAGGTCACACCACAATCATTATCACCATCCTTATTATTTTTCACGAATACACACAAAACTCCCACACACTAAATATTTGCACCACTTAACTATTCGCAACGGAACATTGACTTCTAACCACTCCTGCTGACCCAGTCTTGACATTGATCCGACCCATTTTCTCCATTGACTTTGCAAACTCAGAGAAGAAGCTCTCCACCGAACCCTTCAAGATCTGGTTTATGTTTGAGAGCGTTGTGGGGTTGGTGGTGAGGGCAGAGTCTGATTGAAACAGACCTCTACGCTTGAGAACGAGCTGGTAATAACTAAGATCAAACGTTTTACGGCTCCCTGGATCCATCTCCACGATGGTCGTGTTGTCGTTGAGGCTAGGACATTTCCTGGACTTGAGATTGGCTGCGTATTGGCTGTCTAAGGCCGGGTCTTGGTCTCCACGACCCGTGAAGTTGTAGAGACGGTTTGTGAAAGACGAGCAGTGAGATACACCGATAGTGTGAGCCCCTGTTATAACACAATACATTTTTTAAAGAAAAAGCTTGAAAGCGTATGCTAAAATGTTTTATAAACAAAAATGTAAGGTCAAATGTTTGAGACAATATATTTGCATTTGAGACTTTCCAACCTAATTTTTATTAAAGTGTGACTAGTGTTTTAAAAATCGGTATGTAAAATTGTCTGAAAATATTTTTCGTTAAAAATTGGTTTAGATGTCTGTTTAGGAACTAATAAATAAGTCACTTAATTACCGCGTAGCCATTTTTTAACATTATAGTTTAGGCTTTACCAGAGAGTAAGACAAGGTCCTTAAGATCAAGTCCTTGGTTTGCAAAGAGTGTCTGAAGATTGGTGAAGTTACTGGTCGGAGGTGGGATGTTGGCTAATGCCTCTGATGCGTTTGATATCCTACCATCTCTTCTTCCGGTCGGTACACTCCAGCTTGGTCCTCCCTACAACATACCAAAATTTACGATATGAAATACTAGAAATAGTAATGTACATTAATGTTTTGTGAATGTGTATATGATACTTACGGTGAAAACAACGGCGTCTCGAGATGATAGAGCGATAATATCAGCACAAGAGACGATTCCAGGACACTGAGCTTCAAGAACAGTTTTGATTGCCTCGATGAAGCCAAACCCTCTAACCGTTAGGTTAGGAGTTGCGTCCTTCTCCGCATTTCCTGACGTTGAGTTTATAAGCACTGATCCATCACAACCCTACATGTCATGTAGTATTTTATATTAGTTCAGTATCTAAATAGAATGTTATATAAAAAGATGAAAACAAAGTTTACCCGAACAAAACAATCGTGGAAATGCATCCTCAAGAGAGCAGCGGCAAGAGAAGGAGCATTAGAAATGTGGTTTGAAACAAAATCTTGAACAATCTTTTCGGCGTTAGGACAAGTGTTGGCATAGAAGTTCATCTGAAGTTGAGCTTGGATTGGTCCGACCAATCCCACAAGAAACAGAGAGAGTGAAAGAGCAATAGTTCTCAAGTAATTCATCTTTCTATTTTGTGGTTTTCGTAGAATCGATGTTTTTTTTGGGAGGATTATGTTCAATGTGTGGTGTCTCGGGACGTTGGAGGTTGTTTATATAGAACGTTTTGAATGTTTGGTAATGTGTGGCTAGGTGCATGGGTCCATCAAAGCTAACTAACATGTGCTCTTACGTGCTTGTCTTTTATTTTATTTTTGTTATTTTCTGACTCATTATTAGTGCCACTCACATTAAAATTGAAAGATTTAAATCCATAAATATAAATAGAAAAAAGGTTTTGCTCTTACTAAGTTACTATTGAGTAGATTATGCTGCTACTACAAAAAGTCAAAAAAAAAAAGAATATATCACGTTTCGCCTCGATGCATATAAGTTCTTATTTTTTTGAAAAGTGCATATAAGTTCTTTGAAAAGATTTAAATCTATGATTCTTGACGATATTTGGACAAGATAAGTTTTGTCTCATTTTTATCGAAGAACATTCAGTTATGTTTAAGCTAAGTTCAAAAAAAAAACATTCAGTTATGTTTTTTTTCACAACATTTTGGTCTTGTAAGGAAAACAGAATGTAATCCTTATCTTCCTATTTTCTATTTTTATGAACAAAACAAATATGGGTTTCAACAAATATATATTCGGTGACTAATTATTAAAACGTGATTTCAAATCCTGTGACTAACTGTTTCTATTTGTAGTGATAAAGTACGGATTACATATGCTAAAATGTGGGTGAATGTTTGGTCCATAAATGGAGCTTTAGTAAGTTCTAAGTAACATATATAATCAGAGCCAAGCTTAATTGATTGTATTGAGCGTTATAATGTTATAATCAACAATAATAAGGGTAACTAATTCGCCGACTTTGAATATATTTTTGTAAGCAATTAATATCTTAGTTGAACAATAGCTCTCCTATCACTGGTCTTTTTTTTTTTGTCAACTATCACTGGTCTTTCTTAATGCCAAAATTACAGTACTCGACCTAATCTCCCTAATAATACAACTAGGATAACCGCAACGAACAAATTACTAACGAACAAGAGAGCATTCCACGAGTACCATCGTTGTTTAATATTTTTATAATTCCTTAAGGTAATAGTATATAAGATTAGTTAAGGGATTTGGTAGCGATATCGATTTCATATGCCAAGAGGCAAGATATCATAGGTTAATGTGTAGAACATAAAACTAGTATGTACTTCTTATTTGAATTTATATGTTTTGTCGTAAACTGCTGTTGCTTATATCTTGACCCTATCTTTCTTTGTAACATGCGAATCAGTTTAGAAACATTGTATTATAAGAAGCGGACAGCAATTAAAACTTCGCACAACTGCTCTATAGAATTAAATTATAAATAAACCGACGAGGACATTAAAATATGCCCGTAGTATAAATACATATATAACTGATAAGTACGTCAAACGTTGGCATCTTCTCAAACAAATCAAACGCAGTTTGTCAATATCAATAGTTCTGGCGCAGTTTTGTAAATATCGAAAGATATGGGCTTTCCATAAGAACTAGAAGATCTTAGAGATTGATAAATATTGAAGATACAGACATTTTTGTAAATGTCAAAATATCTGAGATTCAGCAAAAAATCTGAGAAGCTTTTGAAAAAGAACGAAGATACGTAATAATTGTAAATACTGGAAGTTGGGGGTGTTTGTAGATATTGAAAGTTATGGGGCAGTTCGATATTTTTAGCTGTAATTTTTATGTAATTGATTTTAAAATGGAAATTTCAGATATTTTCCTTTAGGTTTACTTTACTCCCCTTTTACAAGGTTGTAGGTTTGTTTTTGAATTTAGGGGGAGTTACGATCTGTTTTGTGTAGGAATAGGTTGTTGGCAGAGGAGGATGAGGAGCCTGCCAGGCAGATGATAGAGTTTGACAAGATGATGCAGTTGCCGACGAGTGTGAATGTGTGTAACACACATGACAAGCAAATTAATATTATTTTTAAGTTTTTACAGATTGCATTTTGTATTAGTATAACTATTTTGAGGTTAGTAACATAGCATTGGTTTGAGGATACGATATGTACTAATTGTAATTACTGGAAGTTGTTTGGGGGGGGGGTTGTTGATATTGAAAGTCATGGGGCAGTTTTTGGTAGATACCAAATTTGCTTTTTAATTTTTCAATATTTTTAGCTGTAGTTTTTATGTATTTGATTTTAAAATGAAAATTTCAGATATTTTCCTTTAGGTTTACTTTACTCGCCTATACAAGGTTGTATGTTTGTTTTGGAATTTAAGGTGAGTTACAATTTGTTTGTGTAGGAATAGGCTATTGGCAAATCAAAAGTTGAGGAGGATGAGGAGGCTGGAGGCAGATGATGGAGTTTGACAAGATGATGGAGCTGGTGACGAATGTGAATGTGTGTAACACACATGACAAGCAAGTTGATATTGTTTTTAAGTTTTTACAGATTGCATTTTGTATTAATATAACTATTTCGAGGTTAGTAACATAGCACTGGTTTGAGGATACTATATAACTAATGAAAACAGAGTTGCTATCTTAGTCAATAGCCTTCCTAAAGAGCAAAAAAACGCCAGAAAACATTATGATCATTTCAAAATTTTGACTTCATAGTGTCCCTGAGAATTTAATAATTAATCATCAAACAAGAATGACAAACATCGTGGAGGCCTGCAATGTTCGTCAAATTCTACCAAGAAACCGATGATTTTTTCTTTTTGTTTTTGGTTGAAGGAAACATGTTAATATCTGCAAATGGGTATTATCTAAATCGAGAATGAAATTTTTCAACAGGCCCTCCATTGATCTATAAAAAAAGACTGAGACTTTCTCATATTTCTTCATCCGTAAACTCGGCATAATACTCAACAAAGAAGAGAGACAATGATGGGGGTCAATAACTTGCTTGCCCTTGTGGTTCTTCTTGGTGTTGTTGGAGTTTCCTTTGTAAAGTCATATGAGAACTCAGAAAGTAACCCATATACCAAGGGTGGTCTTTACCTCGGCTACTACCGCTCCAAGTGTCCACAAGTGGAATACATTGTCCGCCGTGTCACATATCAGTATGTCTCTGCCAATCCAACTCTAGCAGCTGCGCTTCTGAGGATGCATTTTCACGACTGTTTCGTCAGAGTAAGTTAATGACATGTTTTAGTACGTAATATGTGAGGAATCACGAGTGGACAGACTCACATCCTTTATATCGTAGTGTTTGTTTATGAATAAGAGACCGTGCTAACTCTTTTTGTATTCATGTGAATTAATCATCTTAGGGATGTGATGGTTCGATTCTTATTACATCACCAAACAAGGATGCAGAAAGAGACGCTCTCCCTAACTTGTCATTGAAAGGCTTCGAAGTGGTCAATGCTGTCAAGTCAGCGATCGAGAGCGAGTGTCCTGGTGTTGTTTCTTGCGCTGATGTTCTTGCCTTGGTCGCTAGAGACGCTGTTTTAGTGGTAACATTTTGTATTCTACTTTATATTCTCGTTCCATAAAACTGCACGTACTAACTTACATTGTTGGTCTCCTTTTTTTTTGTTAGATAAGAGGACCATGGTGGCCTGTTCCATTGGGACGTAGGGACGGACGTATCTCGAGAATTTCCGAGGCTAACTTACCATCTCCTTTTGCCAACGTAGATACACTGAAGAAGAACTTCTCCGACAAGGGTCTTAACACTAAAGACCTAGTCGTCCTCTCAGGTATTTCTATACAATATTGATTTTAGATCTTTGGGGTTCGTAAAGGATATTATCAGCTGACTATTAATGATTACTTGAGCAGGGGCTCACACCATTGGTGTATCTTCTTGCGCTCTCATCAGCAATCGTATCTATAACTTCACGGGCAGAGGCGATTTTGACCCAGCGATGGACCCTAACTACATTACGCAACTGAAGAAAAGGTGCCAGCCAACAGATGTTACGACCATAGTGGATATGGACCCAGGGAGTGTCAATATTTTTGACTCTCACTACTTTGACACTGTGGCTGAAAAGAAGGGTTTGTTCATATCTGATTCAACACTTCTCAGTGACTGGGAAACCAAGCTCTACGTTCAGAAGCAGGTGTTTACCCATGGGGCTACTTTCAACAGAGATTTCTCCGAGTCAATGGTTAAACTCGGTTCCGTCCAGATTCTTACCGGGAATCAGGGTGAGATCAGGAGAAGATGCGATCTCGTTAACTAGTTTCAATTTGGATCGGGTTCGTGTTTCCTCGGACGACTGAAACCCTAAAACGCTATCTGTTTACTATTTGTTCTACTATTTATTTCACCAAGTCCTTTCCCCACGGAAGTTCTTTATACTTGAATTTCGGAAATGTTATATTTATTTAAGTAATTTATTTCTTCCTTTCACAATGTTTTCTAATAATGAATAAGAATCGTTGTCTGTATACTGTTTTCTCTTTGGGTTTGATATTTTATTTTATTTTATTTTGTTAAAATCTTTGAGTTTGATATTAATAACTAGATAAAGTAAAAGCGAAACTTCATTTATTTTTTTGTTAAAAACTGAATTGAATCAAAATGGAGCCGCACCATGCATCTTAAACAATGTCACGCAAAGTTGGTTTTAACCTCTTTTATATGCATCCGACACAAAGGACATTTTACAGTACAGCCTTCACAGGAAGTCTAACTATGGTACTGATACGAGTTTTTTTTTTTTAATCTTTGCCTCATTTCTTTGAAGGAAACTTCGAATATGGAAAACTCATGCTAAGAGCATCTCTATCAAATCCTCAAATTCTTAGGTTTTTTTCTCTACTTTAAACTCTCTAACTTACAAATTTAAAGGTTTCAAATAGTTAAATATTATTCAAGTTCTATTTACTTTTCATTTTACTCTCTAATTATATATTTTATATAAATTATTTTAATACTAATTTTGTATCACTTTTATCTTTATATTTATATTTCATATAATATCTATATATATATATTATTAATACGTAAAATTATTAAAATTATAATTATTAATATAAATAATATTATTAGAAAATTTCATAATTCTCTGATGTATTTCTTTTCAAAATTAAGAATTTTCTCATTTGATTAAACAAAATATCCGTAGATGAGGTAAAATATTGTGTTTTGCATTTTAATTTATTTATTATTTATTTATACAAGCTTAGCTCTTATAATTAATTAATAATAAAATTGAAGATTAAAAATATAAAATATAAAAAGAATAAAAATATATGTGAAGCTTTTCTGTTGGAGCAGCCCATCCTCAAGTCTTTATATTGAAGACCAACCATCTTTAAAATGATGATTCTTGTTGATAATGTTCTAAGAGGAGCATATGGCTTTTCTCATGACACCGGTTTAGAACCAATTAAAATCACAGCTATAACTTAACACTGACACCCCCAAAAAATTGTGACTACAATTTGATGAACTTATGTGTTTGCCATTATTGTGTACGTCTAGATAGGTAATAAAATATTGATAAATGTAACTTTGAGTCAACAAAATGTGGTTTGAATGAGAAAATGTCGTTTGTGTGGGCTGATTGAAACTCAAATGATGTGTCTGCATCAATTTTGGTTTTGACTCTTATATTTTTAGAGATTTTATTTTTATTGTATTTGATCTTAGAAACAAGAAAAGAAATTTCAGATATTCTCCGTTAGGAAAAGATTGTTGAAGATTATGGATAACTAAAGAGGATGGTGGAGGCCGTTGATGGAAGAGAGAAAAAAAGATGATGCAGGCGACGAACGTGAACGTGTGTAACACACATGACAAGCAAGATAATATATTTTCAAGTCTTACATATTGCGTTTAGTATTAATGTAATTATTTTGAGGTTTATAACATATTATTGGTTTGAGAATACTATTTTACTAATGAAGAACAGAGCTTAACTAAAACAGCCAATGACTTTCCAGAGAGCAAAATATACACCTTGCAACTTTATGATCATTTAAAATTTTTTGAGTAAACATTAACCTTAAGAATTAAATATTTATGCATCAAACAAGAATGAGAAAGATCGTGGAGGCCTGCAATGTTCGTCAAATTCTACCAAGAAACAGAGGATTTTTTTTTTCTTTTATTTTGGTTAAAGGAAACATATTAATATTGCAAATGGGTATTATCTAATTTGGCAATGGAATTTTCCAACATGCCTTCCAATGATATCTATATAATGCCTGAGACTTTCTCATTTTCCTTCATCCCTAAACTCGGCTTAGTACTCAACAAAGAAGAGAGACAACAATGGCGCTCAAGAACTTACTTGCCCTTGTGGTTCTCCTTGGCGTTGTTGGAGTTTCCGTTGCAACGCTATATGTGAACCCACTTAGTAACCTACTAAGTAACCCAGGTACGATGGGTGATCTTGACTCCGACTACTACCACTCCGAGTGTCCACAAATGGAAGAAATTGTCCGCAATGTCTCAATGGCAAAAGTTGCAGCCAATCCAACTCTTGCTGCTGCGCTTCTGAGGATGCACTTTCACGACTGTTTTGTCAGAGTAAGTTAATGACGTGTAGTGGACAGACTCACATCCCTTTATATCATAGTGTTTGTTCCCTCATAATCATATGGATAATATACCGAGCTAACACTCTTTTTTCTATTTGTATTCATGTGTATTAATCAAATTAGGGATGTGATGGTTCCGTTCTTATTAAATCACCAAACAATGATGCGGAAAGAGATGCTGTCCCCAACTTGTCATTGAGAGGCTATGAAGTGGTCGAAGCTGCCAAGTCAGCGCTGGAGATCGCGTGTCCTGGTGTTGTTTCTTGCGCTGATGTTCTTGCTTTGGTCGCTAGAGACGCTGTTTTAGTGGTAACAATTTGTATTCTACTTCATATTCTTCTCCCAAAACCCACGTGGCCGTTTCTGGACATAGTCGAACGAAGCCTTCGTTTTATTCCCAAATTTTAAAGAGCGATTATGCATAACTCGCATCGCATAATCCCCAAGTTTTTGAAATTTTTGTTAAAATTAACATAAAAAATGTTTATAGCCTCCTAACCATACGGTCCTGCCAAAACCATAACATTGTTGTACGTACTAACTTTTTTTTTTTGTACGTACTAACTTATTTTGCTCATTGATTGGTTTCCTAGATAAAAGGACCATGGTGGCCTGTTCCATTGGGGCGGAGGGATGGACGCATCTCGAATATTTCCGAGGTTGATTTACCATCTCCCTTTGCCGACGTAACGACACTGAAGAAGAACTTCGCCGACAAGGGTCTTAACACTAAAGACCTCGTCGTCCTCTCAGGTATTTCTATACAAAGTTGATTTTTTTTTTTTTTAATCTTTGGGGGTTCTTAAGGATATGATAAGCTGACTATAAATGATTTCTTGAATAGGGGCTCACACCATTGGTGTATCTTCTTGCGGTCTCATCAACAGTCGTATCTATAACTTCACGGGCAAGGGCGATTCTGACCCGGCGATGGACCCTAACTACGTTGCGGAACTGAAGAAAAGGTGCCAGCCAACAGATTTTACGACCAGCGTGGATATGGACCCAACGAGTGTCGATAAATTCGACTCTCACTACTTTAACGCTGTGGCTGAGAAGAAGGGTTTGTTCACATCTGATTCAACACTTCTCGATGACTGGTACACCAACCTCTACATTCAGAAGCAGGTGTTGTTCAATCTGAATACCTTCAGCGGAGATTTCTCCGACTCAATGGTTAAACTCGGTTTCGTCGGGATTCTTACCGGGGATCAGGGTGAGATCAGGAACCAATGCGATCGCGTTAACTAATTTTGATGGTTTTCGGTTGGCTGGAAGTTCTTTGTGTTTGAATCAATGGCCAGAGATTTTCTGATGATTGATGTTCTAAAACGCTATCTACTTGCTTTGTTCTTTGTTTCTTTCATCAAGTCGTTTTTCCATGGACGTTTGTTGTCTTTGAATTTCGGAATAAGTCATGTATTTCTTCCTTTCATTAATGTTATCTATCACTAGTAACAGTCATTGTTTGTGTGAAAATGTTTATTTCTTCTTTGAGTTGATATTAATAACCAGATATCGAAAAGCTATACTAGTAATACACTTTTATTAGAAACTGAATTTGAATCAAAATAGAGCCAAAACCACGTATCTTAAACAGTGTTACACAATGGTTTCAACCTTTTTTACATCGGAATAAGGACTCTTACCTCAAGTGACCTTTCACACACCCTTCAGGCCGGAAAGATTTGGAACCATGGGAAACTCATTAGGAAAGATCGCTGGCTTTGCTAAGAGGGAAATATGGTCTCATGACGCCTGTTTAGAACCAACTTAATGGAGGGAAGATGTAATATTTGGCTTAAAATATTTGATATTTGTTACAAAAAAGGAAGAATATTTTATATGATAACTCATTGAGAAGAAGATACACTATCATGCAGCCCATCATCTTGTTACAGTCACTATCATGCACCCCATCATCTTGGCTTTACTCAATCGATCATGCTCACATGTGTTTCTTATCTTATATTACTATTTCCACTCATATTTTGACTGATGTTTGTAAAATGATGTCCCATTTGGGAAGATTAATGAAAGAAAGCAGTTAGAAAAAAGTAGAAACATTACATTGTAATATATTGAAGGAAAAGTTTGTGCTTGTTTGTAGTGAAATGATTATGCAACTTATAAAAGGAAATGAATATTCAAAGAAACATGGCATGAGATTCCAAAACATCATACAAAGGAAAATGAAATACTCTTGTCTGAAAACAGACTTAAAGGAAGAAAACAAACATACAAAACAAAGAATAATTGCGAAATTGTTGAATCAATTATCCACAAGAGAGAACTCTTATGTTAAGTTGATGAAACTCAGTTCACGAAGGCACATTTCCTCCTGATCTCACCCTTTTTCCCGGTGAGTATTTCGACGAAGCCAAGTTTAAACATTGACTCAGAGAAATCTTTGTTGAATGAGGAACCAGCAGTAGAAACTTGTGTGTCAATGTACTTTTTGGTCTCAGGGTCATCAAGAAGTGTTGAGTCAGATGTGAACAAACCCTTCTTCTGAGCCACAATGTTGAAGTAGTGAGAGTCAAACTTCTTGACACTCCCTGGGTCCATCTCCACTGATGTCCTGAAATCAGTTGGCTTGCACCTTTTCTTCAATGCCCTAACGTAGCTAGGGTTCATTGAAGGGTCAAAATCGCCTTTGCCGGTGAAGTTGTAGATACGGCTGTTGATGAGACCGCAGTTAGAGATACCAATGGTGTGAGCCCCTGCGCAAGAAACCATTAAAATTCAGCTTAACTTGCGACTCAAGTTGTCAACATTCAGAAAAAAGTACATACATACCTGAGAGAACGACAAGGTCTTTAGTGTTAAGACCCTTGTCGAAGAAGTTCTTTTTCAGCGCAGCTATTCCGGCGAATGGAGATGGTAAGTTCACCTCAGATTTTCTTGAGATGCGTCCATCCCTCCTGCCTAATGGAACCGGCCACCATGGTCCGTTGATCTGTAAAAAAATAGCATTAAAACCTAAGTTATACAGTACTCTTATTTCAAAGAAGCCAGTGCAAAAAAATGTTACCACTAGGACAGCGTCTCTGGCGACTAAGGCAAGAACATCAGCGCAAGAAACCAAACCGGGACACTTCTTCTCTAGCGCTGCCTTGGCAGCATCGACCACTTCGTAGCCTCTAACCGACAAGTTAGGGATAGCATCTCTTTCTGCATCCTTGCTTGGAGATTTCAGAAGAATGGAACCGTCACATCCCTATATGGATCATAACAATATTAACATTTAATTAGACAGAGTTAGCATTAATTTATTACAGTTTTAAAAAGCAGAGAAGTGAATGTAAGCTTACTCTGACGAAACAATCATGAAAATACATCCTTAGAAGCGCGGCGGCAAGACTAGGCTGGCGAGAAACATATTGAACTGTGGTACGACGGACAATGGCTTCTACATCAGGACACCTGTGTTTGTAGTAGTTAAGGTCAAGACCCTTTGGGATAGCAACTGAAACTCCAAGAACGCTCAGAAGAACCGCAAGGACAAGAAGGTTCTTGATCGCCATTACTCTCTCTCTCTCCTTTCTTAGCTCGTTTGCTTTGTTGAGTATTACCAAAGAAAGGTAAGAAAGAGCTTGGAGATGAAGATGAAGGAGAGACTCTTAGGCCTTTTATAGATCATCCCGACATTGAAAACGTCTACGGAGAAGTGTCAAGTGGGATTTAGATTAACCCATTTGCAGTATTCCTTTGTTTCTTATTTTTAGTTTGAAAAACAGAATTGGAGGAGGTAAACATTGCAGGGACTCCACTATCTTTTCCATTTTTGTTTGTGGTTGAGTGTAAAGTTTTCACAGAAACAAGAACAACTCAAAATCATGCAACGACTAAGAAAGATTCAAATCCTCTTTTGCTCTTTGAAAAGCTATTGACTTGGGACAACATGTAGTTAGGGGGAATTATTTTATTAGTTCTTAGCTCTTAAAGTTGAAAAATACTTATCGTATGTGGAATCCACGTTCTTACATTATTTTATAAAATCACAAGTTGCTAAATTTAGTAATTGGAAACTCATAAGGATTAATGTACTGCACTCTCTTGTGGGACAAGTTACAACCTAAAGACTATGGGGGTGATTGGTTTGACTTTAACTTATGACTTTAGCTTTAATTTCTCTCTACAACCAATTAAATTACCAATCATGCTTTATGTAGTTTTTAAATCTAAAGTCAAAATTTTTAAAAAATGGTTGTAGGAGCCTTGTTTTCTAAAGCCAAAAAATATTGTTGTAGGAATATCTTTCCTTTTTATTCTCTTTCACATTTAATTCCTACAGCTACATTAGATACAGCTACATCAAAAAATTTTACAGACTAAATTTTACAGTAAATTCTCTACAACTACAGTCCAACCAATCGTCCTCTATATCCGGAACTTTCTAGTTGTGATTATGGATCCTTTTCTATAACATATGACGGGCCTTAATTTGTTTCAGTCATACGGCCCATCTAGGAAGCCGGAAACAAAATTAACCACGATTTAAAATTTATTTCAAAAACATCCCTTTTAGCTAAATTCCAAAAATATTCTAGCAATTTGATTGACCGGAATGATGCTGTAAGGTAAACAAGAGAGGTATAAACCATTATGGTTTTCTTAAAATAATTGTTTGGATAAATAAATCTTAGATCAAATTCTCCTTTTAAAAGACATGTATGATGAACATATATATGTCTCTGAAAAAATAATATAGCATAACCCCAAAACTAAATTAATTTTGGTAATCTTTTGGGGTTTGGTGTCTTGGGGTTTGGTGTGTACCCACACCAATCTTGAATTTGATTTTTTCTGGAAACTAAATTATCACTATTTGACCAGTCTGGGCTTGGGTTTCGGTCCAAATGGTTTACAAGATGGATCGTAACAAATGATCGGTTCATTCTCTGGTATTAGTTGGAAGATATTCTAACTCGGGCCAGGCAGTGTGATATCCAGTCTATTCTGTAGCACAAGTGCGTTCCTTCCGAGACCGACCGGATAATCGATATGGTTTATCGAAAAAAAAACTGTTAACATGTTCACTCAGTTCAAAATTCAGACGATCTATTATATTTGTCAGACGATTTTTTTTTTCTGATGACAAAAATATCTATTACGTATCATTTTTTTTCTGCGCTGACCTTACAACAGATTTTGGATATGTATATGTAGCAGTTCTTTTGAATTTAACTTTTATCAAAGAAGCAGGAAAAAAACTCAAATGTTAGGCATTGAATTATTAGTTTTTGTTAGTAGGAGAGTACGAAGAGGAGGTTAAGTGCAAGAGAGGCATGAGAGCAGTAAATGGGCTAAGCCATGCAGCCTCTGTGTTAGCATTTAATGCCAAGAAACTACTCGCCACCCTATCATCATATACGTGCAGCTCCATCTATATACGCGTGATACAAATCAGAGATTAACTTTTAATCTTAATAATTTTATATTAACTCGTTGACAATAAAAAAGAGTGCAATAGCTTACGGAATAAAAATGCACAGTATCTTCATATATCTTCGAGTGATAAAGAACGTAACTACATATGAATGCATGAGTTAAAACTATAAACTAGTCTTTGTCAACATATTTGTTCAAAAATGTGTTCAAAATAAAGTCTTTGTCAATATTTTTTTAATTATAAATTAGCACTTTTTAATGGGTCCGGTCATCTGTATTTAAAGAGCAAAACTGCACGCTTTAGTATAACTGTATAAGTATAACTAGTGTTCCCAAAAAATAGTATTAAGTATAACTTATTTAATTTATGTCTGATAAATAAATATGTTATTATCACGTATATATATATCTAGAATTTAAAAGTCTTTCAATTTATTAATTAGACAAGAAATTTTGATTGTAACATTATCTATCTCCGTTCGATCGCGCTCTCTCTCTAAAAGCGTGTAGGATAATTAAGTGTCCATCTCTTATCACCATTTAATTTCATCGCACCCTCTCAATACCCTCTGCCATTACTTCTCTCTCATTCTCCTCTCTTTCTCTCTCTAAGATTTGTACCTACCTTTCAAACTCTTCGCCAAAAACCGTTTCACAAAACCATCACTGGTTTTCCGACAAACAAGTATCAAACCAGACACCCATATCGATTCACGCCTCTCTCTCTCTCCCTTTTTCTTCGCTTCTTTCGGGAAGTGTATGTTTCGATCACCTCATAATTTCTCGGGTGATATTTAGTTTATCTTAATATTTGAATATAATTTTTTTTTTTTTAATTTGTCTAACGGATTGGATCACTCCACTAAAATTTCTTACCCTCTTCATAAGACTCTCATTTTCATGATCATTTTATAATCAAATATATCGTGTCTGTGTTGAATGTTTAGTTAGTCATTTATTTTCCGTCTTCATTTTAATTCTATAACATTAATTGATTACTACTTTACAAAGATGAAGGACTCCCAATATTATTGCAATCCTTCTCTTATGTTTTTTGTTGTAGTTAAATGTCTTATGTTGTTTCAGACTTTCTAATATCTGTTTATTTTTAGTTTTAGTTAATTTCGGCATATGAATCTCTGAAGACAACTTTAAAGAGGAAGAAGGTTTTTTTTTTTTGAACAACTGAGGAAGAAGGTTAAAGGTTTGTATTCTCTTTGTATATTCTTCTTTATACCATACATTTGTTTTCATATATAAAACGTGTATATACATCATATGCATACATATATTCATCAGTTTATTTTAAAATAAAATGTTATATATATATATATATATATAAACGATGATGATACTAGAAAAAAGCTGGAGAAATTTAATATATCACCCAGGCCTTTATGTTACGTTGGTTGTGAGTTGTATAATAACTTTTGGTCCGTCGCACCGTGCACAGACATTATAATATTTTTCATTTCAAGTTCTAAAAAATTGAAAAAAAGATACTCCCTCTGTTTCTAAAAGATCCATATTCTAAGATTTTCACATATATTAAGAAAACACATTAAATTTGCATAGTTTTTTGTTATTATCTTTTTTCCACAATTTTAAGCCAATAAAAATCCAATAAGTGCAATTAAGTTTTTTGAAATTTGTAATTATCTAATAAAACATGCATTGAAAATGCAAAAAATAGATCTTTTAGAAACAAAAATTTTCTTTAGAATATAGATCTTTTAGAAACAGAGGGAGTAGTTAATTCACACTTTTTCATGGAGAGTGTTCCTTATTTAAAAACCTGCTAATGATTAAAGTATATTTACTAGCAAATGAGTCCAAAATTTCTCTTTCAGTCTTCTCTTCTCTCTCCTAAATCAAATATATTATTAGAAAAATGAAATTCAAATGGTTTACTCTAAATCAAATATTACAAATCATTATACATCAGAATTACTATTTGAGTCATGAAGAGTGATTTGCATCTACACTAAAATCATTGAGTCAACTTTAAAGTTTTCATTTTAACTTCTGGTTAGTTCAAAATATTTGGGAGGTTTGAAGGATTTGGAATTTCTGAAATTGATTATTTTTGGTTGGTTATTTAATAGCATATTAATATATGAGTGTGATGTTTTGTTTCTTCTTAAAGGCTCTTCTTCCCTTTGCTTTCAATTAGTGGGTCCTTTGTTTCCTACAATCATCTACAATTTCTTCGTTTTTCAATTTGCCTATGTATCCTTTTGTAACATCTTGAAGAGAAAGATAGAAAATTCCAAATTTTTTTTATAGTTGTTAACGTGGAGAAAGTATTGCCATACGTTTTTCACAAATTCTCTTCTTCTTGACTCGTACCTAAGAAGGAACCCTATTTTTTGACATTCACAAAACTTTCTCCTCTTTTTGTTTTAGGGTTTGCTTTCAGTTTCCAGCATAAGAAACAAGATGTTTGAGCCTACTATGTTGCTTGCGGCTATGAACAACGAAGATAGCAATAACCACAACTACAACCATGAAGACAACAACAATAACAATGAAGGGTTTCTTCGGGACGATGAATTCGACAGTGCGAATACTAAATCAGGAAGTGAGAATCAAGAAGGAGGATCAGGAAACGATCAAGATCCTCACCATCCTAATAAGAAGAAACGATATCATAGACACACACAACTTCAGATCCAGGAGATGGAAGCGTATATATGAATATTATTCACTCACAAAATGTTTACTTAAATCTATTTTTTCTTTCCATTTGACAAAGTAATTTAATAGAAATATTTTGTTTGTTATTAGATTCTTCAAAGAGTGTCCTCACCCGGATGACAAGCAAAGGAAACAACTTAGCCGTGAATTGGGTTTGGAACCTCTTCAGGTCAAGTTCTGGTTCCAGAACAAACGCACCCAAATGAAGGTATAAATACACTACCACATACATTTCTGGATATATATATATATATCAGAGAATTTTTATGTATCTAATCTCAGTCACACTCATTTTAATATATAATTAGGGAACTTCATGATATATAATATAGGCCTAATCAACGAATGAGAAAATCTTGGTGGTTGATTTAGATTTACTACATTGATTCTGGTAGAACTTTGGCAGATTTAAAATGTAGCTAGTTAGGACAATTGACTTTTATATACTTTTTTCAATTAAAATTTTTTTCTTTAGCCAAACTAATTCCTTGGCGTATTCAGCCATTTAAAGTTCTTTAGTTTAAGAGAAGACTTGCCCATTTAGTTACTAAGTGAACCATAATTCATAGATTGAAACGTTTTGGACTCATGTGCTTACGTTATGCAAATATGGGGAAACACATAACGTGTACACAAGCGTATTATGTATGTATAATACAATACCTATACTTTTTCTCTTTTGGTAAAAATCCTTTGTTGCTTCGTTTTCCTCAAATTAGAAACTATATTTTCTAATTTAATTATATATGATTAACAGAAACAAAGCAAAGGAAAAAACGATTGGTTATATAAAATTATTATGGAGACAACATAAAAAATAATTTAATCGCGCATGCATGCAGAATCACCACGAGCGACATGAGAACTCGCATCTTCGGGCGGAAAACGAGAAGCTTCGAGAAGACAACCTTAGGTATCGAGAGGCTCTTGCAAATGCTTCATGTCCTAATTGTGGTGGTCCAACGGCTATTGGAGAAATGTCCTTCGACGAACACCAACTCCGTCTCGAAAATGCTCGATTAAGAGAAGAGGTATGTGAATAATTAATTGATCAACTCCATATCTATATATAGATTTTATTAACTTCAATTATACCTAGAGTAAATTAAGAATAAAATTTCAAGAAAAGTTTAAAACATATATATTAATTCTGTAGAAAATAAATGTTTAAAACATGCTAATAACAAGAATTTAGATAACTAATACTGTTAATTCTTCTTGTGACACAAAACTATATACATGAAACATATTCTTTTCTTATTTTGTCATCAAGATCGATAGAATATCAGCCATTGCAGCCAAATACGTAGGCAAGCCAGTCTCAAACTATCCACTCATGTCACCTCCTCCTCTTCCTCCACGTCCTCTAGAACTCGCCATGGGAAACTTTGGAGGGGATGTTTATGGGAACAACCCAACAGATCAATTCAAGTCCATCACTACACCAACAGAATCTGATAAACCGGTGATCATCGACTTAGCCGTGGCTGCAATGGAAGAGCTCATGAGGATGGTTCAAGTGGACGAGCCTTCTTGGAAAAATTTGGTTTTAGACGAAGAAGAATATGCACGTACGTTTCCTAGAGGAATCGGACCTAAACCTGCTGGATTTAGATCCGAAGCCTCACGAGAAAGTGCCGTTGTGATCATGAATCATATTAACATCGTTGAGATTCTCATGGATGTGGTAATGAACATTTTCATTTAACATATTATAACCAATCTTCTATATGTAAGAGTTTATTTAACATTGGTTGGTAATGCAGAATCAATGGTCGATGGTCTTCGCGGGGATGGTTTCTAGAGCGATGACATTAGCGGTTTTATCTACTGGAGTTGCAGGAAACTATAATGGAGCTCTTCAAGTGGTAATATTTTGTGTCTTAACTGTCTTATAATAATGTAAACCTAAAAATAAACAAAGACTTGGAAATCAAGTAACCACTCTGTTTTGTCAGATGACTGCCGAGTTTCAAGTTCCAACACCGTTAGTACCGACCAGGGAAACCTATTTCGCACGTTACTGTAAACAACAAGCAGATGGTTCATGGGCGGTTGTGGATATTTCATTGGACAGTCTCCAGCCGAATCCACCGGTTAGATGCAGGCGGCGAGCTTCAGGGTGTTTGATTCAAGAAATGCCTAATGGATACTCCAAGGTGACATGGGTAGAACATGTGGAGGTTGATGACAGAGGAGTTCATGACTTGTATAAACATATGGTTAGTACTGGTCATGCCTTTGGTGCTAAACGTTGGGTAGCTATCCTTGACCGGCAATGCGAGCGGTTAGCTAGCGTCATGGCTACAAATATTTCCTCAGGAGAAGTTGGCGGTATAAACATGTTCCTTAGTTTCACAAGTAATCTCTCTGAATCAGTTTAGAAGCAGAGTTATAGTGTACTATATTGATGGAATGTGCAGTGATAACTAACCAAGAAGGGAGGAGGAGTATGCTGAAACTGGCGGAGCGGATGGTTATAAGCTTTTGTGCAGGAGTGAGTGCTTCAACCGCTCACACGTGGACTACATTGTCTGGTACAGGAGCTGAAGATGTTAGAGTGATGACTAGAAAGAGTGTGAATGATCCAGGAAGGCCTCCTGGTATTGTTCTTAGTGCAGCTACTTCGTTTGGGATCCCTGTTCCTCCAAAGAGAGTTTTTGACTTCCTCAGAGATGAGAATTCAAGAAATGAGGTAACCCTTTTTGTTACTAAGGAATCTGTTCTGTTTTGAAACAGAGTTTTAATGAATCTTTTGTGAGAACTTTGCAGTGGGATATTCTATCAAATGGTGGAGTTGTGCAAGAGATGGCACATATTGCTAATGGGAGAGATACAGGAAACTGTGTTTCCCTCCTTAGGGTAAATGTGAGTAGATAAGTAAAACTCTTGTTCTAACTCATCTGATCAAGTTTAATGAATTTGAATCTTTATCTTATGTCATAGAGTGCAAACTCTAGCCAGAGCAACATGCTGATACTACAAGAGAGCTGCACTGACCCTACAGCTTCATTTGTGATCTATGCACCAGTGGATATTGTAGCGATGAACATAGTGCTTAATGGAGGTGATCCGGACTACGTGGCGCTTCTTCCATCAGGTTTTGCTATTCTTCCTGATGGTAATGCCAATGGTGGAGGAGAAGGAGGGTCGCTGTTGACCGTTGCTTTTCAGATTCTTGTTGACTCGGTTCCAACAGCTAAGCTGTCTCTTGGATCAGTTGCAACTGTTAACAATTTGATTGCTTGCACTGTTGAGAGGATCAAAGCTTCTATGTCTTGTGAGAATGCTTGAAGAAACACAAAGAGGATGATAAGGTTTGAAGAGAGTTTTTTTGGTGTGGAAAGGGGGAGGAGTCCAGAGCGAACCTTACAAGATAGACCATTGAGTAAGGTTATGTGTGTGTAGTGTTAAGTTTTGATCTGCTTAGATGTTGAAACTATAAGCAGTGAAAAAACTTTTTACTCGAGAGTGACAATGCAAAATGGTTTAAAGAGGTTCGGGAATTGACTTCCCCTGCATCATACTTGGTCAGAGATGCTTTTCAACTTGTTTTTTTTTGTATGTCAACAGTTGTGTTTTTTCTTTCTAAAGCTTGTGGTTAGATGGACCTTAATCAAGAATTTGAAGTTTGTATTCTTTTGGGGTTTAACTTTTGTTTATATTCAAAGTATTTTTTCTGCTCCTCTTTCACCTTGTGATTTTGTTTTGTAAGCCGCCTATTGAAGTTGGTTTACTCAAAAAGTTCACACTTTATGTTACCTTAGGTAATGGTTTCAGATTAAACCAAAGATAGCAAGAATCTGATACCAACCACAGAAAACTAATATTAATTGTTGCTAGTGAACATTAGTTTGGACAGAACTCCAAACTAATCAAATGAGAAAATCACCCTAAAGCAAAGCTTTCTTCGGGCCAAAACAGGGGATCTCCAAAAACCTAAGCAAGCCAAATAACAAATGTGTTAGATACCTTCTATGAACCAATCATTTATCAAAGCGCAGAAGTCCTAAAGATTCACAAAAACCAAAATAATAGGAAAAAAAAAGATACAAAAAAAAAACAGAGCAGATATATCCAAAGATGGAAACTTTAACCAATACCAAACCCAAGAAAGAAAAAGTTACCATGGACTGTGACAGAGAAAGCTTCATACAAAAGCATATGCTTTCTTCGTAACGGTCCACGGTAGACGTTGGTAATCGTGAGAGGCCACTGGAGTTGGAGTAAGATCTCTTTCCAGACGAGTCCAACGGAGGAAATGCGGCGAATGTAACTGCTTTTTAACTGTTGGTCTACTTAACCGAACTAACAAACCGTTAAGAAATTCCGGTTCAGATAAGTCGTTTTCCGGTTCAGTTAAATCGTCGAATTTCATTCCGGTTCAGTCAAGTGAGGGTATTTGATTTTTTAATCTACTAATAATAGGAATCCCAATTAATTCCAAAGGTTGTGTGTTTTTATATGGATGTGAAAAGTTGTGTTTTTTTCATTAAGGTGTTTTTTTTATAAAAAATTGTATCTATTCTTTGATAAAAGTTGTGTTTGTTCATTTAGGTGTCTTTTTCCAAAGGTTGTGTCCCAATTAATTCCAAAGATTGTGTGTTTTTATATGGATGTGAAAAGTTGTGTTTTTTCATTAAGTTTTTTTTTTATAAAAAGTTGTGTATCTTCTTTGATAAAAATTGTGTTTGTTCATTTAGGTGTCTTTTCACAAAGATTGTGTCTCTTATTTGTTAAAAGTTGTGTTTGTTCATAAGGTGTCTTTTTATAAATTCCAATTAATTCCAAAGGTTGTGTACTTTTATATGGATTTTAATTATTGTGAAAAGTTGGTTTTTTCATTAAGGTGTGTTTTTATAAAAAGTTGTGTCTCTTCTTTGATAAAAGTTGTGTTTGTTTATTTAGGTGTCTTTTCACAAAGGTTGTGTCCCAATTATTTCCAAAGGTTGTGTGTTTTTATATGGATCATAATTCATGGAAAAGTTGTGTTTTTTCATTAAAGTGTCTTTTTATAAAAGGTTGTGTCTCTTTTTTGATAAAAGTTGTGTTTGTTCATTTAGATGTCTTTTTGTGTCTCTTAGTTGTTAAAAATTGTGTTCTTTCATTAAGATGTCTTTTTTATAAAAGGTTGTGTCTCTTCCTCGATGATCTATAAATAGTTTATGGTCATGCATTTCTCAGAGTGAAATTTTCACAAATCTAACTAATAAAAAATGGTGAAAAGAAAAAGTTCTATGCAGTTACTTGGTTACAAATTTTTAAAAGATATTCTAATGAAACGCTGCCAACAAAAAATAGTAGGAAGAGTTATACGTGTTTGGATAGCCAAAAATCCTAAACGTAACAATGAAGTTATTAGTCTTAATTTTCTTTTACTAGATGAAAAGGTTTGTGTTTTATACGTACTAATTGTGTTTGATAATATACTTTTTTCATAGACACAATTTTCTATTTGTTTATTCATATCGTTGGTTTTATTTTAGGATTTTGCGTACGCTGACATTTTTAGAGAAAATGAGATGTTATATATTATACTAGCACCTTAAAATAATCTGAAGTATAAACTTTTTTATATCGTAAACAGTCCCTAGAAACCCATTAACGCTAGTGTATACTTCATTTGTTTTATTTGTTTTTTTTGGTTGCAGAATGAAACAATTGTTGGTTCTATTAATTCTAAATATGTCCAACAATTTGAAGAGTTTTTTGATGAGGGAAACATTTTATTAATCACTGATTTTGAAGTTTGGAAGGCAACAGAAAATTATAAAATTTCAAGCCATCGGTTTCAGATACGTATTAATGATCAATCAACAGTTGAAACTATTAATGATGCTGAAGTTTCAATTGAATCTGAGAAATTTGAATTTCTTAACTATGATCAATTTCGATTGTTAGCCAATATAAATAAGCAATTTAACGGTTGGTTTTTATACATAAAATAATTGAAAGTATGTTATATTTATATTTATAGTTAATGGTATATAGGTGTTGGTTATGTTGATTACAGATGTTATTGGTGTTATAGAAGAAGGAGGACTCCTGAATTTAGAAAACATTGACATGAATTCAAAAATTGTTATTGACATATTAATAGAATGGTGAGATTAGTTATTTATTTTTTAAAATGTTTAATTCATAATAATATAGACTTTTTTAATGATTAAAATGCAGTGGGAGTAAAGTACGTCTAACTATCTGGGGTGAACAAGTTACTAATTATATTAATGGAGTAGGCCCAAAAAATCCAAAAGGTTTAATTATAATAGTAACTAGTGTTAATCATAAACTATACTCAGGTAATTTTAATTATTTTTAAAAAATATAGTAAATACAATTGCAACAGAGTACTGATAAATTTGCAGGGTATTTATATTTGAATACAACATCCGCTTCAAAAATTATATTTGATGATCCAATAAATGCAATTAATGATTTCAAGCAAGGGTAAACGTCTAATTTATCAATTAATTACTGATTTTTAATTTATTTATTTATTATTAAACTAATACATTTAATTTTTTAATTAGAACACTCCCGAAAATAGAAGGCAATATTCTTAATGGAAACAGTTCTGCTAACTTAAGTCAACCTACAGTTATCACAATCTCCAAACTTCTTGATATTCTTTCCGAAGAATATGAGCAGGTATATATATATAGTAATTAATTTTAGCCTTCGCAGAAGAACTACTTCTAAAATTATTTAAATTTTAGGATAAAGTATTTAGGTGTCATGCCAAAGTCATTGAAATATGTTCTAGAAGTGGCTGGAATTACATTTCATGTGATAAGTGCAAAAAGAAACTGAGGAAAGATGGAGACACCCTTGTTTGTGAAAAATGTCAAAATCAAGATATAACTGGATCACTAAGGTGGATATGTATATATTTATTTTAAACTTCTATAAAGTTCATTTTTCTTTGTTTTAATATACATAAGTTTGATTAATTATAAAATATCGGGTAGAGTTAATTGTTGATGATGGTTCAGACACAGCCTCCTTTATAATGTTCAACAAAGATTTAATGAAGATTCTTAATAAATCACCAATAGAATTGGTTGATTATATTGTAAGTAAATTTTTGTACGATAAGTCATTTTTTATTTAACAAATTCATCTGAACCATTAAATTTTATTTATATAGGAAACCATCAATGACGTTGTTACGGAAGAGAATGCTGTAATGTCTTTTCTAAATGAGAATCTTGTCGGGGAAGATTTTATTTTTACTATAAGAATAAATTCATATAATTTTAGATCCACTTCTTCTGGTATAACAATCGTTGAGACTCATAATATAGACCCTCATACCAACAATGTAATTTATAATTTTTTTCTTCTAAGATTATTGTTTAATTATTTTTTTCTTTTGTTGTTATGAAATCTTAATAATCACCATATGTGTATATATAGGAAATTATAAATAAGAGTGACAGTCATAATAACTATGATTGTAAAATAGCGAAGGATTCAGATGAGAATGTGAGGAAGATAAATAGGGGGAAGATGAAAGAAGGATCAAGTCATATCTCTTCGAGAAGAAGTCATCTTAACACAAAGGAGACTAAAACAAAAAACACTAATTTAGTGATATCTGGGAAACCAAAAGTTAACACACGTGCCGAACGGCCAACGAGGAACAAAAAAATTAAAGGAGATGATTCTTACTCATGGAAGTAAATTAATCTGGAGTTAATAGAAAACTACATTGTTGTTTAAACTATTTTTAAAAAGGACATGTTAGAATTATTTGTCCATTGTTTTTTTAAATTAATTGGAATAACCAGCACATATTGGTGATATATACACGTTGGAAAAAAACAAACAAACCGGACACCATGCTATATGCCACACAAATTAATTCTATAATATAAACCTACATTCATTTTTTGCCGAACACATTATAATAGTAAAATAAATTGATTATAAAAAGGCTCATTCCCTTCTTGCATTTTATCTATTTCTTTTATCTCACTCCTCTAAAACCGGAGTTAACACAATGAACGGTGATCACGCCTCCGTCGCAGACCTCGACAATATGAAATCTCCGCTTTTACCGGTCGTCCACAATGACGAGCCGTCAAAACACAAAACGGTGGGGCAACATCTCCGGACAATATTCACGCCGAACAATTGTTACATCGCTCTTGGTCCTCTTCTCTGCGCCGTCGTTTGTCTATTCGCACGGCTCGGCGGAGATGATACGACGAGGGCGATGAACATGCTTGGTGTTCTCGTGTGGATATTAGAGTGGTGTTTGACGGAGGCCGTTCTGATGCCGATCACCTCCATGTCGCCGCTTTTCCTATTCCCTCTCTTCGGAATCACGGCGGCGGATGACGTGGCGAGTTCTTATATGGATGACGTCATCTTGTCCTCGGAAGCTTTATCCTTGCTTTCGCCGTCGAACACTACAATATCCATCGTCGTCTCGCCCTTAACGTGAGTCGTTTTATTATTTAACAGTTGATTGATTATAAATGGGACCCCGGTAACGGCGGCTTATGAGATCGAATCGTAGATGACGATCTGTCGAAGCAAAATATGATCGAAGATGCCAAGGCTACTTTAGAACGTTTAGTATTGTTCGTCATGATGCATTGGGATTCTTTTTTTTTTTTTGGTGAAAATACTGAATAGGGACTTAAGATGTAAGACCATCGTTTGACCATCGTTTGTGTTAAATAAGTCCGAATGAAATGAATAGTTGCCTTTTAAGGGTCATGTCTCTTCATCATTTAGTCTAATAACTGTTTTGCTCCTCTATAAATACAATTTAGCACTTTGTTTTTAAATCAACTCTACTTTCCTCTAATCTACCAAAAAATGATGCAAAATAGGTCTTCAACTAGATAGACAAGATGGATATAGCTTCAGGTAAATTTCCACCCTATATTTGTATATCTTGTTTGTTTAAATATAAAAGTCAGTTTTATATTAAGTAAGATGCGCTAAAACTTTCAGGTTTTAAAAATTACAAAGTAAACAGATCATTGATTTTAGTTGTAATAAAAGCGCCATTATATATAACCGTTTTTAATTATAAGTGACGAAGTAGTGAAAAGTTGTGACTTTGCATCTAATCTAAACAGAAGTGTCTTTTACTGAAAAATTAGAAAACACATTAGGAATGGAACTTTTCCTAACCTAAATAGCAAAATAAATATTATTATTTTTATACCAATTATTATGGATTATTATTTTGTCAATATCATGAAAATAATAAATATTTTTATTGGTCTATATATATAAATATAAAAACATATTAAAATAAAACTTACTAACAAAGGAAAACATGTGTCACTTATCTAAACTAATGTGCCTTCTCATCATTTACCTTTTTTTATTGAAAATATAATTAATAGAAACTTAGAGCATCTCCAATGGTGCTTTATTTTCCACTTTTTGCTTCATTTTCTACTCTAATGGTGCTTCATTTTTTTCTTCATTTCTTCAAATTTTGAAGAATTGAACAGTATTTCTTCAAATTTGAAGAAATCCTGTTCAGTTCTTCATTTTTTGAAGATAGACTTTTTTATTTACAAACTAATCCTTAACTTTTACTTATTGTTATCTGTACTTAAACAAATTATACGTGTTAATGTCCTCCAATTAATTTCAAAGTTTATATTATTACTTTTATTTAATTGAGTGTTAATGATGAAGAACATGAAATTATTAGTTTCTGATAATTTTATGTTTGATTTAGATGAATATAGAATGAATAAGCTCAATTTTTTGTTTTAAAATTCATATCTAATCACTTAAGAGATATATGTATTTAGCATTTCTTTATAAAATTTTAAATTCTATGTTTATTTATTTATGTTATATGTAATAGATTGTATCATATAATAATTTTTAACTTGTAATAAATAGTAATTGGGTCGAATTAGTGTAAAAACAGAATAGATAGGTAAAATTAGTAAATTTGAAAAAGTGTAAGGTGTTATTAATAATTAATTATGAAGTGGTGATAGAATATACTTAGAATATTCATTTTTGAAAAAAATATAAAGTAAACCATTAGAGAACATAATGCTTCATTTTCTGAAGAACTTCAAATTTTGAAGAAAAAAAATGAAGTTAACCATTGGAGATGCTCTTGAAGTAACGTTTTTTACAAGTGTAGTGAAAAGTTGTGACTTTGCATCCTGGGCAGCATCATTTTCTTTTTAAAAATACTTTTTTTTTGTTGGCAAAAAACCCTTATAAATTGGAAAACAAACGAAAAAGCTTATGTGCTACTCAGTGTGAAGACTTTAAGATCGCTCAAGACCACCTTGGTGTATAGATGAAGATATTGTGAAGAGCCAATTATTTGGTGTATTTACATCTCCTTCCTCTCTAATGTGTTGAATTGAATTGGGGAAGATACGATTGATATCTCTCTGACGTTCATAGAAGTGGAATACTAAAAAAACAACAAGGTTGGTCGTTGTTGCTTACGTGTTCCAACTTGGCTTTGAGCAGTCTCTTTTGAATAGCTTGGATAGACTTATAGTACATTTATGGAAGATAATTTTCTTATTACTTTACAGGCTCTTACTTTTACACAATATTATTTTTCAAATATCATTACACTATCATCGGGCATTTTAAGATTATATGAAAATAAATAATCATAAAATGACAAATGGGCAACCAAGACCAACTTCTTTGGATGCAACTGAATCATCATCAAAGATTACATATATAGCAGATAACGATAAAGAAAACCAAAATGAGTTTTGTTAATATTCAAAAAAGAAATATGTTAACATTCAAATTATATTCATATAAATATATAATGTTATAACATTAGCAATATTGTCACATTTTAATACTACAAATTTTCTTAAACAGACTACTACATCAAGAAGACTTATATCATTTTCTATATATAAAACGTAAAGAAATTTTTTATTGAAACGAGCTGCCGCGCGATATCGCGCGGGTACAATTCCTAGTTTTTCCAACAGCAGAGCAAAGAAAAGAGTAAAAAAGAGTAAAAGAGAAAAGGATGAGCGAGACGAGACCAGTGCCGAGGAGAGAGAGTCCGTGGGGTTTACCGGAAGGTCACCGCGAGCCCAAAGCTCACCGCTGCAACGATCGCGTCGAGGACGTCGTCCAGGTTCTCTCACCTTTGGATCTCTCTTAAATTTTCGTGTATATTGTTGAGATTCAGTGTAATCAATTTAGGCTTTAATTCGAATCGCTCAAGGAACCAGAAACTTAGGATGATATGGTCAGTGAGATTAAAATGATGAAAGATGAGAACTTTCAATCCATTTTGCCTTCTATGAATCTGTAAATCTTCAATTTTGTTTGTTGCTTGTAACCAGCTATTAGCATTGTTGTGATCTCTGGAACATGATTCTTGCAAAGTCTCGTATATGCTGTAACATTAGTAAAAAAATTTTGCAGGCGTTTTTCGAGGGAAACCCATTTAAGACGGTTCCAGGACCTTTTAAACTCTTCTACCAATGCATGCGCTCTAAGCCAGGGTATGTATGTGTGCAAGTTCATACTCTTACCATCAAACTGTTGTTGACAAATTTATGAGTTCTTGATTCTTTATTTACCAGCTATTGTTATGCTTTTTTACACTACCTGCTAAAACCTGTTTCTCTGTCTTTCTAGTTCGTAAAGTACAGACCTTTAAGCCTTCATTCTTTGTTAACCGTCTTCTTGTACTAGAGCCTGAGCTATTCATCTTGTTTTTTTTTTCAGAGAGGAACCAATAGAGCCGTTCACGTACCTTGACCTGGAACCTCCAAAAAGAGAAGTGAAACTTGAGGAAAAGTGAAGTCCCACTCCTTGTCGTTTTCCTTGGAACTTTTTTACTGAGCATGTAAGCGGCCAAGACTTGTGATTTTAAGTTTTCATTCAACATGTATCAGCAACATCTTCTTGTTTTGTCGCCAATAAGATGAGTTTTCATTACTTATCAGAATAAGATTTACATTTTGTCTCTGGTTTTTGGTATTACAAAATCTTATGATAGTTGCATCTACCCCCTAAGTATGTTAACAGTCATTTATAATGAATTGCTGAACTCTTTATCTGTTTTAAGGAATGTCACTACGTTGTGAATGTGAACTCCCAGCTCCACTTTGACTACTCTTGAGTTTCTTGCTACTCTTCTGTTTCAGCATCTCCTTGATCTCTGCCTCCTTCGTATCCACAACTTTGATCAACTCCTTGAAACTCGGCGCTCGTAAACCTCTCGCTGATCGAGGTGTCTCAGTCACTTCACACGCCCTTTCCTCGTCCCCACTATCTGGTAACAACCTCTGGTACTGCCAGAAAACCCTCCAGAAGAAGACAGTGAGCGCCACGAAGCAGGTGATGCCACAGATAAGGAAGAGTCCCCAGAAACTCTTGAGCGAAAGCTGAGAGTTCTCGCTGTTTGAGATCTGCATCGAGCATTCATGTTTGTAGTTAAGCCATTTCCTGTGTATCTTCTCAAGCTCGCCTTCTTCAGAGAGCTGCAAGATAGCCGTCGACATGTCTACTGCTAAAGGAGAGTCTCTCTGGAATGCCTGCAACGTCAGGTTTCAGAGACTTTAATTTAAAGCAAGAGTTATATAGACAAAAAGCTAAAAGCGGTTTGGACATACAAAACCCCAGCCTGTGCGTGTGAACTCTTGTCCTACAGTACGGTACTTGCAGTTGCTGTTTGTCAAAAGGACTTCGATGTAAGGAAGCTCGTCTACAATAGCTGCAACACCGCCAGCTTTGGGACCAAGTTGAAGAGCAGAGAGGTAGTGTTCTTCGTCTCTTAGTGGAACAATTCTATGAGGAGCTATGTTAAGTTCGTTGACCAGATAGTTTCTAGCGAAAGTACCGTCTTGAACTCCAATTGGTTCATTGCTAGTTATCAAGCTATCTATTCCTGCAATTCGAGATGTGAGCTGTTGAACGGTTAGGATCGAAGTGAGACTAGCTGTGTAGCTTGAGTTGATGATCAGAACAACGAATAGCCATATGATTAACACCAGCCTCCCCAATGAGCTCACCGTGTTTTCTCCTGAAAGATCAAAAGGAAAAGGCTAAGCAAGCTCCAGTGTTGAATCCATTGATCCTCTTGCTAGTGTATATACTTACTATGAGAGAAGAACATGGTGGAGAAGCTAAACCAGAAGATGGTAATGAGTTGACGCTTAGGAGGACCTCTGAACTCCTGGTTGAATCTGTGTTCAAGAATCCATACGATGGCTCCCACCAAGAGAAAGAAAGCTCCAGTGACAGCCCACATCTCCACAGTGAATGGTTTCAGGAATGACCAGGGACTAGACTTAGCCGCCTTAACCGGAGCCACCACCACAAGCCCTGATTCTATAAACGGCTGTGTGAAATCCACAAACCTTGTTCTGTTTGTAGTAATCGTGATATCTCCCACAGCCACATCAAAGTTCTGCAGGAAAAAAAAATCATTGATTAACATCTTTTGTAAGCTGTGGTCTTGATATTGAGCTGTATAGCTTACTCACATCTGCAACAACTTCATTGACTAGGTTGTTGTAAGAAGGATTCTTCTTCCCGTCTCCATATAGTATATAGTTTCGTGGAACAGGATAAGGAAGCAACTCTAACGCAGCTTCAAAGACATCTACACAATAGCCTCTAACACCAGGCGGATTCTTGTCCTTAGAGACATAATCTTTATAGCTCACACGGTTAGGCACCGCGATTTTCAGCGGCTTTCCGTTGTTAGGAAACACCCAACCACGAGGAGGCTTAGTGACTTCACCTGGCCATATGATTCCATGAAGACGTTGGTTTGCTGTAGATGTGTTTGGAGGCTTAGAGTACAATGTCTCCGGAGACACCACTGAGAGACCTGAATGATTTGACCAGTAACCAACTCTGCGTGGACCTGTGCCTTCTATGTTTAGAACTTCGTAAGCCGGGTTAAACCGGTTCCTCTCTGAATCAAACTGGATTGGTCCGGTGACACCAGTATGATTCATCCCAAGAATGATCTCCAGAAGCTTCTTGCCTTCGTTGAACACACTTAGTGCTGATAACTGAATGCTGCTATCACTTGTTCTGTGCAAGTTCGGATCGTTGGAGAAGGTTATTGTATTGTTGTCTCTGAAGAAAACATCGAGGGCACGAGCGATCAACCAAACAGAATCATAAGCATACAATGCATAAGAGTTGAAGCCATCTTTGGGTCTAAGATTCTTCCATCTCTCCATAAACTGTCTCTTCTTAGTACTCTCTGTTGTGTAATGACGAAAAGCAACCACTCCTTGCAAGAGATCCATTGTTTCTGAACCCACAGGCTCCATGGAATCCAAAGCTGTAGGAAGCCAGTCCGTTGTGATCCAGACATAACCGTTTTCCATCATTCCAAGAGACTTAGCCACCGAGAAAACGTTTAAACCAGAGTCAGGATTCACATGGACAACGTAGACCCGAGACGCCATCAGGTTAACAGAAACCAAAAGGCTTTCTATGGAGGTGGAATCTGCACCGGGTGTGATTGCAGCTTTGTAAGAGATCTTGGAGCGTTTCTTGGCCAATGCATCGCTTAGAACAGATACGCCGTTTCTACCGTACTCATCATCAACGTATATGGCAATGACTTGTCTCCATCCGGAGTAGGATATGAAGTCTGTGATGGCATTCATTTGGAAGTAATCGTTCTGCGTGGTGCGGAGGAAGTAAGGGTATTGGAGAGAGGAGAGAGTTGGATCCGTTGCTGCGAATGACAGGAGAGGTACATGAAGCTCGTTAGCTACGTAGGAGATCATGTGAGCGATTCCTGAAGATTGTGGACCAATGGCTGCAACCACTTGTGTTTCCATCAGCTGCAAAGCTACACCATAAAAAAAAAGAAACATGATCATTTTGCTATAATTTTATAGAGAGGAGAAGCAGTTTAATACCTCCCATGGTGCCTATGAATCCACTGCAGTTAGAGTCTTGAAAGACTATATTAAGCTTGGTACCCTTAAGTACGGTCTGGTCTGCATTTACATCATCCATTGCGGCTTTAAACGCTGGTTTAGCCGCTCTTCCGATGAAAGAATCATAAGTAAACAGAGCTCCAACATTTACAGAGCTTGGTCTCTGCGGTAATGGTGGAGAAGTAGAAGAAGAAGAAGAGTTTCTTGAGAGAACGCTTTTACCAGCACATTCCTGTGTAACGACCAACAAGACAGAAACACATAACAACACAAGTCCCATTGCTTTCACCATGGAAACTCCTCTTATCATCATGAAGAGCACTGAGTTTTCTATTCCCCTGGGCTTATGTAACCATTTGATTATTTGAAATGATACCTGGAGCATGAATCAAAATCAAGATTTTACAAAAAAAAAAAAATAAATAAATAAGCCAAGAACTGGTCCAGAGAATCTAGTGAAAGAAGGCAAACAAACCAAGAAATCAGGAGTTAGATTTTGTAGAGATTGGTGGATACACACACTTGTGTCTGTATGAGGCTTTTGGATTCTGTAGAGAGAGGTGCTTGCATGTGAAACTAGAACTGAAAGATAAAGAAGTGTAAGAGGGCCATCTTAAAGATGATTTGCAAAAAGGAAAAAGAAGCAAAAAGCGTAATTAATTCAGTGAACAGAGAATCATACGGTGATGGCAGTGCTATGTCAACTAATTAAAGATTATTCTTTTCACAAATCAAATAATTAAAACATAAAACCAAGCTAAAAATATCGGTGATATTCCAACTTGAATAAAATAAAATATTTTTTATTCTGCAGAACATGGCAGTGGCCAGTGAGTGGTTGAAGAATGAATGATGTCAAAAGATGATTTTCTTTATTTTATTAAACTTAATTAATTTGTACATGAAAATATACTATCAAATTTTAAAATTCTTGAAATAAGATTTATTTGAGATCTTTGGACCAAAACTTGGGAGATGAATTCTAAAATTAAAGAAGAAGCAACCTTGGAACAAGTGCGAGCAATCAACAAGCTTGAATCAGAAATCGATATATTATTCTGGAGTAAACGAGTGAGTTAGCACTTGAGCATGAAAAAGAGAGACAAAGAAAAGAGGAAGAAGAAGCAGTAGCAGTAGAAGAACTGTTTACTCAAGCTCAAGCAAAGAATAATCAAAATATTCTCTATTTTTTTTTCTTTTTATGATAATTGTCTTCTTGTATTTCAAATATAGAAATCAAATATATTGAACTTTGTTCTGGAGTGGTCACTGTGGTAGATGTAGGCCAAGGTGTGGGGTACCATCCATGCGTTTCTTGTCTACTCATACTATTGAGGAATCAAATTGTATTTTTAATTTCCTTTTTCCCTTTGTCAAATTGATCCATTCTTTTCTCGTGTTAGGGGGACGTGTTAAACCATGTTTCCATTTTGATATTAAATAAGTCAAGTAATATAAGTACTTTGCAATTGTTATTAGTTAAACCCACACTTAACAAGAGACATATTCACCCATAAACAATTAAAGTTAGTTATACTGTTAGTTTTGAGACCCATATTTTTCATGTAGTAAAAAGGTGCATGAAACACATGGAGTCGAATATTCGTTGTCTTTATTATATAGCTCATAAAGGAATATTATAAAGTACAGATGCATTTGTAATAAGTTGAAATTATGAAATTTAGCGTGTTATTAGTTAACAAACTATTGAACCCCAACAGAACATTTCTATTCAGAGATGACAAAAAGTATTCGGCCAAAAGAAATCTAGACCAGTAGAATATATAGTTAGATTTTCCTACTTTTAGTCGTAATTTCTCAAGTTGTTGTTTGAATTTTTCAGTGTGTGAGGGCCCTTATCATCTTCTGCTATCTTCCATGTGTTTTATTTGTCTAGTTAGATACAGCCATGTCTATCAACTTCAGTTGATCTCACATCCACCTTGATTAGGCTTATCTGTTGATAATGGGCCCAAATGATATAACAGGCCTTCTAATAGTTAAATAATGGGCCGTAAAAGCAATCATTTCAAAGATATACAGACAAATAGAACGGTAGATAAGTCCTTTTGGAAAAACAACTCTGTTCTTCGCTCCATCCTCTCCTTCTCTGGAGCAGAGCCCCGTCTCTCATCAATCCCAGCAATGGCTTCCTCAGTCGTATCTTCTTTTCAGCCAAGGTAATGCGGAGATGCTAAATCCTGGTTCCAATTCAGCTCATGTATGATTTAGATATCTGGTAGAGCTATTACATTTCTAGAAATGTTTTTATTTTGTTTTGTCTGAAGAAAGATAGATACTTTGACTTTGTTTAGGTCATCATTTTTGGGAGACAGAAACGTGTTCAAGGTCTCACCACCACCGTTTGCTCAAGTGGGTTTCTCCAGCAAGACCATAGAGTGCAAAGAATCAAGAATAGGAAAGCAACCTATCGCAGTACCATCCAACGTAACCATCGCGTTAGAAGGCCAAGACTTGAAAGTGAAAGGCCCATTAGGAGAGCTCGCGCTAACTTACCCGCGCGGAGTTGAGCTCACCAAAGAAGATTCGGGTTTCTTGAAAGTCAATAAAACCGTAGAAACTAGAAGAGCCAACCAAATGCACAGCCTTTTGTGCTTTGTAGGTATGCACAGCCATATGTGCTTTGTAGGTATGCAGATATCGTATGGTAGAGGACGAGTTCAGCAATCCTTCTGTAACCGAAATTCAAAAGTGTTTAGCGGACGAGGATTACAGGTGCGAATGTCTTCACAGAGTCTGTCCTTTTCATATGAATACTAAAGCATCAACTGTTTTAAAAATTGACCTTTGTACAGAACAGTTGCTCTTTTGTTAATCGTCTCATGATACGCATTATAAGATGCTGTGATTGAATATTGCGAAACTGCTATTTATTTAGTCAACCTAAGCTAACCGAAAATTTTTAGTACCATCTTAGGCTTATACAGCAGTAAAATAGATTATGGTTTTCTAGGGTTGCATGTTGAAGCCAGTTGTTAGCTCTTATGCCAATATTGTTTATTGTTGCAGTGGTGCAATGGGATTGTATGTTCTTCTTAGGGCTGTGGACAGATTCACTGCGAACTATAATAAGTTTCCTGGCCAGTTTGATGGGTAAGAAACTCATTATGCAACAAGCCAAATCCTATTTCTGTACAATTGGTCCTTATTTAGCTATCAGTAATAAGCAATATATATATATATATATATATATATATATGTGTAGAGGAATGGATGAGGACATATCTCGGTTAAAAACTACTGCCTTGAGTCTTCTTGCCGACTTGGGCTGTAACGGCTCAGTAGTGCCCGATGATCTTATCAGTGAGATGTGTCGCTTTGGGGCCTCAGAGCTTCATGTGGTTGCTGCCTTTGTTGGGAGGAATCGCATCCCAAGAAGTCATCAAGGTTCATACTTGCTTCTTATTTCTCTGAACTTAATTGCTTAAAAGCACTAGCTCTAAGAGATAATTGAACTTGTTGGTGTGTGTGTGTATCTCTCTTTCTCTGTATTGCAGCTTGTCACAAAACAGTTTGTTCCGATGTTGGGTACGTACATCTTCAATGGCATTGATCACAAGTCTCGGTTATTGACACTGTAGAAGATCTTCACTTATTGGCTTGAAGCAGGAAGAAGATCTTTATTATATCTTTTTAGATACAAACTGTTAAAAAGAGAGTGGCTAATGTTGTTTTAGCATATCAGATGATAGAGGTGAGAAAACTAATTGGTTTGGTTCTTTTTGTTATTTTATGAATCAAGCTTACCCGGTTTAGGTTCTCTCTTTTCCCATGAGATTACAACATTTCTTTAAGATGTAATAAGCATATATTCAAGCATGCATGTATACAATTTACATACATGATTAATTGGAAGTGAATAATGATTGGTGGCTTTAGTTGGGGAAATAGTAAACATTAAATATGCATAGTAATTGATTTAGACAATGTACACCTTACAAATGCATGTGAGCGATATTTAATTTCTCTCTAGATTTTACCGTTGACTTTGTCGGCATCGTGGACTCTCACTAATACTAAATTGAACTTTCCCATGACCATATATAAGCCATCATTGACGTGTAACCTATTACCCATGGTAAATGTGAGTGAAAACAAAGGAAAATTTGAAATAAATAAATAAATTAACAAAAGTAAGAAACCATAACATTTAAGTACTAGAGTTATTAACTACCACATCAGAAGACAGAAATATTCCAAAAGAACTAGTTCTGGTTTTATACTATTTGTTATTGTTTATGGTGTAATATATAGCATTAGCACTTCTCGGATATTAGGGTCAACTGTCAAGTGTCAAATAGTGATGATTTGAAATGTCAACAAGTTTTGGATAATAAAGAAAAGTAAATAATGAGCAAAATTAGAGATCGAAAGCTACTGATGAGAGTCTGAACTAAGTAAGTGTAGGTCTACTTTGACTATAGAGGAAACAATTTTCATTAAATGTATCCCGCCAATGGCCCAACGGCCCCAAACGCGTAGAACGTAACATGCATGGGGATCCATATTAATAGCTTCTTCATCCACTTGCTTATTATTGTTTACCATCTTAAGATTCATCTATATACTATAAAAGGCAATGTTTGGTTCCAGTAGCTGAGACACTACAGGAAAAAAAGAAAGAGAAGATACATTATAGTTTGTTCTCTAGAGATGGAACTTAAGAGGGTTGCATTCTTGATTCTTTCTTTAGTTTTGCTTCATTTGAGTGTGGAATGTGTTCTTGGGGATGGGTCTGTGGTGAGTCCTGCGAGGTATAGGGACGATGATTGTAGGTGGGGCCGGAGGTGTGGTGGACGTGGCCGGTTTGGACGCGGTGGCGGTGGAGGTTTCGGAGGAGGTGGAGGCAGAGGTGGTGGTGGCGGTATCGGGGGTGGTGCAGGACACGGTGGAGGGTTTGGAGCTGGAGGTGGAGTTGGCGGCGGAGCGGGAGGAGGAATTGGTGGTGGAGGTGGATCTGGTGGCGGTGGAGGTATTGTTGGTGGCTCAGGTCATGGCGGAGGATTCGGAGCGGGAGGAGGAGTTGGTGGAGGAGCTGGTGGGGGGATCGGTGGTGGAGGTGGAGCTGGTGGCGGTGGAGGTGGGGGTGTTGGAGGTGGTTCCGGTCATGGTGGTGGATTTGGAGCTGGAGGAGGAGTTGGTGGCGGCGCCGGTGGAGGATTAGGTGGTGGAGGTGGAGCCGGTGGCGGTGGAGGAGGAGGTGTTGGAGGTGGTTCCGGCCATGGTGGCGGATTTGGAGCAGGAGGTGGAGTTGGTGGTGGAGCTGGAGGAGGAATCGGGGGTGGAGGTGGAGCTGGTGGCGGTGGAGGCGGAGGTATTGGCGGTGGTTCCGGTCATGGCGGTGGATTTGGAGCAGGTGGTGGGGTTGGTGCAGGTGGAGGAGTTGGTGGTGGTGGAGGAGCTGGAGGGGGTGGCGGCGGTGGTGCTGGGGGAGGATCCGGCCATGGTGGTGGATTTGGAGCGGGAGGAGGAGTCGGTGGTGGTGGAGGAGTTGGTGGTGGTGGCGGCGGCGGCGGAGGTGGAGGCGGTGGTGCTGGTGGTGGATCCGGTCATGGTGGTGGTTTTGGAGCTGGAGGGGGAGTTGGTGGTGGAGCGGGAGGGGGTGTTGGGGGAGGCGGTGGACTAGGTGGTGGTGGAGGAGGTGGTGTGGGCGGTGGATCTGGACATGGTGGTGGATTTGGTGCTGGAGGAGGCATTGGGAACGGTGGTGGTATTGGTGGCGGTGCTGGTGGAGGTCATGGAATAGGACATGGTGGAGGAGGAGGCTTTGGGATTGGAATAGGAATTGGTGTTGGGGTTGGTGGAGGCTCCGGTCAAGGTTCTGGCAGCGGAAGCGGTAGTGGCGGTGGCAGGCACCGTTAATCAGAGCTCTTATTAACACACTCGCGTTTAGTACAACTACTACTACGTACTTGTTATTCTACATTTGTCATGCATAAAAACAAAACCAATGTATGCTGCATTTTTCATTTCAAGATGTGTTTTCTTCTATTTTTGTGTAAGAATGTTTTGGGAAAAACCAATAAAAATATTGAATACGGCGGTTTACAGCATTTTTGGCCTAAATTCTGCACGTATATTCATTTATCTAATCAGGACAGCATTTTTGCCCAGTTTCTAAACTGAACAAATCAAACATTTTTCCACGGTTTATTTCTCTCCGATGTAATAATACACGACTTCACAATGAATCAACTCGTTTTTTTTTTGAGAATAAAATTAACTTGTTTTGCCTACACATAGGCCCATCTACTTCAATTTTGAGGTCCTATCGTCAGATATCTCTCCACCGGACCACCAAACCAACATTATACGGAATTTAACTTTTATAACCACATGGCTACCAATATTTAGACAACTTTTTGTTTTTGCTAAAATTTGGTGCATTAAATTTAAATGTGGCAAGAGTTACAAAGCTCTAGTGAAAATTAAATACCCCATGCTAGCAATCAGCTGAATCTTTTACGAACCCAAATTTATGGCCCAAGCAAAGACCAATAATAGACCAAGAAGGTTAGGTGGGCTGCTGGAATATTTAGCCAAGTTACTGCGGGCAACTCGATTTTGGTCGAGATCAACATGTCTAACGTTCACAACGTAAACACGTGTAAACTTCCTTATAAAGCATGCATGAATTCAGTCTTTTGTTGTTAAACTATTTGGGTTCATTGTTCATATCTGTGACCCGTTCTTGTCCTCGATGATATTTAGAAATCAAATCCTGAAGCCAATCCACAGGGTGGTAACCTCGACCTCGAGATAATATATTTTAGTGATGTTTTTGGCCATTTGATGTATCTATGTCATCATTCTTCAACCGGTTGTGTCTTTCTTATCATCTTCCAATACTTAAAGACACATTTTTCATCGCTTGAAAGGAAGAGGCCATTTGGAGCAAGGAATAACATGTGGAACATTTTTTCATGTGTAACATCGGTAATGTGAAATCATATATCTAAATAAATGGACTGTGTGAACAGTGAACTCATATATCGGAATGGCTGAAGTTTCCAACAGATCATATTTTAAATATCCCGATTGAGCATGTACCAGACTTAATTGACAGATCGTGCTCCAACAGTTAATTTTTTTGCAACTGTTTATATGTCACCACTTACTGAGTCGGTTTAGGTTTGGATCAGGTTACTAATATCCGGTTCAGGTTTGGATTGGATGGGCCAGATTTCTTACATCCCCAAATCCACTAGATTGGTTCAGTGTCATATACTCACTCATTCATGGTTGGCACCATTCAATAATCATAAAATAGTACTAAATTAGCCGCAAACTATGAAACAAACATATTTAATTCACAATATAACTATCACGAACATTTCAATATTTGACATGATGAGATGTTGTGAATTTTGAATTAAACAGTAGATATATTAGATTATAAATCTACTATACCTCTCAACCGAGGTCGTTTTCACAAGTAATAGTGATTTAAAATCGTAGGTAGGTTATATTTTATAAGTTGATAATTATGACTTTGAATTAGTCTTTGAAGAAAAAGAAGGCAGTTTTTTTTTCCGGTCTCATTTCTCAAAAGGTCAATAGAAAAATTAAACTTTATAAGTCACTTTGTCTCTTTGTATTTGATATTCTTGATTATGATATTTACACAAATCATGTCGCTATTCAAAGCTTCATCATTCTGCATACGAACACTTTTCACCTTAAAGCTACATTATACTCACGCGTAAGTAGCAAAGTCTGATATGTTTAAAGAAAAGTTTTACGTTTCACATGTGAAAATTAATAAGAAATCAATAGGGATCACTATATTTGTGGCACTTCCACATTTATGGCCACGTACTGGTGATATTTTTTTTTCCTTTTGAGTTGGATTTCAAATCGTTGCATCTATAATCAATACTCTCGCTTTTAAAACCGGCCATTTTTAGGTGGGAAGTGGGGTTCATCGTTCACCACTGTATTTATCATCTCCTCTCCATTACAAATTACTGTCAGTTCCACAAATATTTGTCCTCTTAAAATAAGAATAATAATATCGTAGAATATTAGATTGGTTTATACATCAATGGATACTACTTGTACATATGCATGTTGTTTGTTTTTCGGGATATACAAATCGACCATCTGAGTGTAAAATGTAGTACAACTGTAAATGTTGATGTATAAACCAATCTAAATTAAAATTATGTTTCTTTTTGTCTTTAGTAAAAGCTAAAATGATACTAATTGACGACATTCTATCTTTGGTTAAAACTATAGTTATAAAAAAACACGTTAACATAGCAATAATATAGTATGTCAGTTTGTAGTATGTTGTGTTACCATTTAGACTTTGCTATGGTAGAATGCCTGTGAGATAAAAGAAATAGTAAAATGAATGTTGCGGGAAAAAGTAAAGAAAATTCGTAGTTCGCATTAAATATTACTTATACAAATTAATGTTGACAAAGAAGAAACTTTATGAAGTGGACCATATATGTTTACGTACTTATTTCCCTAAATAAAGGGCAAAACATAAACGCTCTTAATAACACATATGGAAGTTTGTGCATCACAGCTTCTCGTTTCTCATAATCATACCCTCTCTATCTCTCTCATAACAAGAAAAAGTTAAAATATGAATCCAGGACGTCTTCTTTGTTTCATTGGTTTTATCTTCCTCGTTGTCTCATCTGAAGCTTCAAGAATTCACGTTGAAAGACGAGGCTTCTTCTCCCAACCTTTCTCTAGCCAAGAAAGAGGGTTTCTCCCTTCTCAACCCACCCTGCCGGTCATCGGCGCCGGAGAAATCTTACCGGAGAAAAGGAAGGTGAAGACGGGATCAAATCCTTTGCATAACAAGCGATGAGGAAAAGTCAGATAATTAGTTTGGCTAAACACTTTTATATCTCTCTCTCTTTGTTTTATTAACCACGTAGATATATACCACATGTGTATATCTACCACACATACTTTAATGTAGGGTTTCTACAATCTTTTTGTTTATTCTCTTCTCAATACTTAGATGTTTATAAGATGAGAGAGCGTGAATCAATCAACATCTTACATCCAGATTTAGTTCATCGTATATATTTCTGTTGAAGAACACTTGTAATGACTTTAAATAAAACGTAATGGTTTTTTTTCTTGGTCGAACAACTTATGATTCATAAAAGTCTTACTCCTCTAAGGAGGAGGGATTGTCTACAAGAGTAAGCACTGACTTTGCCACAGAGTCAGCTTCAGAGTTTTCAAGTCTAGGAACATGAACAAAGGAAATAGTCTCAAAAATAGAACTGAAATGATAGATGTCAAATAATATCCCAAAAAGAGCTGGTCTTGATTCTTTAGCCTTCACTATGGAGATGATGACCTTGGAATCAGACAGCACTGTAAGTGATCGAATATTTGACGAGGCAGCCTTCATGACTGCGGAACGAACAGCAATGGCCTCGGCCATTAGCGCTGAAGAAATAGAACATTGGGCAAAACTGATGGTAGGCAGTGGTGGAAAGATGTCCCCTTTGAAGATTCCTCCGATACCGCAGATGCCTGTGGTTTGGTTCCAGGCTGCATCTACCCAGAAGGCAGCTCCCGTGACTCGACGTGGGAGGGTTGTAGGCGCCGCTAGAATGTTGGTGTGTGGTTGTTGTACTGCGGATCTCATCTCTTGGGCCGCTTGCCACTCCTTTGCGTCCAAGATGGATTTCTAAATAACTTCCATGGCTGAAAAGGATCTGTCATCAAAACACAGTTTGTTACGAGTTTTCCAAAGATTCCATAAAACCCAAGACCATAATGGCACTGAGAGGCCCACAGGAGGGAGTGAGATCACCCTACTACTATCAATGAGTATAGTAGCAAGCGACGTGGTGTTAATGCTCGGTATGAGCGCTAGTGGGGCTAGATCCCAGACTTCAATCGCAAAAGGGCAGGTCCTAAAAACATGGTTAGTTCGTCGGATTTGACCAAAAACTTAATTACGATTCTTTTAGACCATGATTCTCTTATTTAAGAGACGTCTCTTAATTTTTTCTAGTTAAAAACTAAGAGATTGTTTTTTATTTTTGCTAAGAGACATCTCTAAGAAACCTGCATTAATCATCCTCTTATAAAGTTTGGTATTGTTGACATATATAAATAATTATTCAACTTTTGACATGGGACTACGTTGTTGCGCTTGCGTTAAGGAATTAGTGCAGCTGAGATACTGGTTATAGAGATGCAGAGCAGTGAAGTTAACATTACTCAAGTGGTACTCAACAGTAGCGCTACTCAACAGTTTGATTAATGGGTACTGTAGAAAAAGAGAGGCTTGATGATGCATTTAGGATTTTTAATGTGATGGAGAAGAAGTGGTTACAAGCTGATGTTTTTAGTTATTACAACTTAACAAGATTGCTAAAGGCAAAGCAGTGGTTGTTCAGGAGGATTGATAGAGACGTGAAGAGAACACATTTAAAGTGATTGGCATAAAAAAAGAACATCAACCTAATGTTCTCACTTGCAATGTGATGATCAATGCCTACTGCAAACAGGGGAAAAGTAGAGCCCTTAAGAACTTGGGTAAATGCTAAAACCAATGCTTTGCATCTACATCTTTTTGCAACAGAGTTGGGGTCATAATCATTCAATACTAAACCCTAAAGAATATAATATAATTTTAGGCCAAAACATGTAGAGGAAGTGGTATATTGAGAGTAACTATAGTACTACCAAGGAGAACTAAAGGTGTATACTTGTGTCAAGCAGTCCACGTACAAAGCTAAAACCAAGAGATCAAAGTTGATTGACTCAAGGATGCAAAAGACTCTGCTTTTGAATAGTAGTCGGTTGCCACATTTGTATTTATATGTTGACCACTGACTTGTACACATAATTAAGTGGTCCGTGTTTTGCCCCTAGTAAGCTACCTATCTTGTTCGGAAAATATAGATTGTGAGCCACACAGTGAAAACTTCCACAATTGAAGAGTCAAGCAACGTGACTTTGGCTCTTATCATCGTCATGCTTTATACTTTATATACACTCTTAAGTTGTTTTGGCTGAAAAAAAAATTATACAATCAAGTTTCTTCTTCAATGTCTTTGTTTTGTTTCAAATCTTTATTTTCCAAAATGGAGAAACCGTGTTTCCATGTTTCTTCCATCTCATGTTTCCTCTATTGTGTCTTCATCTCCAGCTTCTTTATCGACAATCTTGTTTCTCTCTCCTTTCCTCATCCGGACCAAATTGAGATCCTTATGGCTTTTAAGAACGAGTTTCCAATCCTCAAATGCGACTTCAATAAGTTTCCTGCCTCAGAACAAAAGACAAAATCTTGGACCAGCAAAGACGTTAAGTCCTTTGATGGAGTTGTATTTGATAACAATACTGGTGTAGTGACGGAATTACATCTACGTGGTGCATGTCTCAGTGGCAGTCTCAGTGCTAATAGTAGCCTTCTCAGATTCCACCACCTGAGGTACCTTGATCTCTCTTACAACTACTTTGACTCGCTTTCATTTCTCCCCGAACTTGGAAAACTCGCAAACTTAGAGTCCTTGGATCTTGCTTATATGGGGTTAGTTGGTGAAATTCCATCCTCAATCAGTAGCCTAAACCAAGTTAGGGACTTGACCCTTTCCGGTAACGAGCTTATCGGCAGTTTTTCCCCTCTACTCAATCTATCAAGGCTCTCTTCTTTAGATCTATATGATAATCTATTTTCTGGAAACGTTCCTTGTTCTCTACTTACCATGCCTTTCCTGTCAAGTCTTGATTTGAGCCAAAACCATCTCATAGACTCTCTTGAAACTATGAATTGCTCTTCATCATCTAAGCTTGAAACAGTAAACCTTAGCAACAACCGTCTCAGTGGTCGGATCCTAGAGCCTCTCTCAAAATTAACAAACCTCAAGAATCTCTATCTATCTTTTCAGAACACAACCGACCCAATCAACTTTGTCTCCTTGGGCTTCAAATCTTTAGAGTTACTTGATCTTTCCGGGTTTGCTATATCAAGGCTTAATACCGGTTACTCTAATTTGAACACACTATACTTGAATAACTGCAGCAACAACGAGTTCCCCACATTTATTAAAAACCTACAGAAGCTGGAACTTTTGCAAATTTCATACAGTAAACTCAAAGGAGAAGTGCCTAAATGGTTATGGAGTCTGCCTTCTTTGAATTTATTGTTTCTGTCTGACAACTCCCTTGATAGCTTTGAAGGCTCGCCAACAATGCTTCTCAATTCGTCGCTAAAGGTATTAGATCTTACGTCAAACGCTTTTCGAGGATCTCTTCCTATTATTTCACCGAGATTGGATTTCATGCTTGCATCGAATAATAGTTTCACAGGAGAAATACCTCTTTTGTTGTGCAATCAAGGCTACCTACATGTCCTTGATCTAGCGCACAACCATTTCAGTGGTTCAATTCCCCAATGCTTGATTAACTCATCAGTACAACATTTGGATCTCGGAAACAACAATCTCATTGGGAGACTCCCTGACATATTCGACGAAGGTGGCTTCCTAAGAACACTTGACGTTAGCCACAATCAAATAACTGGGAAGCTTCCAAGATCTCTTACAAATTGCACAGACCTAGAGTATCTAAACGTAGAGGGTAATAGAATCGCGGACACCTTTCCGTTTTGGTTGAAGCATCTACCGAACCTAAAAGTCATGGTCCTACGATCAAACATGTTCCATGGTCCTATCTATTCTCCTCAACATCCTCTATCATTTCCACAACTGCGGATGGTGGACATATCCCGTAACAAATTCACCGGAAGCCTACCACATGATTACTTTGTCAATTGGAGTAAACTCTTGATCAGTACTCCTCAAGAGGAAGAAAATATTATGTACATGGGAGATGATTACTGGAATGGCTATCATCCTTCCATGTATTTGAGAAACAAGGGAATAAATATGGAGCTGTAAAAGATCTTTTTGGCCTACACATCCATGTTCTCTGAAAACAAATTTGGAGGACATATTCCAGAATCCATAAGCCTTTTGAAGTCGCTTACTGTGCTCAACCTATCCAATAATGATTTCACAGGTCATATTCCATCCTCTTGGGCTAATCTCACGAGTCTCGAGTCACTAGACCTATCTCGGAACCAACTCACTGGAAAAATACCGCAGGAGCTAGGAACTCTTTCGTTCTTGGAGTACATTAATGTTTCACATAACAAACTCACGGGACAGATACCACAGGGCACACAGTTTGGAGGACAGCCTAAATCATCTTTTGAAGGGAATGTCAATCTTTGTGGTCTTCCTCTTCAAAATAGTTGCTTCAGGGACAAGGTACCATCAACAGCAGAGGCACAAGAGCCAGAACCTTCAGAGCAAGAACATGTATTGAATTGGAAAGCAGTGGCAATGGGTTATGGTCCTGGAGTCTTGTTTGGACTGTTGATTGGACAAGTTTTCTATTCGTACAAACCGGTGTTGTTCTACAAGCTGTTTCGTCTTTGAAATGATGTTTATGCATTTGGTTTTGTTGAAATAAGTGTAACGGTTTCTGTGATCTTTCCAACCCAGATATGTATGTGTGTGTTTTAAAAAGAAAGATATGTATGTGTGTGAGTGAGTGATATCGACATAGATATGTATGTGATACGTATTATCTCATGAAATGAAAGGAAGCCGTGCGTAGGGTTTTCTTTTCTCTCTTCCCGTTTCATTGTTAAGTTTCCTTACGCAAACATGAAAACAGAGAGGGTCTACTCTGTTCTTCCACAAAGACTGTCATAGGTACATGTTCTTCCTAGCTATGCTGGGGAAATTTGAAGATGGACTGGTCTATGCTGGATTTGGCAGCGTATCATTGTTGGCAGCAACGTTCTAAATACAGTTTCACGGTTGAGAGTGGAGACAAAGGGTAGAACCGATGGTTAAAACTTTGAAAAAGAAACAGGAGTAATGTATTACGCTGAAAAATAATCGTTTGAAAAGAACCGATGGTTAATACAGTTTCACGGTTGAGAGTGGAGACAAAGGGTCCACAACCTAAGATCCGTGAATGAGATAGCCAGTTATATCCTGCTCATCTTGCACATGTGAGAAACATAATCGTTTTACTAAGCTGAAAAATTCTATGGCTTTAGTTTCTGCCTCATGGCCCACTTTCTTTTATACTCTTAAAAAAAAAAGATCTCCCTGAGAGGATTGGGCAGTTCTTGTGACCTATCTAATATTCATCTAAAATTCTGATTAATTTGATAATTTGTTTCACAAATTAAATAAAGTTTTAGTAACATTTGCATAGTCAATCAAGGTTCTCTATTAGGTCCGACTTAGTCTAAAAATGTATACTTCTGTAAAAACAATCCACGTCCAAAGTTAAAACCAAGAGATCAAAGTTGGTATGGGTTGATTGACTCAGTGATGGAGAAGACTCTGATTTTGATTAGTAGTCGGTTGCCAAATTTGTCCACCTAGAATTGTGGGATCCACATTTGTATATATATATATATTGACCATTGACTTCTAACATACAAAATTGGTCCGTGTCTTGTTCGGAATATAGATTGTGAGCCACACAGGGGAAACTTCCACAATTGAAGAGTCAAGCAACTTGACTTTAACTCTTATCATCGTCATGCTTTATACTATACAGTATATATTATTGAAAGTTGTTTTAACTCTCCTCATCGTTAGGTTACACCTTACGCTATATATATTATTAAGTTGTATTGCCTGCAAAACCAACTCATACAAACCGAGTTTCTTCTTCAATATCTTTGGTTTGTTTCAAGTCTTTATTTTCCAAATGGTCAAACCGTGTTTCCTCTGCTGTGTCTTCGTCTCTAGCTTCTTTCTCAACTCTCTTGTTTCTCTTCCATCTCCTCTTCCAGACCAAATTGAGATCCTTATGGCGTTTAAGAACGAGTTTCCAGTTCTCAAATGTGACTTCTATAAGTTTCCTGACTCAAAACCAAAGACAAACTCTTGGACCAGCAGTGACGTTAACTCCTTTGATGGAGTTGAATTTGATAACGAGACTGGTGTAGTGACAGAACTAGACCTAAGTAGAGCATGTCTCAGTGGCAGTCTCAATGCTAATAGTAGCCTTTTTAGACTCCACCACCTCAGGTACCTCGATCTCTCTGTCAACTTCTTTGATTCCTCCTCATTCCTCCCCGAACTTGGCAAACTCACAAACTTAGAGGTTCTGCATCTTTCTAATATGGGCTTAGTCGGTGAAATTCCATCTTCATTCAGTAGCCTAAATCGTTTAACAAACTTGGACCTTACCGGTAACAAGCTTATCGGTGGGTTTTCCCCTCTATTCAATCTATCAAAGCTCTCTTATTTATCTCTTTCCTTTAATCTCTTCTCTGGAAGCATTCCTTGTTCTCTACTCACCATACCTTTCCTGTCATTTCTTGATTTGAGACAAAATCATCTCATCGACTCTCTTGAAATTATGAATTGCTCTTCATCATCTAAGCTTGACACTTTATGGCTTAGCAATAACCGTCTCAGTGGTAGAATCATAGAGCCTCTTTCAAAATTAACCAACCTCAAGGACCTCGACCTATCTTTTCAGAACACAACCTACCCAACCAACTTCATCTCCTTGGGCTTCAAGTCTATAGAGTCACTAGATCTTTCTAATTTGGGCTTAGTCGGTGAAATTCCATCCTCTTTCAGTAGCCTAAACCGTTTAACCTACTTGGACCTTTCCGATAACAAGCTTATCGGTGGTTTTTCCCCTCTACTCAATCTATCAAACCTCTCTGTTTTATATCTTTCCAATAATCTATTTTCTGGAAATGTTCCTTGTTCTCTACTCACCATGCCTTTCCTGTCAAGTCTTCATTTGAGCCAAAACCATCTCATCGACTCTCTTGAAACAGTGAATTGCTCTTCATCATCCAAGCTTGAATTTTTAAACCTTACGGAAAACCGTCTTAGTGGTCGAATCCTAGAGCCTCTCTCAAAATTAACCAACCTCCAAACACTAGACTTATCTTTTCAGAACACAACCGAACCAATCAACTTCGTCTCCTTGGGCTTCAAGTCTTTACGGACATTGTATCTTTCCGGAACTGCTATATCAAGGCTTAATACCGGATCACCAAATTTGAGCATTCTATACTTGGAAAACTGCAACATCAACGAGTTCCCCTCATTTATTAAAAACCTACAGAATCTGGATACTTTGGAAATGTCAAACAATAGACTCAAAGGAGAAGTGCCTAAATGGTTATGGAGTCTGCCTTCTTTGATGGGATTGTATCTGTCTCACAACTCCCTCGATGGTTTTGAAGGCTCGCCAGAAATGCTTCTCAATTCATCGCTTACATCGCTAGATCTGAGGTCAAATGCTTTTCGAGGATCTCTTCCTATTATCTCACCAAGATTGAAGTACATCCTTGCATCAAACAATAGTTTCACAGGAGACATACCTCTTTCATTGTGCAATCAAAGCTACCCAGGTGTCCTTGATCTATCTCACAACAACTTCAGTGGTTCAATTCCCGGATGCTTGATTAATTCGTCAATATATTATCTGGATCTCGGAAACAACAATCTCAACTGGAAACTGCCTGACATAGTCGACAAAAGTTGCTCACTGGAAACACTTGTCATTAGACACAACCATATAACTGGGAAGCTTCCAAGGTCTCTTACAAACTGCACAGACCTGGAGTATCTAAACGTGGAGGGCAATAGAATCTCTGACACCTTTCCGTTTTGGCTGAAAGAACAACCGAAGCTAAAAGTCATGGTCCTACGATCAAACATGTTCCATGGTCCAATCTATTCCCCTCAACATCAACTATCATTTCCACAGCTGCGGATGGTGGACATATCACGTAACCAATTCACCGGAAGCCTACCACAGGATTATTTTGTCAATTGGAGTACACCCTTGATCAGTACTCCTCAAGAGGAAAGAGAGCCGATGTATATGGGACATAATATCCGGTTTAGTTATTACCCATCCATGCATTTGAGAAACAAAGGAACAAACATGGAGCTGGAAAAGATTTTTAGGACTTACACCGCCATTGATTTCTCTGAAAACAAATTTGGAGGACAGATTCCAGAATCTATAGGACTTTTGAAGTCACTTATAGTGCTCAACCTATCCAACAATGGTTTCACAGGTCATATTCCATCCTCTTGGTCTAATCTCACAAGGCTGGAGTCACTTGACCTATCTCAGAACCAACTCACTGGAAAAATCCCACAGGAGCTAGCAACTCTCTCGTTCTTGGCGTACATTAACGTTTCATATAACAAACTCGCGGGCCAGATACCACAGAGCACACAGATCGGAGGACAGCCTAAATCATCTTTTGAAGGGAATATCAATCTTTGTGGTCTTCCTCTTGAGCACAGTTGCTTCAGTGACAAGGCACCAGAGAAACAAGAGCCAGAACCTTCAGAGCAGGAACAAGTGTTAAACTGGAAAGCAGCGGCAATAGGATATGGCCCTGGAGTCTTGTTTGGACTGTTGACTGGACAAGTTTTCTATTCGTACAAACCGGTGTTGTTCTACAAGCTGTTTCGCCTTTGAAAAGAAGTTTGTGCATTTGGTTTTGTTGTAATAAGTGTAAGGGTTTTTGTATTATCTCATGAAATGAAAGTCAGCCGTGCCTAGTTTTTCTTTTCGTTCTTCCCGTTTCATTGTTAGATTACTCGTGTATGTATGTTGATCGTTCATCTCTAATTAAACAAAACTGGTACTCAAATTTCCTTACATAAACATGGAAACAGAGTGGGCGTGTCTACTCTGTTCTTCTTCAAAAACAGTATACTCATGTCATATTATTTGCTCGAGCACGTGATACGTAAATGCTCTTCCTGGATCTGTTGCAGAAATGTGGCATTAAAAGCTAATGAATTGGAGAGAGACAGATACGGAACATCTGTGAATCCTAAAAAACTGAAAGCTGCTGGTGTGGTGCTTCAGCATTGTATGTTCACTTCTCTTTCTTTTCTTTTTGAACACTGGAGAGTTCTCTTTCTTATTGATCATAATATGTAGAAAAGGGAGGATTGATGATGCATTGAGAATTTATGATGTAATGGAGAAGAAGAAGGGGTTTCAAGCTGACGTTTCTAGTTATTACACGATGGCTAGAGGCAAAGCAGTGTGGTTGTTCATGATGATTGATAGATGCATGAGGCCTAAGACAGCTACTTATACTAATCTGATCGATAGTTACTGCAAAGAAGATAACTTTAAGGAGGCCAAAAGAACATGTTCAAAGCGATTGGCATCAAGAGAGAACATCAACCTAATGCTGTCACTTACAATGTGATGATCGATGCGCGTATTGCAAACATTGATCTTGCCTTGCTAAGAAAGTAAAAGCTGCTGACTTATTTTTCAAACCTCTGTTTCAAAGTCATAAGAGAGCCTTCTCTACAAGAAAGTAGACAATCTCCAAGACAAAAAGATTCCACCTTCACCACCGGATATTCAGCCGGACGTTCTTCCCGAGATTCTATTCCTCCCAGACTCTACGATCCTCCTCCTGACCCTTCTTCACTCTCCCATTTCTCCAAAATGGAATCTTCCTTCCGACCCAAACGCTGTCGTTTCTATTTCCCCTGACGGCTTTAATCCTCTCAGAGGTTACGTGTCTCTCTCTCCCTCAGGTCAAGTTTGGCGGCAGAAGGTTCATACTTTATCCAACTTATTAGGGTTTCCTAAACCTTTGGTATCTAGAAAGATTTGAACTTTGATTTTGGTTTTTTGGATTTGATTTTGATAGTTCGGTCTTGGCTTCAGCAGCTAATGAACACTGGAGAGTTCGTTCTCTTTTGTCTATAGAGAAGAACACCTTTTGTCTGGATTTGGGTTGTTTGATAGAGACAGCGGAACTGCAGTATTGATGTGTTCGTTGGTGTTTGAGGTGTATAAACAAAACCAGACTGCTACCAAGAATTAAACAAGAACAGAGCTGTAAGAGTCACGTCTGGTTTAAATTGACGTAAGAAACAAGACATGGTAAGCCCTACTTCGGATGGGTCCAGCTAAGACTTATTCACGTCCAATGGTCAGCAGGATTCCAAAACGTATGACTTGTCCGTTGTTTGCTTCCTTTGGTTGGTCGAATCAAAGTCTTCTGAATATAGATTGTGAGCCACACAGTGAATTAAACTTCCACAATTGAAGAGTCAAGCAACGTGGCTTTAACTATCATCATTATACTTTATACTATATATATATAAAGCTCGTTATATAAAGCTCGTTAGCTGCAAAACCAAATCATACATACCAAGTTTCTTCTTCATATCTTCTTTTAGTTTCAAATCTTAGTTTCTAAATGGTGAAACCCCAATTCCATGTTTCTTCCGCCACCTCTTTCTTATGGTATCTTCTTGTCTCCAGCTTATTTGTCAACAGTCTTGTCTCTCTACCCTTTCCTCGTCCGGACCAAATTGAGCTCCTTCTGGCTTTTAAGAATGAGTTTCCAATCCTTAAATGTAACTTCGGAGAACGGCCTGACTCAGAACCAAAGACAAAATCTTGGACCAGCAAAGACGTTAAGTCCTTTCATGGGGTTATATTTGATAACGAGACTGGTGTAGTGATGGAACTAAACCTATTTGGTGCATGTCTTAGTGGCAGCCTTAATGCTAATAGTAGCCTTTTCAGACTCCACCACCTCAGGTATCTCGATCTCTCTTTCAACTACTTTGACTCCTTCTCATTTCTCCCCGAATTTGCCAAACTCACAAACTTAGAGATCTTGCATCTTTCAAACTTGGGCTTAGCCGGTGAAATTCCATCCTCAATAATTAGCCTAAACCGTCTATGGCACTTGACCCTTTCCGGTAATGAGCTTATGGCAGTTTTGCTCCTCTACTGAATCTACCAAAGCTCTCTTATTTATTTCTTTCTGATAATCTCTTTTCTGGAAACTTTCCTTGTTCTCTACTCACCATGCCTTTTCTTTCAACTCTTGATCTGAGACATAACCATCTCAATGACTCTCTTGAAATTATGAATTGCTCTTCATCATCTACGCTTGAATGGTTAGACCTTAGAAATAACCGTCTGAGTGGTCGAATCATAGAGCCTCTCTCAAAATTGACCCACCTCAAACTCCTTGGCCTATCTTTTCAAAATACAACCGACCCAATCAACTTTGTCTCCTTGGGCTTCGAGTCTTTAGAGATACTGGATCTTTCCGGAAATAGTATATCAAAGCTTAATACCAGTTTCCCAAATTTGAAGAAACTAGCTTTGAATAACTGCAGCATCAGCGAGTTCCCCACATTTATCAAAACCCTCAAGAAGCTGGAGGTTTTGGAAATTTCAAACAATAGACTCAAAGGAGAAGTGCCTAGATGGTTATGGAATATGTCTTCTTTAAATTTATTGGAGCTGTCTCACAACTTCCTCGATAGTTTTGAAGGCTCGCCAAAAATGATTATCAATTCATCCGTCGAAGCCTTAGAGTCGAGGTCAAACGATTTTCAAGGATCTTTTCCTATTATTTTACCGAGATTGACGTTCATGCTTGCATCATATAATAGTTTCACAGGAAACATACCTCTTTGGTTGTGCAACCAAAGCTACCTACGCGTCCTTGATCTATCTCACAACAATTTCAGTGGTTCAATTCCGCAATGCTTGATTAAATCAGTAGGATATATGGATCTACAAAAAAACAATCTCAGTGGGAGTCTTCCTGAGATACTCAACAAAAGTGGCTCACTTAGAACACTTGACGTCAGCCACAATCAAATAACTGGGAAGCTTCCAAGGTCTCTTACCAATTGCAAAAACCTAGAGGTTCTAAAGTTGGAGGGCAATAGAATCGCTGACACCTTTCCCTTTTGGCTGAAGGATCTACCAAACCTAAAAGTAATTGTCCTACGATCAAACATGTTCCATGGTCCAATCTATTCTCCTCAACATCCTCTATCATTTCCACAACTGCGGATGGTTGACATATCGCGTAACAAATTCACCGGAAGTCTACCACATAATTACTTTGTCAATTGGAGTAAACCCTTGATCAGTATTTTCCAAGAGGAGAGAGAGCCGCAGTACATGGTATATAATTACTCGTATACTTTTTACCCATCTATGTTTTTGAGAAACAAAGGAATAAACATGGAGCTGGAAAAGATCCTTCTGACCTACACATCCATTGATTTCTCCGAAAACAAATTTAAAGGACAGATTCCAGAATCCGTAGGCCTTTTGAAGTCGCTTGTTGTGCTCAACCTGTCCTACAATGATTTCACAGGTCACATTCCATCCTCTTGGGCTAATCTCACAAGGCTCGAGTCACTAGACCTATCTCAAAACCAGCTCACTGGAAAAATCCCTCAGGAGCTTGCAACCCTATCGTTCTTGGAGTACGTTAATGTTTCTCATAACAAACTCACAGGCCAGATACCACATGGCACACAGTTTGGAGGACAGCCTAGATCATCTTTTGAAGGGAATCTCAATCTTTGTGGTCTTCCTCTTGAGCAGAGTTGCTTCAGTGACAAGGTACCATCAACACCAGAGGCGCAAGATCCAGAACCTTCAAAGCAAGAGCAAGTGTTGAACTGGAAAGCAGCAGCAATTGGATACGTTCCTGGAGTCTTGTTTGGATTGGCGATTGGACAAGTTTTCTATTCGTACAAACCAGTGATGTTCTACAAGTTGTTTCGCATTTGAAATGAAGTTTTTGAGTTTAATTTTGTTGAAATAAGTTGTAAGGTTTTTGTAACTCTTCCAACTTAGATATGTAAGTGATACAATAAATTATTTCATGAAATGAAATTCAGACGTACGTAGTTTTTTCTTTTGTTTCTTCATGTTTCATTGTTAGTTTACTCATGTGTTTGATTATTCATCCTTACACAAACATGAAAACAGAGGGGGTATACTTTGTTCTTCTACAAAGACTGTCTACTCTCTTATTAAGGGTTCTTGTAACCGGTTCCGACATAGATATGTATGTGTATGAGTGATGATATCGATAAGTTATTATCTCATGAAATAAAATTAAATCATTCATCCCTAATTAAATAAAATCAGGTACTCAAATTTCCTTGCACAAACATGAAAACAGAGGAGGTCTGCTCTGTTCTTCTTCTACAAAGACTGTTTATTTTATTTGCCTGAGCCCGTAATAGGCACACTGTTTGGCACCGGCGTTCTCACACAGCTTCTCGGTTGAGAAAAAGGGTCGATCACGGGAAGAGATTGAACTGTCTTAAAATTCCAAAGAGACAACCTGAGTTAAAAGCTGAATGAAACAGGAAAACTAGTGAAGATAAATCCTGATCTAGAAGATGATTAGAAATGAAGAAAAAATCATCCTGAAGAAAAAAGATTTGATTATGATGGATGAGGGAAGGTTGATGATGAATCATGAATGATGATGATGATGATGATGATGACGACAGAGAGAAAATATTAAAGAGGAATTAGGTTTAGTTTTTGATTGAACATTCCCAAATGGCTAATACCTAACATATATCGTGAGAATGATAACTAAACCTTGCGCAGGTTTACATTACGCTGGCTGGTTAACAATGATTGATGTCTACATCTGTTTCATCAAATTTATCAGAGAATCTGTTCAGAGGCTCTGTTCAATGACAAAGACTAAAAAAACTTGATGTGAAGAAGGAAATGTCAAACTAGGTTCAGTTTTCTCAACTTCACGACTTACTAATCTTATTGCTAATTGCAGATATCATATAAAATCACCTTTTACTGTAGAATAAAAGATTACTTAAGTCAAAAACTGTATAACTCCAAAAACTATACTAAAGGGTAGCTATACAAATTGTATGAAGAACAGCATAAGCTGTTATCGGTTTAAAGGGCTGATGCAGAGGAGCATATATATTTGGTTTCTTGTGCACGTTTATTTGCAGGTAACATTTTTTTTCTAAGGACATCTTGTCGTCTTAACGTTGGTAGCATAAGTATTGGATATTGTGGATGAAACAGAGTAACAAGACTTGTCTTTTTTCTTTTTCTTCTAGTGTTCAAGAATAAGGGAAGTGTTCAAGAATAAGGGAAGTGTTCACACTCGGTGGACGTAAGAATTACGTTTAAATATAATAGGAAAAAACGGAGACCACTCCAATATGGTAAGTGGCATGGTGGGGCCTGTGTGGAATATGGTAAGTGGCATGGTGGGGCCTGTGTGGAATATGGAGACTTGACACAGTTTCCATACATATTCGTTTTATATTCATCGCTTTCTTTCTCTATTCCTGACGACACAACGTAAGAGTCACGTCCAGTTATAATTAATACAGTAGAGATGACGAGAGAAAGTAAACACAAACCAAGAGATGTGTACTTGTGTCAAACAATCCACGTCAAAGTTAACTGTTTTGAGACTTAAAACTAGGGGTGGGCGTTCGGGTACCCATTCGGATTCGATTCGGATCTATTCGGGTTTCGGATTTTCGGGGTCAAAGATTTCAGTCCCATTCGGATGTTTCTAAATTTTGGTTCGGGTTCGGTTCGGATCTTTGCAGGTTCGGTTCGGGTTTGGATAATCCATTTAAATTATTTTAAAAAATTTAAAATTTATTATATACTTTAATTTTTTAAAATCTATAAACAAAATAATATATTACATATAAATTTGAATAACATATGTCAAAATACCTAAACTTAACATTTAAATTGATTTTCTTTAACTATTTAGATAGAAAATCAATAGATATTTATGTATTTTTGGTATTTTGAATATACTTTAGCTATTTTAGACATTTACTTTTGACTATTTGTATATATTTTTAAGTATTTTGGAAAACTTAAAAAGAAATTATATATTTTGGATGTTTTAATATACAATATATATAAAACTAATTAATATATTTAGGTATATAAATCTATTTTGGATATATTCGGGTACTCGAAATACTTCGGTTCGGATCGGGTTCGGTTTCTGTTCTTTAAATACCAAAATTTTGAATCCGTTCGGATATTTAATCAATTTCGGTTCGGGTTCGGTGCTACTTTTTCGGATCGGGTTCGGTTCTTCGGATTCGGATTCGGATTTTTTGCCCAGCCCTATTTAAAACCAAGAGATCAAAGTTGATTGACTCAATGATGCAGAAGACTCTGCTTTTGAATAGTAGTCGGCTGCCACATTACGGGCCGGTACGGACGGATCGGTTATGGACGCCCACCATATGATTTATAACAAAAAGAGGAATTATTTTTAGTTTTTGATTGAACATTCCCAAATGGCTAATACCTAACATATATCGTGAGAAAGATAACTAAACCTTGTGCAGGTTTACTTTACGCTGGCTGGTTAACAATGATTGATGTCTACATCTGTTTCATCAAATTTATCAGAGAATCTCTCCATCGCCAGACCGCCCCCTGGTTCAGAGGCTCTGTCCAATGACAAAGACTGAGAAAACTTGATGTGAAGAAGGAAATGTCAAACTAGGTTCAGTTTTCTCAACTTCACGACTTACTAATCTTATTGCTAATTGCAGATATCATATAAAATCACCTTTTACTGTAGAATAAAAGATTACTTAAGTCAAAAACTGTATAACTCCAAAAACTATTCTAAAGGGTAGCTATACAAATTCTATGAGGAACATATATATTTGGTTTCTTGTCCATGTTTATTTGCAGGTAACATTTTTTTTCTAAGGACATCTTGTCGTCTTAACGTTGGTAGCAACTCCTTAATTTTTTTCAAGTTATATATGGATATTGTGGATGAAACAGAGTAACAAGACTTGTCTTTTTTCTTTTTCTTCTAGTGTTTAAGAATAAGGGAAGTGTTCACACTCGGTGGACGTAAGAATTACGTTTAAATATAATAGGAAAAAACGGAGACCACTCCAATATGGTAAGTGGCATGGTGGGGCCTGTGTGGAATATGAAGACTTGACACAGTTTCCATACATATTCGTTTTATATTCATCGTTTTCTTTGTCTATTCCTGACGACACAACGTAAGAGTCACGTCCAGTTATAATTAAGAGTATTTGCACTAGATATACATGTAACAAATGTTAATTAGGTAAGTAGACATTTCGTGTTTCGAACGAACCGCGAGAATAAAAATACCGAGTATAACCCTACTACTGAGCGTATGAGACTTCGTGATAGACGTGTTGTCAGGATAACATGCACGCCTCTGTCTCTAGTAATAATGGACTTTACGACTTTTGTTGCAAAAAACATATCAACTTGTAAGAAAACGTATTGTTACGTTTTTATTTTACTTCATCTTCTTCCTCCAATCTCATTTTCCTCCCTTTCTCGGTTTCTTCTCCCATTAAGTGCTTACTCACTTCATATTCTTCACAAAACCTCTGATTCTTTCTCCAAAATGGTGTCATCTCGGATAGTAGAGCTTCCAAGACGGTTACAGATGAAGTGCTCCCCATTCCGGAGATGATGTTTGCAGCAGGTGAAGAACCGGTTGGTGTTAGGGTTCTCACTTACCAGTCCTCAAGAGCGATTAATCACATCCTTAATTCGCTCGAGGAAGATGAGATCCAGACATTACGCATGTCTCCCTTTGGTAAGATTGTTGACATTGCCGAGAAACCCGGATTTTCTGGAAGATTTGCTAGATACATATTAGGCATTGAAAGTGGAGAAAAATCTGAAGCTTGGTTTCTTTGGAAACCCATTAGGTTTTCTTCGAATTTGCCATTGTAACCGGTCTCAACTGCGGTGAATTTCCTAAAAGCACAAAGTGGAAGTCGAAGAAAAGCACAAGTGAGAAACAATATTGGCGAGAGCTCTTTGGCAAGCACGACGATCTTCGTGTTTCAACAGCCTTGAAAATGCTTAGAAGAAAAACTGTGACAGACAAAGAACTAAGGATTAAGCTAGCTTGTTTAGCGATTTTGTCTTCTGTTCTGTTGGCTACAAACTTGAAGATGAAGATGATTAAAGAATATGCAGAGGCACTAGTAGACCTGGAAGAGTTCTTTTCCTATCCGTGGGGTCGACTTGCGTTTGAGATGCTAATGGGGAGTATAAAGCAGAGAGATGAGGTTTCCCTTTCGCAGAATACAATTGCCGTTAAAGGTTTCGCCTTGGCACTACAACTGGTTATGGTTGAGGCTGTACCGGCTCTAACAGAGGTTGTTTTGGAGACGTGCTCGTCTTCTGAGTCCGATAGCTGTGAAGAAGATGAAGATTTCGTCCACAAGAAGACAAAAAAGCACACATTGAGCCCTGGTCATGCACGGGAAGTAGACAAAAAATCAAATGTGAGTGATGCTATTAAGTTAATTTTGCAGAGTGATGCTAATTGATTTTACGAGTAATGAACCAAATATTCATTGTGATTTTAATATGTTTTCAACAGGTCTTAGTTAGAAGTATAATTCCTGAAGATCCGGATAGGCCCATAGTAGCTGCTAATCTTCAATGGAAAGACGAGGTCATGAACGTGAAAGTCGATAATCTGGTGAAGCTTATAATGCAGAGTCACTGCTTCACTACTGAGTTGTTCAAAGGCGGCGCCACCAAACTTGATGTTGAGAGAATGCGTGAAATAGCCAAAGCTGGAGGAAAGAAAAAGAGGAAAACAAAACCTCAGACAAACACGGAGCCAGACGAGGATAATCGCATTGCAGCCATTGTTCTAAAGATGCTCAAAACAGAGTTTCAAAGAGTTGATGCTCAAGTTGCCCAAGCTGTGTCTAAAGCCGAACAAACTGCAGCCAAACAAGAGTCCTTCGAGCAGTATCCGCTTCTATTCAAAATTTGCTTAACAACTTCAAGGAGGAAGTCATTCAGTCTGTTATGACAATTCACAACACTGGTAAGCACACTAATGAACCCCACCATCCAACTTCGATACTCTAACAAGGCACAGGATGGCGGTGACGCCTCCGCGTGACATGAGCGATGTGATCATTGATAGCGTTATGCGGAATCTCAGTCAATACTCAACCAACGGAATGCATCAGATTGTCGGTAAGATAGCTATATTCTTATTCGTAGACATGATTGGATTATCATGAATGTAAGGTGTGATGTCTTCACAATTATAGTGTTATTAATCCTGATTTTAATATATGTCGGTTATTCCAACTAATCCGGTTAATAAACCGGTTAGGAGTTACATTTTAAACCAATATTGAAAAATGCATAGATGGTCACAATTACCGAGTCAGGAGTTACATATTTAAACTACACTATTCTTAGCTATTTTGTGTGTACTTCTCCTTGTTTACTTTTACTATGCTACGAGTAAATCGGTTACTTACACAACTATCACTATATTGTAATCTTATATAATATGCTTTGCTCATACTTGCGGGGATCGATGGGAGGACAGTTCATACTTCTTCACGCTTGCCTTTTGTTTTGCATAACGAAGATCCTGCCTTGGACGATGCAACTTTATCAGCCACTAGTCACACAAAGGAAACTTCGAAGAAGCGGTATGTTCATGCATTATTTTATTACAGTAATGAACATAACCAAGGAAATAAAAATTCTTTACACATATGCTACCCGTTTCTAACCATTAAAAGGTACAGGATGGTGGGCGTTCTTTGGAAACTTCATGTCAGCCAGCCACGTTCTCTCCGTAAGAATTTTGACTCTATTTATCCGGATATAATTTATCACTACAAGTTAAACTGATACAACCGGATTTATTTATACTCTAATGTTTACGAGTTAATACAGGTTACCAACCTCCATCATAATCTGAAGGCGCCACCAGGCAAGATGGTTCACCATTCTTTATCTCGGCCTTTACTATATCAGACAGAAGACCCACATCTCGATCGTGCATGTTTATCATCCACTAGTCACACTTTGTTCGCTGAAAACCATGGTATGTTATATTACTCTATAAGTTTAACGGATATTTGCGTAACCACATATTATATATGACATCTATAATATTCAGGTTCCTTCTTTCTCCCTTGGGCTCACACAAGAACTGAACCCCCCTCCCCCCCCGGTGGGGTGTGATGATATGTTTGACATCCCCGCCGACCATGGTGATGAAGAAGTCAGTGACGGCCCATCTGACCCAGTGTTATGCAAAAGCAAGCGGACTAAGATTGTCCCTGCTGGTCTTGTTAAAGACTACCAATGTGGGGCTGCCATACTTACCCGTGCTCGTGATGCCCAGCCTCCTTTCAGTGCTTATTCCGACCATGCGATGGTTATGTCCAAGTTTTCCAAACTTGTAGACAAAATAACCAACCCTTTGTAAGTAACCCCATCGAATAATGTTATATTTCGTGTTTGATTCAGGATATAATACAACATCGTAATTTATCATTCTTCTTTTGATCTTATCAGTGTTATCAATGTGTCCGGGCTCGCAGTTACTTCAAAGGACATCACTGGAATTATCGAGCTCACACGGTCAATGCCAGCTAGGGTATGCATTACATATGACAGTCTTGATTATTCATTATAATTTTTGCTAATGAAGTTGATTCTTTACCGGTAATCGACATTTTGGTGAGGTTTGTTCGTACCACCTGCAACAAAGAGCAATATTCTAGCGGAGTGAGGATAGCCGAGTTTCTTGACACCGCTATGTTGCCTTGCTGTGCAAGCATTCTCCCAAGTTCGATCGGTCAAAATCCCCCGATGCATATGCTTTCCCGAAAGGACTGGTTGAGCATCTTGGCAAGGACGACCCAAGTAAAACATACCCGACTCATTACTATTTCCCCTTCAACCTGGGAAATAAACAGTGGGTTCGCGGTTTGTTTTGACTTCGCCACATGGAAGTTAACTGTCCTTGATTGCAATATAGCGCTCCATTCAGATTCTGATATTGCTAAGCAGATGCGCCCCTTTACAGATATGTTTCCCTCTCTTCTGAAACGTACCGGACGGCTTTCGAAGGCTCGTGATGGTCAGGGGGTTGTTATAGATAGGCCTAAGATCGTTGCTCAAAACCCCAACCCAGCACACTCCGGCTTAACATCTATCTTGCTCATGCAGACGCATGCTATATTTGGCCTCGACAGTTGTAGGTGTATCACACCTAATTTTCTCGCCGAAGAAGCCCGCCGCGTAGTAGTGATGTTGTATGAATTACACGAGAAGCTGTAGGAGGTATATCCATACCAATTAGCCACGTCGATTGTCTTATGTGTTCCTTTAAATTCCATGTACTTTGTGTTTGCTAAACTACTATTCTCTTGTTAACTTTAATTTCAAGACACTATTACATTTTCGTTTAAAAAAAGCATGATCAAATCTGGTTCATCAAAGTATATACTATATATACTGTTTATATCCTATATTATAGATTATACTATAGTAGCTAACATTAATATTTAGTAATCAACGTTCATATGTTAAGTCCTATTAGTAAGACAAGTCAATTTGTAACAAGTCATATTTTTAAACTTACCTCATCTATATCGGTTTCGCATATCTATATCTGGATACAGTACATATTCTCTGGATATTTATCACATATACTCATTATTAGTTCTATTACTAAATTGGCTTCCATCACTATATTTATTCCTATTTTCGGGCATTGTACCATGTGTTTGCATGTCATAATTATACAATTCAGTTTAATTTGGTTACTTACTTTAATTACTATTTAATTTATGCATCTTATAGTACAAACTTATATACATTGCTCTTATAATTATACAAAATGGGGATCATGATTTTCATTATATATACAATCTCGGGCATAAACATACCACTCCTCAACCCACAACTGGCTAATATTATACAATAACAACACCTTATTTTATCTGCCCAGTAACAGATCCACCAAAGCCTGCATACACCTTCATCATCCGAGCTAATCATATCCCCACCCATACACATTGCCTTATCTCATATCGCCATTTTGCAAGTTGCTCGGTTGTGACCTAAGCCCTTGCACCTACCACACTTAGTGTTTCTTTTTCCTCCCCCCTGACGAAAGAAATGTTAACTGCATTATTAAATGATTTATAATTCAACTCAAATATAAACACATAGTACCTGATATTCCCCTCGCGAGAGTATTCTGGTTTTTCGTGGACGTCCCGGTGGCCTTCTGCTTGTTGGGGGATTGATTTCTACCACCGAGTCGGAATTATCACTTGTAAGGGTCTCCACATTCTCAATATCGACAACAGGATTTATGGAGTTTGAATAAGCCTCCCTATAGTAAGCCAAACTATAATATTCATCAGCTAAAGTATCCACCGGGACCTTGTACCTTGTTGCTGCAGCTATAGCATGTGTGCAAGGAATCATCAGGGCTTGAAACTCGTAGCATGTGCAGGATTTACTGATCAGACTAACATGATAAAGATCTCCATCTCTGTCCTTAACCTCATACTCTCGGTTTCGATTAAGCTAACAGTGCCCACTGTTTTCAAAATTTGCCGTCATAATGTCGACCACCCGTGGTGTTAATATGCTGCTCCCCTTCGGCTTTATCTGTCTTCTCAATGAAAACCAGTGCATAAGCTTTGATCTTATGTACTTGATTAGAGACAGTATTGGAAATTCTCTAGCTTCACGGAGAACTGAGTTCCATGTCTCCGCAACGTTACTTGTCATAACATTGTACCGATCCCCACTGAAATGTGACCTTGCCCTGCTCGAACCCAATTCCAACTAGGTAGTCAGCACATGAGGCATTAACCCTTTTTATCTCGTTGAATGTCTTGTAGAACTCCGAAAGACGGTAAGCCCGAGCTGCTTTTCCAACTAGATATCCAAGGTGCTTGTCTTTGAAGTGTGTCCTGATATTCCTCTTGAGGTGTAGTACGCACGCGCAATGCTTGCCTTCGGGATATACCTGAAGATTCAATAAATACTTGTTAAGTTAACACAACTCCAACAATATAATATAATCCGGTTAATTATTATTAAATCGGTTTAACTTCCACTATAAATGTAACTAAGGTCATCGTACCTTATGCAGTGCGTAGTAAATTGAAGGATGTCTGGGAGACAAAACAACCCCGTCTTCGTTAGGAATAAACTGTGTTAGGTTTTGAGAAACCATTCCCATGATTTGTCGTTTCACCGCCAACCACTGCACTGCCAAGGGAAACACCTGATAGTTTCCATCTTGAGCGGATGCAGTTAATAAACATCCTGAATATTTGCCTCTCAAATGGGTTCCATCAACGATCACCACCTTTCTCATTGACTTGTATCCTTCTATGCTCGCTGCCAAAGCAAGGAACATGTATTTGAATCTGTCGCCTATCCCCTCAGCGTACTCTATGCATAGCTGTGATTGTCCCCGGATTTGAATGTATCAGCTTCTTAAGATATCCAGGCAGGAGGTTGTAAGATGCGCCACATGTTCCTTTAGCATAATCCAAAGCAACCTCACGGGACCTCCAAGCTTTCCAGTACGAAATGTGGACATCGTGATTACCTCGCATGGCTTGCCTAATCTCATTAGGTCTTGGTGCAGCTCCTCCACCAGCAAACTGTGCTCTCAAAATACCACCAATAACTGTGTGTGTTGCTTGTGTCTGGTATCGGATCTATCATCAAGGGAGCAAGTATGGCTGGGTTCAATTGTACGAATCTCATACAATGCGGTGTTTTTGAGAAGGGCTGCATATACTCGCCAGCTGCACCTTCTGCTGAAACAACTAAGCACCATTCCCTCAGGACAAGATCGGGTATTCCTAAACCGAAACTTATTCCTAATGGCATACATTGCCATATGCTGTTTGAATTCTTCTCTATTCTTAAACACCATCCCAACCTCAATGCCGTCGGACTGAGGATTAGGATTTCCTACAATGTGATTGAGGTGAAGGAAGGTTAGGATTCAATAAATTTAAAATTAATTCAACATTATTAAACAGTATAGAAGATCATAAAATTTAAATTTAAATATTTCACATTAACGATACCATTTAATAATTATACAACCATACTTCGTTCATTTTAAACCGGATTACATATTACTTCCAAAAATGGTGCCGGTGCCGATTATCCATCCGAAACAAACAACATAATATTTCACACATTTAAACAAAACGAGTAGATGTTATTCTTTAAGGCAAAGGTCCAAACCCACCATTCCCCCCTGCGGTTTCAGAACTTGTATCCTCAATGTTGATGTGTGAGTCGTCATCATCAACAAGATTTATGGCGGGCGAATAACCCATCTCCGCTGCCTCGTGACGGACAAATCCTGGTATGGGTTCCTCTCCCATCATTTCCACATTTGGCATTTGGTTGTTTGCCCTCACACTGCTACCATTGGCGACATACCTTACAAGAAAAGGAAAACTCTAATTAACATTTTTCTAAAAGTATAACATAAAGTATCTAATAATAATCCGGTTTTAAGACATTTATCCGGTTATAATAATTTTCCCGCTTAACATGCATGGGCCCACAGCTTCTTTCTACAATATTTGAGAACCCAATTTGGGAACAATACCTTCATTTTGGTTAACATCTTTCCCACCCGAGGATCCAGTTGATGATCCTTCCACATCGAGAATTTTAGTTTGTTGAGATTGGTGATGACCCATGCGGACGGAGCTAACATTGCAGTATGCACTCACATTGAAACCACTTTGGCTTGGCAATACGTACCCTTCACTTAGCATATTTTCCCAGTACCCAGGACCAACTGGGACATCCCCCCAATTTGGTATAAAGCTACCCTGGTCTCTGCGAAACGAGTCATCGGTGAAGGTCTGACGATAAATAGTAGAAGCTCTGGGTAGTGGTCCTACGGGCGATCCTATGCCAGCGGTATCAAACCCTGTACAAAAGAAGAAACATCAATTATTATGATATACTCGATTAGAGTCAGTTTTTTATAACTGTATCCGGTTTAATTTTATATATTTATCCGGATATTATATATATGAATATATTTTCATACCTTCCATTTGAATATTACCCCTTCTGTTCGTGCATAAAAGGCTTGTCCCACCTCTGGGACAACACTATCTTCACTCATACTCATAGCAACAACCGGTTCCTCCGGTGGTGGCTGGACGTTCAAGTCTAGGCTCCTACGTGCCTTCTCCATCTCAAATGAAAATCGATATAGGAGCACCATCTCTTCCTCATTGAATATCTCCCGCATAACACTATCGCTGCATACCATCTCCCGACGCCCAAAAAGTCCTACACATACAGATTACCTTATTTATGGTTTGGTAAATGTATAACATTAACTATATTTTAACATACATTTTCATTGTTATTTTATATAAAACCTTACCATTTATAGGCGAGGTGCTGTTCCTCGGTTACTCCTTCTCCTGTAAGTTCTCTGTCCAATTTTGAATGGAGCCCTACATAGAAAACCATATCTAGCGGCTTCGCACCATATGTGACACACAGAGTTACTTCAGTGGTCCACTCATGGATACTCATCATCATTTCAACGTCCCCTGAAGTGACAAGGTTTAGTGGGAGGGCTCTAGGGCAAGAGCATAGATGGCGGAAGTTGATAAGTCAAACACAAAGGTGTCTGGGGCTAAGCACAAATTCCTCGCGCACGAGGCCCTTCAAGGATTCAATTGGCTCGTTTTGTTTGATAAGAACAAACTGGTCAAGTACTCCAGGATCTCCGTCGAACCTCCAAAACCCCTCCTCAGATTTTACCCACTCTCCACGAAGAACACGGACAAGACGACCCATCTGCAAAAAGGAGGGCAAAACCAACTCTCAAAACACAAACAATCATAATGTAGAGTAGAACAGATATACTCTATCATTTATTCCTCGTAGCATCTTTAAATATGATCGTCTTGTGGTCCCGTTCAAAACAAAAAAGGTAAACTTTTATTTTCTATAGAAAATCCAAAATTTACCTTTGCTGGGTGGTCCCTAATCGACTCGAGCTTCTGGCTTTTATGTCAAACTTGCTTCCGTTTATTTCTCTTCGAACCGGTGAATATTTTTAATTTTCTGTTCAATATTGAATGAAGCAAGCCTGTATATATAGAGATATCTCGTTCACATAACCGCATACTTACACACATACATAGAAGGTGAATCCAGATAATATCTTCAGCATTTAATGTGTAGCAGCCTACTGCGTGAGGCTTCATCATTAGATTTTCCCTGACACCTTATATCCTTATTCGAATTAAATTATTAATTCCATCGTTATCTCTTTGTAACGATGTTAGTTTCCGGTTCTGATTACACTTTAGAAATTGTAATAAGGACTAATGAACCGAGCCAGGTATGGTCTTCTTTTCAATTAACCGAGCCAGTACTAATGAACCGAGCCAGTAATAATATCAAAAATTACGTTCAGACCAAGTCGGTATGGTCTTCTTTTCAATTAGGGTGACGATAACGGTTTCTTATGTTTTGCCGAATTGTAATTTATCCTTAGTTAATATGGAAGATGGAGTGGACGTGTCAGGACTTTAATACTTCCACACTTAGTAGTATATTTTAGACACTTCTCATCCTAACACTTTTTTTTCGACCTCACACCTCTCCCTTTTACTCACACTTCCACATCTCCCTTCTTTTAAATCAAATCCACTGCTTATATGTCTTCAAGCAATAGCTCCATCACTCCTATCAATCGTAGTTCTTATCCTAACGAAGGTCCTTTTTGTCACTGCAGAAATCGGACATCACTAACCAAGGCGTGGATAGACGATAACCCTGGAAGGTGCTACTATAACTGCAAATCTCATGGGTTTTTTAAGTGGGCTGATAAAGAACCGCCTTATGGATGGCAAAAACGGAGTTTATTAGACGCCCGTGATGAAATTCGCCTACTACGATCCCATATCAACCATCTAGAAGGTACTATTACGAACCATCTCAATTTCACCAACCAGACTGACGAACCATGCTTAATCAACACCGTCAGCCACCAAGAAACAAGCGGACCTATTCGGTGCGACCAACCGGATAAACTTCTGCGCCAGTTTATAATAATGTCCTGGTGTTTCTTTGTTCTCGTAATTGCTGTAATCGTTACTATTCTCAAAGAGTAACCTCCCTCATATAATTATCGAAAACTTGATTTGTAATCCAACCTTGAATCTCGTACTACTAATGTTCATTTAAGAGAATGAGAGGTGGTTAAATCATGTTACCAATATATAACGACATTACAGAGTTTCATATTTTCATAACACAATCTTAACAATGTTGATTAAATACCAATTGTAAATAGGTTCAGTTTCCACATTATCCGGTTGCACTGTATTTAGTAACATACGTTTGTTAATTGACAACCACATTCTTGTTTCATTTCTACACCACTCAAATATTACAAAAGTCAAATTTCCACAGTGTGACAAACTATCAGAGGTGTCAGTTGTGTCGGTTAACTACTTTACAACTATCACTCTCTGCACCTACATCTCCTACGCCGGTGAGCTCATGCAGAGGGCAGTATAGACTTTTTCTCCACTACCGTTACACGATTCTCCAATTAATAAAAAAAAATGCATACTTACCTAATTTGCGGACGCACCATGTATATTCGGTTCATTAGTCCTATAATTAATAATTTAATACAGTAGAGATGACGGGAGAAAGTAAACAATCCACGTCCAAAGTTAACTGCTTTGAAACTTAAAGCCAAGAGATCAAAGTTGACTGACTCAGTGATACAGAAGACTCTGATCATTTTGAATATTAGTCGGTTGCCACATTTCTCCAGCTAGAATTGTGGGATCCACATTTTGTGTTAATATGTTGACCACTGAATTCTAACATTCAATAATTGGTCCACACAAAGTGGACTATCTATCTTGTTCGGAATATAGATTGTGAGCCACACACAGTGGAAAACTTACACAATTGAAGAGTCAAGCAACTTGACTTTAACTCTTATCATCATTATACATTTATACTTATATGTTATCAAGTTGTTTTGGCTGAAAAACCAGATCATACATACCCAAGTTTCTTCTTCCATATATCTTGTTTTGTTTCACAGTCTTTTATTTTCCAAAATGGTGAAACCGTGTTTCCATGTTTCTTCCATCTCCTCTTTCTTATCTTGTCTCTTTGTCTCCAGCTGCTTTGTCAACACTCTTGTTTCTCTACCATTTCCTCGTCCGGACCAAATTGAGATCCTTATGGCGTTTAGGAACGAGTTTCCAATCCTCAAATGTGACTTACCTCACTCGTTACAAAAGAAAGAATCTTGGACCAGCAAAAACGTTCGTGGGGTTGGATTCGAATCTTGGACCAGCAAAAACGTTCAGTCCTTTCGTGGGGTTGAATTCGATAACGAGACTCGTGTAGTGACGAAACTAGACCTGCAAGGTGAATGTCTCAGTGGCAGTCTGAGTGCTAATAGTAGCCTTTTCAGATTACACCACCTCAGGTACCTCGATCTTTCTTTCAACTACTTTGACTCCTTCTCATTCCTCCCTGAACTTGCCAAACTCACAAACTTAGAGGTTTTACATCTTTCTAATATGGGCTTAGCCGGTGAAATTCCATCTTCATTCAGTAGCCTAAATCGTCTAACTGAGTTGGACCTTTCAAATAACGAGCTTATCGGCAGTTTTTCCCCTCTACGCAATCTATCAAAGCTCTCTGCTTTAATTCTTTATGATAATCACTTTTCTGGAAACGTTCCTTGTTTTTTACTCACCATGCCTTTCCTGCCAACTCTTGACTTGAACGATAACCTTCTCGTCGACTCTCTTGAGACAATGGATTGCTCTTCGTCAAGTAAGCTTGAATGGCTAAACCTCAGCAATAACCGTCTTAGTGGTCGAATCCTAAAGCCTCTCTCAAAATTAACCAACCTCAATCACCTTGACCTATCCTTTCAGAACACAACCGACCCAATCAACTTCGTCTCTTTGGGCTTCAAGTCTTTAGAGTCATTGGATCTTTCCGGAAATAGTATATCAAGGCTTAATACCGGATCAGCAAATTTGAGCTTTCTACGTTTGGATAACTGCACGATCAACGAGTTCCCTACATTTATGAAAAGCCTACGAAAGCTGCAACGTCTGTATATACCAAACAATAGACTCAAAGGAGAAGTGCCTAAATGGCTATGGAGTATGCCTTCTTTGAATAGATTGTATATGTCTCACAACTCCTTCGATAGCTTTGAAGGCTCGCCAGAAATGCTCCTCAATTCCCAGCTTGAAGAGTTAGATCTGAGTTCAAATGCTTTTCGAGGATCTCTTCCTATTATTTCACCGATATTGAATATCATGCTTGCATCAAATAATAATTTCACAGGAGACATACCTCATTCATTGTGCAACCAAAGCTACCTAGGTCTCCTTGATCTATCTCACAACAACTTCAGTGGTTCTATTCCAAGATGCTTGATTAAATCGTCAGTAGAATATCTGGATCTTCGAAACAACAACCTCACTGGGAGACTTCCGGACATATTCGACAAAAGTGGTTCACTATTACTATTTGATGTTAGCCACAATCAAATAACTGGGAAGCTTCCAAGGTCTCTTACAAATTGCACAACGCTAAAGGTTCTAAACGTGGAGGGCAATAGAATAGTGGACACCTTTCCGTTTTGGCTAAAGGATCTGCCGGTCCTACAAGTCATGGTCCTACGATCAAACATGTTCCATGGTCCTATCTATTCCCCTCGACATCCTCTTTCATTTCCAATGCTGCAGATGGTTGACATATCGCGTAACAAATTCACCGGAAGACTACCCCATGATTACTTTATCAATTGGAGTACACCCTTGAACAGTACTTCTCAAGAGGAAATAGGGTGGCTGTACGTGGGATATAGTGACCGGTATAGTTATTACCCTTCCATGTATTTGAGAAACAAAGGAATAAACATGGAGCTGGAAAAGATCCTTAAGACCTACACAGCCATTGATTTTTCTGAAAACAAACTTGGAGGACAGATACCAGAATCTATAGGCCTTTTGAAGTCGCTTATTGTGCTCAACCTATCCAACAATGATTTTACTGGTCATATTCCACCTTCTTGGGCTAATCTCACGAGCCTTGAGTCACTAGACATATCTCGGAACCAACTCTCTGGAAAAATCTCGCAGGAGCTAGCAACCCTCTCGTTCTTGGAGTATATTGACGTTTCACATAACAAACTCATTGGCCAGATACCAAAGGGCACACAAATTGGAGGACAGCCTAAATCATCTTTTGAAGGGAATCTCAATCTTTGTGGTCTTCCTCTTCAAGAGAGTTGTTTCGGGGACAAGGTACCATCGACACCAGAGGCACAAGAGCCAGAACCTTCAGAGCAAGAACAAGTGTTGAATTGGAAAGCAGCGGCAATCGGATACGGCCCTGGAGTCTTGTTTGGACTCGCGATTGGACATGTCCTTTATTCATACAAACCGGTGCTGTTCTACAAGTTGTTTCGCATTTGAAATTAAATTTTTGAATGTAGTTTTGTTGAAATAAGTGGTAAGGTTTTTGTAACCCTTCCTACTTAGATATGTATGTGTGTCTTAATCAAATTCCAGAGAGACAAAGTTAAAAAGCGGAATAAAACAGGAAAACTAGTGAAGAAAAATCCTGATCTAGAAAATGAAGAAGAATCATCCTGAATAACAAATATTTGATTAAGATAGATGATGAATGATGATGAAAAGATTTAAGAGGAATCATGTTTAGTTTTTGATTGAATATTCCCAAATGGCTAATACCTTACATATGTCCTAAGAAAGATAACTAAATCATTCGGATCGTTGCTTGCAGATTCTTCCACCATCATCAATCTGATAATGAACATTCTCTAGTATTCTACTTCATATGAAATGTCTAGCTTTCCTTCTGCAGGTTTACATTACGCTGGTTGGTTAACAATGATTGATGTCGACATCTGTTTCATCAAATTTATCAGAGAATCTCACCATCGCCAAGCCGCCCTGGTTCAGAGGCTCTGTCCAATGACAAACCTGATGTGAAGAAGAAAATGTCAGAGACTGAGAAAACGGAGGAAGATTCTCACCAATTGAAAAAATCTCAAGTGCAGGATTTGTGATCACTGACCTTGGTCATGATTCATGATCTCAGCAGCGAAAATCACCATCAATGTGGCTGAATATCTCTGCTCAGGCTTCTAAAGATTTCAATAATCTCATTTTCTGCCTTTTCTTTTTTGTTAACTTTTGTGGAAGAGGGGACGTGGAAGTGTTTCTATTTTAGTTTTTTGAGACAATATTATATAGGACGAACCAGTGATCTCACAATCTTCTCGTCTGTAGAGAACATTTTTGTCTGGTTGTTTGCTAGAGACAGAGGACTTTCAATACTAATGTGTTCTGTTTATACTTCCTTGTGTTTTTGTTCAGCTGAACACTTATGCATAGGTGTATATACACAGTCTGGATAGCAGTAGAAACGTTGATATTTATAGCTAACGTTGATCTTGTAAAATGCTTTCCCTATCTCGTCTACTATACCTTGTTAGGTTTCAGCATACTTTATAGAATCCTTTATAGAATCCTTCTTTTGTTTGTTATAAAAAGTAAGAATTTCGCAGTGGCTAGGCTTCATGAGTGTACTTTCTGGTTGTCTGTTATTGACTGTGATGAGATAATAATCTTAAACGTTTCACTTTTAGGCTTTCAAAACTTACATCAGGCAATTTTGGTTATAGTTTTAGTATTTTGAAGTATCTTTATTGTGCTTGTAATTTCTATGATGTGTTTGTTTATAAGATCTCAGTGATCTCTTTCTCTGCCCTTTTTTGTTAACTTTTGCAGAAGAGGGAACGTGGAAGTGATGTCACAATCTTCTCGTCTTTTTTCAGACTGTTCATAAACTTGATGTGAAGAAGGAAATGTCAAACTAGGTTCAGTTTTCTCAGCTTCATGACTTACCAATCTTATTGCTAACTGTAGATTTTCAAATTGCTACCTTCTTGTTTTCTTAATGTTGGTAGCAATTCATTGATTTATTTTTCAAGTTGTATGTGTATTGGATTTAGTGGATAAAACAGAGTAACAAGACTCTTTTTTCTTCTCTTTTTTCTTATAGTGTTCAAGAATGAGGAAGTCGTCACACTCAGTGGACGTAAGAATTACGTGCAGTTATATTAATATGATATGAAAAACGAGACCACTCCAATATGATAAGTGGAATATAAAGTGTAACACCGTTTCCATTCATACTCGTTTTATATTCATGGCTTTCTTTTTTTTTTTCTCTTCCTGATGACTCGACGTAAGAGTCACGTCCATTTATAGTTAATTACAGTAGAGGTGATGACTGATGAGAGGAAGTAAACATAACTCCAAAGCAAATATCTATTCTTCTTGGGCACAGTAAGGTCCCTGTAATGCGTATTTTTGAAACGCTGTATATAATTTCCTGATTACTGTGGTAAAAGTATCAAGGATACAAAACCGGGCACTGATCTCTCTTCTGAAGCATATAGTTGAACTTCTCTCCCGCGGGTATAAATCGCAGTCAAAGTTGATTTTGACTCAGTGATGCAGAAGACTCTGCTTTTGAATATTAGACGGTTGCCACATTTCTCCACCTTCCACAATTGAAGAATCAAGAAACGTAACTTTAACTGTCATCATCGTTATACTTTATACTCTCTATATATTGTTAAGTTGTTTTGGCTGCAAAACCAAATCATACATACCAAATTTTCTTCTTCAATATCTTTGTTTTGTTTCAAAGTCTTTGTTTTGCAACATGGTGAAACCGTGTTTCCATCTTTCTTCCATCTCCTCTTTCTTATCTTGTCTCTTTGTCTCCAGCTTCTTTGTCAACAGTCTTGTTTCTCTCCCCTCTCCTCGTCCTGACCAAATTGAGATCCTTATGGCTTTGAAGAACGAGTTTCCAATCCTCAAATGTCCTGACTCAGAACCCAAGACAAAATCTTGGACCAGAAAAGCCGTTAACTCCTTTGATGGGGTTATATTTGATAACGAGACTGGTGTAGTGACGGGACTATACCTATTTGGTGCATGTCTCAGTGGAAATCTCAGTGCTAATAGTAGCCTTTTCAGACTCCACTATCTCAGGTACCTCGATCTCTCTTTCAACTACTTTGACTCCTTCTCTTTCCTCCCCAAACTTGGCAAACTCACAAACTTAGAGTCCTTGCATCTTTCTAATATGGGCTTAGCCGGTGAAATTCCATCCTCATTCAGTAGCCTAAACTGTTTAACGGACTTGGACCTTTCTGGTAACAAGTTAATGGGCAGTTTCCCTCTATTCAATCTGTCAAGGCTATCTTATTTAGATCTTTCCAATAATCTCTTTTCTGGAAATGTTCATTGTTTTCTACTCGCCATGCCTTTACTGTCATATCTTGGTTTAAGCCATAACAATCTCATCGACTCTCTTGAAACTATGAATTACACTTCATCATCTAAGCTTGAAATGTTATACCTTAGCAATAACCGTCTCAGTGGTCGAATCCTAGAGCCTCTCTCAAAATTATCCAGCCTCAGGTACCTCGACCTATCTTTTCAGAACACAACCGAACCATTTAATGTCGTCTCGTTGGGCTTCAAGTCTTTAGAGATTATGTATCTTTCCGGAACTGCTATATCAAGGCTTGATACCGGATCACCAAATTTGAGGGAACTATACTTGGACAACTGCAGCATCAACGAGTTCCCCACATTTATTAAAAACCTACAGAAGCTGGGAATTTTGGAAATGGAAAACAATAGACTCAAAGGAGAAGTGCCTAAATGGTTATGGAGTATGCCTTCTTTACATGTATTGTCGTTGTCTGACAACTCCCTCGATAGCTTTGAAGGCTCGCCAATAGTGCTTCTCAATTCATCGCTTACCAGATTAGATCTAAGGTCAAACGCTTTCCGCGGATCTCTTCCTATTATTTCACCGATATTGCAGGAGATGCTTGCATCAAATAATAGTTTCACAGGAAACATACCTCTTTCATTGTGCAATCAAACCGACCTACGTGTCCTTCATCTATCTCACAACAATTTTAGTGGGAAACTTCCAGACATATTCTACGAAAGTGGCTTGCTAACAATACTTGACGTTAGCCACAATCAAATAACTGGGAAGATTCCAAGGTCTCTTACAAATTGTACATACCTGGAGGTTCTAAACATGGAGGGAAATAGAATCGTGGACACCTTTCCGTTTTGGCTGAAGGATCTACCGAACTTACGAGTCATGGTCCTAAGATCAAACATGTTCCATGGTCCTATATATTCTCCTCATCAACATCCTCTATCATTTCCACAACTTCGGATGGTTGACATATCGCAAAACAAATTCATTGGAAGCCTCCCAAATGATTACTTTGTCAATTGGAGTACGCCCTTGATCAATATTCCCCAAGAGGAAGGAGAGCCACGGTACATGGAGTATGGTGGCTCGTTTGATTATCACCCTTCCATGTATTTTAGAAACAAAGGAATAAATATGGAGCTGAAAAAGATCTTTGTGACCTACACAGCCATTGATTTCTCCGAAAATAAATTTGGAGGACAGATTCCAGAATCCATAGGCCTTTTGAAGTCACTTATTGTGCTCAACCTATCCAACAATGATTTCACTGGTCATATTCCATCCTCTTGGGCTAATCTCACGAGCCTCGAGTCACTAGACCTATCTCAGAACCAACTCACTGGAAAAATCCCGCAGGAGCTAGCTACCCTTTCGTTCTTGGAGTACATTAACGTTTCACATAACAAACTGACAGGGCCGATACCACAGGGCACGCAGTTTGGAGGACAACATAAATCATCTTTTGAAGGGAACATCAATCTTTGTGGTCTTCCTCTTGAGGAGAGTTGCTTTGGGGACAAGGCACCATCAACACAAGAGGCACAAGAGCCAGAACCTTCAGAGAAAGAACAAGTGTTGAACTGGAAAGCAGCTGCAATCGGATATGTCCCTGGAGTCTTGTTTGGACTGGCGATTGGACAAGTCTTTTATTCGTTCAAACCGGTGCTGTTCTACAAGTTGTTTCGCGTTTGAAGTGAAGTTTATGCCGTTGGTTTTGTTGAAATAAGTTGTAAGGGTTTTTGTACCCGTTCCAACATAGATATGTATGTGTGTGTTTAAATAAAAAGACATGTATGTGTGTGAGTGAGTGAGTGATATCGACATAGATATGTATGTGTGAGTGAGTGATATCGACATAGATATGTATGTGATATGTATTATCTTATGAAATGAAAGGAAGCCGTGCGTAGGTTTTTCTTTACACAAACATGAAAACAGAGGGTCTACTCTGTTCTTCTTGGATATACTTGTAACTTTTTTTTTTTTTTTGATCAAACGATATACTTGTAACTTTAAGGTTGAAATAATCACCTGTGTCCATCTCCGCGAAAAGATCAGAGTATGTGTCTATTAACCCCTGCTCAAACTCAAGCTCCATAGTCAGTCAAAGAGAAGATAACTAACTAACCCATGGTCAACAAGAACCACATCTGTAGAGTGGAACCGCCACTCAATTGTCCAAGAGATGCACTTGCTCCTGGAAACCATCAACGGATTGGTCATAATCATTACATTACATACAGAGTCATCAACCTCAAATCTTAGAGTATAGTGATGATTTACCGGTTATCATATGGACTCTGATTCCTCTCCCGGTTCAACATTCCACTAGAAAGAAACATTAGATCAGTTAGAAATAAACAAATGATTCCAACTCCTCCGTCTCTGGTCATCGCATCCGAAACTCCAGCGACACCTGGAAACAAGGTAAGAACACCTCCCGCTCCGTCGCCTTCGCCTTACAGAGCCATAGCTCTGGTTCAGCATGCTAACCCGTTGCAACAACTTCATAATGACAGACGCCCAAATTCGCCTCAATTTGCTTAGAAAGAACAAAGTTTTGCTTTCCAAGTTTGCTCCTTTAGTAGATGATTAGCTTTTAGTTGAATGAGTATTAGGGACAATGCTCGAGATGATGCAAAAGTTTGCTCCTTTTGTTTCATTTGGATATGATTAGCTTCTAGTTGATTAGTGGAATGTGGAAGATTGTTTAAACTCCTTTTATATCTCAGCTATGTGTTAAGCTGTTTTTGCTCTCAAAATTGCAGTCTTGCGCATAAGCACTTTGATTCATGCTCTTTCCCTTGTCACATTTTCTCAGTTTTGTAAATTTTTGGTGCGTAGGTTGTCCCTCCCCCAAAATTCTAGACACTGGTGGTAGGAACAAAAACGCCAGGTGAACCATTAAATTTCTCTACTTCGATATTATTATATCTCTTTCTGTTTCACTGAGAATATAGAAGAAAACTTGTTCTATAAACTTAACTTGCTGTTTCGTTTTCAAATGTTATATTAGAAGGCGGGATGCAGCGCTCTGTTCTTGTTAGAGGGAGAAAGGTATGTCTAGCCTACTAGTACTACTTATCTCTGTTTTTTTTTTTTTTTCATTTTCTTTTGAACTGCTAGATTGAAAATGTGGAAAAGACATTTGTTAAGTTTAGGTTGTAATAACTTATCATATATTGTTTTGATCCAGGTATGGAGCTTCTCTTTATTCACTTAGTCGATCTTGTTTAAGAAATGGTGCCCATGAAGGAATTCAGGTATGGTAGTACTCTTTAAGGATGATGCAAAAAGCTCAGTTTCTTAGATGTTTCCACTTGACATTGAAAAAATCATGGGTTTTACTTTTGGGATCTTATAATCTTACCGTGACTCCTACCCTAACTTCAAGTATCTCTGTTGACAGTCGCAAAGGAGCTAGACATTGAAACCGTTACCAAAACCATTACCTCTGGATGTGATGGAAGCATCTGCGCCAAGTGATCTACCAACTGATGAAGATAAAGAGGTTTGTGTGTCTCTCTTCAAGAACCATAAATTCTCCCAGAGCAGAGCAGAACACATTAATCCAAGCTCATGAACAGTTGCTAACTGATGCTTGATTAAACTCTCTTTTTTTGATTGATCTCAGGACGAGGAGTCTGTGAAGGAATTATCAGAGAAGGATCTTTTGAAAAGACACATCGAGAAAGCTATGAAGGTCCGTGCACGGTAAGTTCTACAATAGTTCATCTAAACTAAGTTCACCACCCAAAAAAACTCATATTCTTGGATTGGTTTTTATGCAAATGCAAAGCAATGCAGCAGAGAATTTTGGTGATCTGTTTTGGCTTCAGATTAAGAGAAGAACGGTCGAGGAAGATTGGGAGGTACAAAGGAAGATTGTCTCTTCTTCTGCCACATTCGGGAGAACAGCAGTGCATGGAGAAGGATTGAGATGGTTAAGTTTTGCTACGACTTACTTAGCTTTTATATGGTTTAGTTAGTTTGCAGTGTTTCGCGTGTGCTTTGTCTTATGTTCTTATCACATGCCCGAGATGCACAGCTCGTGTAAGTGAGCTCCCTACGGAATGCACCATCTGTGGTCTGACACTTGTTTCTGCTCCTCCCACTTTTCCTTATTCTGCTCTACTGTAAGTTATCATATAAAATCATCTTTTACTGTAGGATAAAAATCACTTAGTCAAAAACTGTATTAGATTTACACGTTCTATTAGGAAAAACCTAAAGCTGTTATCGGTTTAAAGGCTGATGCACAGGAGAAGACATTTTTGGTTCTTGTGTCTCTGTTTATAAAATGGTGTGTTTCATGAACTAATTATCAGACTCACATCGTGGCTACTTGATGCAGCGTGGATACCTTTCCTGTTTTATTTAGGCTTTGGATTTCCTTTTCCGTTCGTTGTTATCTTTACTTTTATGTTTATCTCAATTTAGTTATAATTCCTTTTATTGCAAGGAATAGGGCTTTTGTGTTAGCTATATAAAGAACGGATCCCTTGATTTGTAAGGGTACGTTATATTTTTTGATTATTAATCTAAAGAGCTTTTGTTCTTGAACCTTGCAATCGGCTAGAACTAGGTGTTCTCAACGATTCAGGAAGACTTTGATCCTAGGTATTCTCAGACTAAATAGGATTCATTGTGTTATCGTAGCGTGAGCTACATCAGTTGGTATCAGAGACAACCGTTTTAAATTTCTCAATCTAAAACATGATCTTGGCACCAAGAAAAATTACTTACGATCAGTTGGATGAAATAAGCCAGATGTTCCAGACGTTTACTGCTGGATTACAAGCTGCTTTACAAACCTCAGTGGAAAACGCATTAATAACCGCTCTACAGAATCAACTCAATCGCAGTGAAGAGCAATCTCAACAGGCGATTTTCATGGAGAGAGATTCTGAAGATGATGATCTCTGTGGAGAATATAGAGAAATTATTGGAGACCCTGTTTTTGATGTTTACGATGATGATAATCAAATTCAAGACTTGAACGATGAATTTGATGCTCATAAAACGGAATATCTTGTTCTAACTCCAAAAGAACATGTCAACATCTTTACCAGCATCAACAATGAAGACGACGCTTCTTATATGGGTCACGAGAAGCAATATATAAATAATGCTTCTTGGAAAGAGGATTGGATGGGAGTTTTCGCTTATCATGACATGGTAGGTCACGTAAGTAAAAAGGCCCAAGGTAGTTTTAATTATCTTGCAAATCATCCTCAATATATCCAAAAAGAGCCACCAGATTGTGTTCAAAGAAGTGAAGAATGTCACTACAAAGAGATATGTGCTGAGAAGATTTTTGACAGTGGACCAATTGGTTGTGTTTACGTTATCTTATTTTTGGGTACAAGCTGTGCAACTTTCGCATATACAGGATGCAGGTGTGGCCAGAATCAACTGTTCAAACCAATTTTAATGCTTGTTTTAAGGCTTGGAAGACACGACCATATTTTGGATTTTGTGTTTGGCTACACAACTCTGATATGGACAAGTGAGGAACATCGTGACTACAAATTTGATGGTGATCCGGCTTTTGGTTTAAATGACGAAAATCAGATTAAAGATGTTTATACTGATGGATTATGGGCTAATAGTTATGAAGTTGATCCATATATTCCATGCAAGTTTGTCAAACGTCACTTTGTCATAAAGAAGCCAGTACTCATCTCAGAGTTGATGCAAGGGCTTATGGTTACATTTTCAGTGGCACTTATGACATATTTGTTAGGGATTTCAAAGAGATTGAAGCTGATACTGAACGGTGCATCAAAGTCTTTGTCTTTCGGTCATAGTAGATTGGAGGAAGAAGAGACCATCAGCTTGGTTCTAAGTTGCTATCTTGTGTATTTTCCTAGCTTTGAGAAAGAAGATACATTCAACACTATTCACGAGCAGCTCTTGTCTTCGTTGAATAGGGGGGTTTATGAATCAGGTTTGAATAATTTGGTGATATTCTGCTCTTGCTATGCACTCAGTCATGATTTTCACTGTACTAGTATGGCTTTAGTGTTAGAGACTCGTGTGACCTTGGTGTTCTTTAACGGCGCTATTCTTGCGCACATATCCTTACCTGGGCTTCTTGATATCAAAATAATACTGGGGGTGACAGAAAGGATTCATGAGGTCGTCAGTTTCAGGGAGAGACATGCTCTGTTTCTTCCTTGGTTTAGTGGGAAATTGGTTATGACTGGTTTCGGTGTCGTCCTATTTTCAGAGTTAATGCGGATATCCCGAATTTCACACCACCACCGAATATTTGATCTTCTCATTGATCAAAAGAGTTTTGTGGACAGAGAGAAGTACAAGATTGATATCAAGTGGGAACTGCTCATACTTTGTGTGGTCACCGATATTGATATTTTGATAGACAACGTCAATTATTCTACTGGTATTGCAACATCTTCTAGTTGCCGGGTCGCTAAAATTGATTGTTTCTTAGTCGATGTCTTAGATGGCAAAGAGGAGTATAAGCTTTTCTGGCCACCAGGGACTCTAACAGTTCGGATGCTTCTTCCATTCCCGCTTATGATCTCACATGTGGTGTTTCGAATCTGCCTTGTTTCAGTCCCTTTCATCATCAACACAAAGGTGATGCAATTTTCTAAGGCACTTGTGGACTATAAGGCCTTCGATACTTTTGAGCATTTACGTCCACTTGCTATACTCTTCATAAGGTCAAAGGCTTTGTGGCCTTTTTCTCCCACATTCACAACTGAGTCTTTGGTGTCTGTTCATGCCTTTTCATTACAAGTTGGGGTTTGCTATGAAGTTCTTAAGAGTGGAATAAAAGTTGTGCTTTGTTCTAATTACACATCCACGACACCAATAGAGAGGACTGACGTTGCTTGCGACTCAAGCAAGTGGGTGATTTGTTTAATCTTCCACCATGTGCTTCGTTTTATGCGTGGAGCTGTGGTCTTTGGGTCACAGTCACCATCTTGTATTCAATGCTCTCTGCTTCTGTGGGAAATATTAAAGGACGCAAATGAATTTGTAGACACGAGATCCAAGAGGCCTACGGTGTTGGTGGCAGTGACCCTAATTCATGTTCAGCTGTGTCTTGTGCAACCGACTTGTCGCCTTTGTTGTTTTCTCCAGGATTTAACAAGTTTAGTGGACTGTGACTTCAGCTTGGACGATGTAATGAACGTCCCGACGTATAGCAACCACACATCTTGTTCCTTGAGTACTCGTGGAATATATGGATCAACTTCATAACTATTAGCCCATAACTCCCTGTAAAACACAAGTGCATCATTGTAGATGTTGGAAGACTTTGATCCTAGGTATTCTCAGACTAAATAGGATTCATTGTGTTATCGTAGCGTGAGCTACATCACTACTTCTGGTTAAATTGACGTCAGAGAGAAATTCAATGGACGTAAGAGTCACGTATGGTTAAATTGACGTATGAAACAAGACATGGTAAGGGTAACCCCTACGTCGGGTGGGTACAATTCCGTTGTTTGCTTCCTTGTGGAGTCGAATCAAATTCTTCTTCATATATCTTCCATGTTTTTGTCTCTATTAGCTAAATATCGATCTTGTTCGGAATATAGATTGTGAGCCACACAAAATGGAAATTTCCACAATTGAAGAGTCAAAGCAACGTGACTTTAACGCTTATCATCGTTGTACTTTTTACTATATATATTTATTAAGTTGTTTTGTCAGCAATACCAAATCATACATACCAACTTTCTCTTTTTATATATCTTTATTCTCAAAATGGTGAAATCGTGCTTCCATGTTTCTTCCATCTCCTGTTTTTTTATGTTGCTTCTTTGTCAACAGTCTTGTTTCTCTACCCTTTCCTCGTCCGGACCAAATTGAGATCCTTATGGCTTTTAAGAACGAGTTCCCAGTCCTCAAATGCGACTTCAGTAAGTGGCCTGACTCAGAACAAATTACAAAATCTTGGACCAGCAAAGACGTTCAGTCCTTTCATGGGGTTAAATTTGATGACAAGACTGGTGTAGTGATCGAACTAGACGTGCTTGGTGAATGTCTCAGTGGCAGTCTCAGTGCTAATAGTAGCCTTTTCAGATTACACCACCTCAGGTACCTCGATCTCTCTCACAACTACTTTGAATCGTCCTCATTCCTCCCCAAACTTGGAAATCTCACAAACTTAGAGATTTTGCATCTTTCTGATATGGGTTTATCCGGTGAAATTCCATCCTCATTCAGAAGCCTGAACCGTTTAACAGACTTGGACCTATCCGATAACGAGCTTATTGGCAGTTTTTTCCCTCTACTTAATCTATCTAGGCTCTCAACTTTAGATCTTTCCAATAATCACTTTTCTGGAAACGTTCCTTGTTCTCTACTCACTATGCCTTTCCTGTCATATCTTGATTTGAGCCAAAACCATCTTACCGACTCTCTTGAAACTATGAATTGCTCTTCATCATCTAAGCTTGAACGGTTATTCCTTAGCAATAACCATCTCAGTAGTCGAATCCTAGAGCCTCTCTCTAAAGTAACCAACCTCAACCAACTCGAACTAGCTTCTCAGAACACAACCGACCCAATCAACTTTGTCTCCTTGGGCTTCAAGTCTTTAGAGTTTCTGAATCTTTCCGGAACTGCTATATCAAGGTTTAGTATCAGTTCCCCAAATTTGAGCAGACTAAACTTGGATAACTGCAGCATCAACGAGTTCCCCACATTTATTAAAAACCTTCAGAATCTGGAATCTTTGTCTTTATCAAACAATAGACTCAAAGGAGAAGTGCCTAAATGGTTATGGAGTATACCTTCTTTGGATACACTGTCGCTGTCTCACAACTCCCTTGATAGCTTTGAAGGCTCACCAAAAAATATTACTCTCAATCCGTGGTTTAACATATTAGATCTGAGGTCAAACACTTTTCGAGGAACTCTTCCTATTGTTTCACCGAATTTGAGGTTCATGTTTGCATCAAATAATAGTTTCACAGGAGACATACCTCTTTCGTTTTGCAAACCAAGCTACCTAAGTGTCCTTGATCTATCGTACAACAACTTCAGTGGTTCAATTCCACGATGCTTGTTTTTTACAGCAATAGAATATCTGGTTCTCCGAAACAACAATCTCAACGGGAGACTTCCCAACTTATTCGAACAAAGGGGCCCACTAATAGCACTTGACGTCAGCTACAATCAAATAACTGGGAAGCTTCCAAGGTCTCTTACAAATTTCAAGAGTCTAGAGATTCTAAACGTGGAGGGCAATAGAATCGAGGACACCTTTCCGTTTTGGCTGAAGGATCTACCGTATCTACAAGTCATTGTCCTACGATCAAACATGTTCCATGGTCCTATCTATTCTCCTCATCATCATCTATCATTTCCTCAACTGCGGATGGTTGACATATCACGTAACAAATTCACCGGAAGACTACCAAATGATTACTTTGTCAATTTTAGTATACCTTTGATCAGTATTCCCCAAAAGGAAAGAGAGATAAATTACATGGGAGATCATTACTGGTATCTGTATAAGTATAACCCTTCCATGTATTTGAGAAACAAGGGAATAAACATGGAGCTGGAAAAGATCCTTGAGACCTACACAGAGATTGATTTTTCTGAAAACAATCTTGGAGGACAGATTCCAGAATCCATAGGCCTTTTGAAATCTCTTATCGTGCTCAACCTATCCAACAATGATTTCACAGGCCACATTCCATCCTCTTGGTCTAATCTCACCAGCCTCGAGTCACTAGACCTATCTCGGAACCAGCTCACTGGAAAAATCCCGCAGGAGCTAGCAACCCTCTCGTTCTTGGAGTACATCAACGTTTCACATAACAAACTCACGGGCCAGATACCACAGGGTACACAGTTTGGAGGACAGCCTAGATCATCTTTTGAAGGGAATCTCAATCTTTGTGGTCTTCCTCTTGAGGAGAGTTGCTTCAGGGACGAGGTACCATCAACACCAGAGGCACAAGAGCCAGAACCTTCAGAGCAAGAACAAGTGTTGAACTGGAAAGCAGCTGCAATCGGATATGGCCCTGGAGTCTTGTTTGGACTGGCGATTGGACAAGTGTTTTATTCGTTCAAACCGGTGCTGTTCTACAAGTTGTTTCGCGTTTGAAGTGAAGTTTATGCCTTTGGTTTTGTTGAAATAAGTTGTAAGGGTTTCTGTAACCGTTCCGACATAGATATGTATGTGTGTGTTTTAAAAAAAAGATATGTATGTGTGTGAGTGATAAGGACATAGAAATGTATGTGATATGTATTATCTTATGAAATGAAAGTTAACCATGCATAGGTTTTTCTTTTCTTTCCTCCCGTATCATTGTTAGAGAACTCATATGTTTTATCATTCATCCGTAACTAAAATAAAACATGGAAACAGAGGGGGTCTACTCTGTTTTTCTACAAAGTCTCTTTGCTCTCTTATTTTATTCGCTTGAGCACGTGATAGGTACATGTTCTCCCTGGATAGGTTACTGTCCATCTAGCATTAGTATCAGAACATATTCTTGTTTGTAATTTCACTTGAGAGGCAACAAGAATCTTTCATTTAACTGCAGAACATATAAGTCTTGTCTGGTTTTGGGTGTTTTGCTCTGTAAGACTGTATTACATTGTCTGAAAACGGTCTGAAACAATACAAATATTAATTTATGTGAATAAAATAAAGGTGAACAAAAACTTCAGAGTATGTAACAATCACCACAGACATTGTTGTAGATCAAAGCCCAAACCGAAAACCTTGCGACTACTTGGTTCTGCAGTCAACTGGATTGGCCTATCCCATACAGTAAAAGCTTTGTATGGTACCAAACAATAGCCAATGTGCTTGAACAGGGGAGCCCATGCATAAACGTAATCATTCTACGATTTCTTCTTCTTCTAGTCCACCGTTGTTCAAACCGTTAGTGAGATTTTGGAGACTGCGGTCATCATCAAATCCCTTTGCAAACTCACACTCAAAGTTGAAATAATCACCTGGATCCATCTCCATGAAAAGATCTGAGTATGTGTCTATTAACCCTTGCTCAAACTCAAGCTCCATGTTCTCAGCAGCATCCCCTTGTTCTGTTGGACAAACCTGAGTATGTGAATTTATGGTAAACCTTCTCTCAACCTTGCTGTCATCCGAGACTTGTTTGATAAGATCAAGAACCTCTGGCTCAAAGGAGTTGATGCCTTCTTCTTTTGTATCTCTGTGGCCATAGTATAAGGAGGAACCCTCAGGATCAGGAGTGGTGCTTAAATGGTTGAAATCTCTGATAACTTCAAAGTCATAGCTCTGAGAAGGTAGATATACATGGATCACCGGGTACTCTACGACAGATACTTTAGCAAGCTGTTGCCTCAGAGGAGCATTGATGTCCAGCTCCTTGAATGGAGCCTTTGCACCCTGAAAAATAAGAGAGAAAAGTAAATATAGTGTAAGATTAAACAAGCAGAAGAATGCAATTTGTGATAACATCCATACTCAGGAGAATGATAGTAAGAGTACCTTTGGATACTGGCGAATAAAGAGCTTGAGAGAAACAAGATCAACATCACAAAAAGGCTTGAGCTTATGAATCCAAGGACCAGGCTTAAGATGATTCTCTATCACAGAGCAAAGGCTTGTATCTTCACCAACTCTGTGATGGATTGTTTCAACGTCAAATAGAGATTGAAAAACAAAAAATGAAACTATCAGTCAAGAGAAGAAACTAACTAACCCATGGTCAACGAGAACCACATCCGTAGAGTGGAACCGCCACTCAATTGTCCAAGAGATGCACTTACTCCTGAAAACAAAAATACCATCAACAGATTGGTCAAACACTAAGGCTAACCAATAAGCAGAGTCATCAAGCTCATAATGTGATTTACCGGTTATCATAACGACTCAGATTCATTTCCCGGTTCAACATTCCACTAGAGAGAAACATTAGATTAGTTCTTCCCCTAGCAGCAGCAGCTCGAAGTTTATTACGCTGAGTTTCCTTAAAGTAGGGATTTTTACATATCTGAATTCTCATTCTCTGAGCAGAATCAGCTACTCTCTTTGTCTCCTCTAGCATTCTGTAGTCTTAACATAGAACAAAAGAGAAAGCTAACACTCTGCTTAATTACAGGAGATTCAAAAGCAACAAACTTTTAATGTGAATGATTACCAGAGAGAAGGAGATTATCGTCGAACTGTGAGAGGGTAACGAAGTCTGTGAGCTTCCTCTTGCCGTTACAACCTGTTCGACGCTTGTGAGCTTTCACGCACGGAAGACCACAGGAACGGATCGAACATCCTGGGCATTTGTACTTCCATGTTTTCAACTTGCACTCCCCACAGACCGAACTGTTCATGTTTTTGGTCGTGGTCCTCGTCAAGGACCTCAAGGTTTTGGAGCCGTGGGAGGCGTTAGGGTTTATGGAAATATATAGTCAAGTGAGGGTTTAAGAAGAGGGAGCTCGGGGAACAGAGGAGGAGATGTATGTTTTCCAAATTTATGTTTTCAGTCCCCAGACTTATAATAATTAAGCTTTATGGGCTATTTAGTTGTTATTTAAAGTTCAGGGGTTATTTTAGAGCATGATTATCCGGAGTCCATAGCATAGGATCCTTAACAAAAATAAAAATAAAATATTGTGTGGACTCTACAAAAAAAATAAGAAACCAGTCATAAAAATTTTGATATAAAAACCGATTTTCGCTGGTTTGTTGCAATGTTCGCGGGTCCCACTGACACGTAGTGATCCGCCATTAGTTCGCCTTTTAATTGTTTTTTTTTTATCAGACAAAAATAAATAAATAAATCAAAAAGCTTTCCTATGAAATTCTAAAGGGTAGCTATACAAATTCTATGAGGAAAAACCCAGTCTGTTATCAGTTAAAGGGCTACTGATGCAGAGGAGCATATATTTTTGGTTATTGTGTCTGTTTATAAATTGGTTTGTTTCATGGACCAATGATCAAACTTACGTCGTGGCTGCTTCTGTTAATCCAATCCACTCACCTACTCAACATATTGATCTTTCAAAACAAAATTAGAGTCTGAGTCCTCGATAAACATACACAACCTTAAAGTCTCATTGAACACAGTAAGGACCTTAACAGATGTCGGTGTCAAAATCGGTCGCGACGGAATCAATGACTGAAAGTCTTTAGAAAGTATTTCTTGAAACAAAAAGTCTCGGATAATTTCTAAAAGGAGTTATACGAGATTTTCTCAAATTAGAATATCCACTCTCTGTGAGATCGGAAGACTACGGGCGTGCGTGGACGAGAATCCCCGGAAAGAACGGTCCGCTCGCCCAACGACATCAAGATTCGATCACCACAAAAACCCTAAACATAAAAGAATCTGCCTCGAAACTTCGAAGAGGTCGTTCTCTCAAACCGTGAGGAACCAGAAAACGATCAATATATCAAATCGAAGCCCTCGCCGAGATCTACAGCCTGGCGCCGGCGGCACCGGCCTGGCGCCGGCGGCACGCGCCACGCGGCCGGACTGGCGCCGGCGGCACCGATACGCTGGCTGGCTGGCGCCGGCCCGTGGCGGGCGGCCTGGCGCCGGCATCCGCCGGCGGCACCGCCGCGGGCTGGCCTGGCGCCGGCGGCACCGGCCTGGCGCCGGCGGCACCGCGCGGCTGGCCTGGCGCCGGCCGGCCGGCGCCACGGCCTGGCGCCCGGCGCCTCGCCGCGACGCTGGCCTGGCGCCGGCGGCACCGTCGCGCGGCTGGCCTGGCGCCGGCGCCGTCGCCGGGCTGGCCTGGCGCCGGCGGCACCGGCCTGGCGCGGCACCGTCACCGGCTGCGCCGGCGGCCTGGCGCGGCGGCACCGCCACGCTGGCTGGCTTGCGCCGGCGGCACCAACCTGGCCCTCCGTGGCTGGCCGCCCTGGCGCCGGCGGCACCGTCACGGGCTGGCCTGCCGCCGCGGCACCCTGGCGCCGGCGGCACCCGCCGCTGGCTGGCTGGCGCCGGCACGCCTGGCGCCGGCGCCTGGCGCCGGTCGACGGCCCTCGCCCTGGTCTCGGTCCCATCGTGTTCGGTCTGATCCCATCTTGGCTTGTTTGGATCAATCATCATGAGTTTGGGACGATCACGGCTACGAATAAACATCCTTCGACTCGATTGGAATCGTCCTCGATGTTTTACGACAAAACTAGAAGGATTGGATTTCGTAGAAGATATCGATAAAACAAAGATCGATTAACTTGAACATCGATCCTTTAGGCTATACAGTTTATTTTACGAGAAAGATAGTATTTTCGAGAAATCGTATAAAATGTTCAACGACTTAAGACAAGTCCACGGACTTACTTACGATTTTAAGAATTCAGGCCCAATCAGACTATGACGGTTTATCCAATTTCCAACATCGGATAAACATTAAGCCACCGAAATAGGGAAAACTCGAGGATAATTACGAAGATCGACGGAAATGGAATATTTCTGAAGAGATAAACTTGGGCCCAAAGGCGAGGTCCATCATCCTAAGGCAAACCGACCTAGGAGTGAGTATATAAGGAGAGCGAGAGCAGAGGAGATGAGCATCCCGAAAATCCGAGAATTAGACTTAGAGCATCCTGCTAGCTTAGAAAACTAGGGTTTAGTAGTTAGACTAGCGAGCAAGGCTTAGGACGTTTGGCTGCCTGCGACTCTATCTTTTTCTTTAAATCGCAACTCTCTTTGTCTTCGGAGAATCCTTGTACTCGTTTCCCTTATCTAATAAAACGCCTTCAGGCAAACAATTCAATTTCTATTTTTTGTCTTCTGTTTACTTTGTCGATTTCGTGTGGCAACGCAGAGAATCGGACCCGTGGAAAGTCGGGTTCACTTGGCTTTCCTCGCAATCTTATTTATCGAAAATTGACGGTGTGAATTTCGGTTCCCACAGTTTGGCTAGAAGGAGGGGGACGGATTACTCTTACTCATCTGCCGCAAAGCTGATCGAACCGATGTCCGGAAATATGAAAGAAAAGTTGCAGTTTCGCCGACGATGGTAAAACAACTCCAGCAGCGACTGTTCCTACGCCAACGCGCGAAACGCCACGGTGCTCGAGCAAATCAAAACCTAGCCGCGCTTTCCACAGGAAGAGCACAAAACGAGCTCGCAATTTCTCTATCTAAACGAAGGGGAACGATAAAATCTATCAAACCCCAAAATTCGCCTTGTTACCAAGTTAGAGAAATCGCAACGAGCAAGGTTTCTACGAAAAACGTTTCTTTCGAGAACCTCTCGAAAAATAAAACTTATTCTCCTCAAACCTGGGGAAACCCTAAATTACTGTGGAACGAAGCACGGCAAATCGGTTCACCGATTCCCACCGCCATACTTCTTACAAACAACTCTCGAGGAACAAACGGAAAACGAAATGAGGTCGGAGCTTGATCTTACTAGGACGACTTGCCATAAGGTAAGATCAGTCTTCCCAGTTCGCCTTAGTAAGAGCCCACTTTGTTCTCTTTGTGTCTAGGTCAAAATGGCTTTCGCTTCGCCTCAATCGAGTTTCCGTTGAGATTTACGAAGGGAACAAAATCACTCTCCGCCACCTCGCCTGTGGACGAGAACAACCATCACCAAGGTCACCTCCTGTGGAAACCTCACTTTGCTCTTGTTGGGGTCAAAACGGTTATCTCAAAATCTACGGCTAAAGACCTTCCCAAAACTCAAAAGATTTCCGCAAACGACCGACGAGGGAAAGATCGAACAACGAAAAACCCACAGACGGCAAGACGGCCTGGCGGCGGCACGCTGGACGCTGGCTGGCCTGGCGCCCGGCACCGCCTGGCGCCGGCGGCACGCTGGACGCTGGCTGGCCTGGCGCCGGCGGCCCGCCCGGCGGCACGCTGGACGTGGGCTGGCCTGGCGCCGGCACCGCCTGGCGCCGGCGGCACGCTGGACGCTGGCTGGCCTGGCGCCGCGGCACCGCCTGGCGCCGGGCACGCTGGACGCTGGCTGGCGCCCGGCACCCGGCCTGGCGCCGGCACGCTGGACGCTGGCTGGTTGGCGGCACCGCCTGGCGCCGCACGCTGGACGTGGGCTGGCCTGGCGCCGGCGGCACTCGCCTGGCGCCGCGGCACGCTGGACGCTGGCTGGCCTGGCGCCCGGCACGCTGGCTGGCTGGCGTCGGCACGGCCTGGCGCCGGCGGCGGCACGCTGGGCGCTGGCGCGGCGGCCCGCCTGGCGCCGGCGGCGCGCGGGCTGGCTGGCCTGGCGCCGCGGCACCCGCCTGGCGCCCGGCGGCACGCTGGACGCTGGCTGGCCTGGCGCCGGCGGCACCCGCCTGCGGTCGACGGTCCTCGCCCGGTCTCGTCCCATCGTGCTCGGTCCGATCCCTCTTGGCTTGTTCGGATCAATCTTCGTGAGTTTGGTACGATCACGGTTATTCTAAACACCAATCGCCTCGACTATACGAGGAAATGGGATTCCTTCGAAATGCCAAACCTTCAAAAGACTATTTTCTCGAAAAATTTCGTAAAGGTTTTAATTCTTTGTAGGACAGGAACAAAACGTCTTGAAAACTGCCGAAGAATTTAGGGAACTTAGGACCTAGGTGGATAGTCTAGCAAGCTAAGTCTTAGGCAAAATTTCCAGTCTTGTTCCATCGTTCCTTGATTGTCCAGCAGAACATGCAAACCGACCTAGTCTCTCGAAAAACGAGAAACGATCGCCACGCGTTCTAAAAGCATACTCATCCCGCTTCCTAAAAGAAAGAAAAAACGTACACAAGCCTTCGGAAGAACGGCTAACCCGTTTTCTTTCGTAAAAAGAAAAGGGAAGGAGGTACGTATACTATATCCGTATAATCCCATCTTCGAAAACTTTTTGCTTCAGCATCAAGACAACGCTTTGACATAGCAAAACTCTCGCAGCAATAAGATTCGCCTAAAACGCTTAACGGCATAGCCCAACCGCTACAAACATAGTCTTGAAAACTCAACGTCGTCTCGCCGCAAACTCGCGACTAGAAACGTGTACCGACGTCGGACTAATAGCACGACGGTGAACTACGAAAATAACGAAATAACCTTCGGTAAAACTCCATAAGTAGTTCGAAGCAGCTTTCGTCCAAAGGTCGAAATCATAGCGGAAACATCTCCCGTGTAATCCGCGGAAACATCGCTACTTTAAAAATCTGCGATTTTCTATCTCCATGAAACCGGTCATCCATTACTTTCGTATAACAAAAATTTTATACGAAGCATTCATCGTGTAACTGAAACCTAAAGTGGAAGATCGTTTCTAAAAGCCATCAGCCGTAACTCAGAAAACTCCGCTATGCTTGGCATGTCTATCTCGGCAAACGCTATTTGGCCCTCGGCCAACTACGCCCTTCCGTAATGCCCGGACCTGAATTTGGCATCCCCATTAAGGACAATCATAAACTAACATGACCTTAATAAGGGTCATGGGCTGATCGTTTACCAACAACTTCCTTGGCGATACGGCTGAATCTAGCCTCCATGCCAATCCAAAGCTACTGAGCGAGCACCGCTCCAATCACTTAACGGCTAAAAACAACAATCCAGGATTTGTTCATAGAACGCCAAGTGACTATTACGCAAGCAATTTGTCGCATAACCCAGAATCGGAAATCATACGATAAACTCTCCATACCAAAACTCAGTCCTAACAACCATATGGTTAACGGAAGATTTAAACTTATCGTCAATCGATTAAGTTCTAAGAAACGCTCGTGACAAGGCTCCAAGAGTTATACGAGTCATCCTTAATATATACAATCAAATCCCGGAAGGCCAACACTTCACGAAGCACTGTGAATGTAGACGCTTCTCCCTGGGTCAAACTTACGCGACCCCTTGGTCCTGCGTCCAAACCGAAACAACAGTTTCTGGCTGCGAACATTCGCAAAACATCTCCAAGCCCGATAACATTTCAACCACGAAATGCGGCACAAGGAAAACTCGACCTTCAGCACTGCGAGACGTCGCTAACGCTCGAAGGACATTCTTTTCCTCAAAACGTTCCAGATGAAATCTTCGTCTCTAGAACTCAAAACATACAAACACACCTCTAAACGGTAACATGCCTCTAAACTGGCATCATTTCGTTGTTGCTGATCACAACAAACGAACTCTAACGTCCTAAACAGGCAAATGGCCACCTTTAAAAGGGTAGGCTCTCTTGCATCCGACAAGGATAAACATAGCGCGCTATACAAGAAATCCAAAATTTTGGTCTAGCTCTTCGTAAAGGAAGTAGCTCGACTCACGCCCAGACAAATCATATAAGCCGACAACAATTCGCGGATTTTAAACGGTACGAGTCAGGTTAAAATCGCAAACAGGCAAAACGAAAGCCGATTTGTCATCGCAAAGCCTCAGTCCGAGAGTAAACCTAGGTCTTGCCCTAAACCCAGCCACGCTGGATCATGACATCTCACAGACATAGTATGGTATACGAGATCCAAAAATTTGTCTCTTCACTTAAGCCTATTCGTTTCACGAACTTTCCGCGTAAATCGGTAAACCGCGGAAAATCTCGCTTTATGCAAACAATAGGTACGGTGATCATCAGGGAACTAGGAATGAGACGACAACTCACACCCTCTTTCTCATACTTCGAAAAAACTGAAGTTCATAAATAATCGAAAAACAAATACATCAACAGCATCATGCTCGAAAGTCTCTCATGACACATAACCAGACCATATAAGTCTCGCGGAAAACAGATCACAAGGGTCTTAAACTCCAAAACGAACTACGGAAGGCTTGATCCCTACACCAAAGTGCGTAGGCAGCCTTCAAAGGCGAACCCAATCTTACCACTTTCAACGGAGCCTTTCAACCATTGATTCCGCCTATCTTACCTGACATATCTTATCGCCGCAAGAACATCACGAAGGTTCTAACGAGCTGGGGCTAACTGTTGGTGTCAAAATCGGTCGCGACGGAATCAATGACTGAAAGTCTCTAGAAAGTATTTCTTGAAACAAAAGTCTCGGATAATTTCTAAAAGGAGTTATACGAGATTTTCTCAAATTAGAATATCCACTCTCTGTGAGATCGGAAGACTACTGCGCGTGGACGAGAATCGGAAAGAACGGTCCGCCGCCCAACGACATCAAGATTCGATCACCACAAAACCCTAAACATAAAAGAATCTGCCTCAAACTTCAAGAGGTCGTTCTCTCAAACCGTGAGGAACCAGAAAACGATCAATATATCAAATCGAAGCCCTCGCCGAGATCTACAGCCTGGCGCCGGCGGCACCCGGCCTGGCGCCGGCGGCACGCGCCACGCGGGCCGGACTGGCGCCGGCGGCACTGCCTGGCGCCGGCGGCACCGTCGACGGGCTGGCCTGGCGCCGGCGGCACCGTCGCGGCTGGCAGCGCCCGGCGGCACCGTCGCGGGCTGGCCTGGCGCCGGCGGCACCGTCGCCGTTGGCTGGCGCCGCCGGCCCGGCCTGGCGGCGGCACCGTCACCCGCCGGCGGCCGGCGGCGTCACCGGCCTGGCGCCCGGCGGCACCGGCGGCGGCACCGCCACGGGCTGGCCTGGCGCCCGCGGCACCGACCTGGCGCTGGCGGCCGTGGCGCGGGCCGCCTGGGCGGCGCCGTCGCCGGGCTGGCCTGCCGGCGGCACCCGCCTGGCGCCGGCGGCACCGTCGCCGCGGGCTGGCCTTGCGCCGGCAGCCCCGCCTGGCGCGGCGGCCCCATCTGGCTGGCGCGGTCGACGGCCCTCGTCACGTCTCGGTCCCATCTTCGGTCGATCCCATCTTGGCTTGTTTGGATCAATCATCATGAGTTTGGGACGATCACGGCTCGAATAAACATCCCTTTTCGATGAAATGTCCTCGATGTTCGACAAAAACCAGACGGATTACGATTTAAGAATTAGGACTATGACGGTTTATCCAATTTCCAACATCGGATAAACATTAACACCGAAATAGGGAAAACTCGAGGATAATTATTTAACGGAAATGGAATATTTCTGAAGAGATAAACTTGGGCCCAAAGAGGTCCATCATCCTAAGGCAAACCGACCTAGAGTGAGTATATAAGGAGAGCGAGCAGAGGAGATGAGCATCCCAAAATCCGAGAATTAGACTTAGAGCATCCCGCTAGCTTAGAAAAACTAGGGTTTAGGTAGTTAGACTAGCGAGCAAGGCTTAGGACGTTGGCTGCTGCGACTCTATCTTTTCTTTAAATCGCAACTCTCTTTCGGAGAATCCTTGTACTCGTTTCCCTTATCTAATAAAACGCCTTCAGGCAAACAATTCAATTTCTATTTTTTGTCTTCTGTTTACTTTGTCGATTTCGTGTGGCAACGCAGAGAATCCGGACCTTCAGGGAAAGTCGGGTTCACTTGGCTTTCCTCCGCAATCTTATTTATCGAAAATTGACGGTGTGAATTTCGGTTCCCACAACAGAAGTATATTTTGAATGGTTACTTAACAAATTCCTAATTAGTGTGGCAAAGTGTTCAAAATATTTTCTGAGTCCGACGACCATGAGAGCTTACACAAGTGTCCTAGTTCCGAGAGCATTCGCCCGACGGAAGAGTCTTGTCTGGTTAAAATTGACGTAAGAATCACGTTTAGTTAAATTGACGTAAGAAACAAGACATGGTAAGGGTGAGCCATACTTCGGGTGGGTCCATCTAAGACTATTCGCGTCCAATTTGTAAACATGATTCCAAAAATGTAAAACTCCTCCGTTGTTTGCTTCCTTCTCGAATCAAATTCTCGTTTTGTTTTTGAACACATCGAATCAAAGTCTTCTTCATATTTCTTCATGTTTTGTCTCTAGTAGCTAAAAATCGATCTTGTTCGGAATATAGATTGTGAGCCACACAAAGTGGAAAATTCTACAATTGGAGATTCAAGGCAACGTGACTTTATACTATATATATTAAGTTCGTTGCTGCAAAATCAAATCACACATACCAAGTTTCTTCTTCAATATCTTGTTTTGTTTCAGTCTTTATTTTCCTAATGATGAAACCATTTTTCCATGTTTCTTCCATCACCAGTTTTCTTTGTTGTGTCTTCATCTCCAGCTTCTTTATCAACAGTCTTGTTTCTCTCCCCTCTCCTCGTCCTGACCAAATTGAAATCCTTCTGGCTTTTAAAAACGAGTTTCCGATCCTCAAATGCAACTCCACTGAGGAGTTTACCCCAGAACAAAAGACAAAATCTTGGACCAGCAAAGACGTCAAGTCCTTTGATGGGGTTGTATTTGATGATGAGACTGGTGTAGTGACGGTTCTAGACCTACATGCGGCATGTCTCAGTGGCAGTCTCAATGCTAATAGTAGCCTTTTCAGACTCCACCACCTCAGGTACCTCGATCTCTCTTACAACCACTTTGACTCCTTCTCATTTCTCCCCGAACTTGGCAAACTCACAAACTTAGAGGGTTTGGATCTTTCTCATTTGGGTTTAGCCGGTGAAATTCCATCCTCAATCAGTAGCCTAAACCGCTTAGATTACTTGAGGCTTTCAGAAAACGAGCTTACTGGCAGTTTTTCCTCTCTACTCAATCTATCTAAGCTCTCTAATTTATATCTTTCCAGTAATCACTTTTCTGGAAACGTTCCTTGTTCTCTACTCAATCTATCAGAGCTCTATTCTTTAGATCTTTATGATAATCACTTTTCTGGAAACTTTCCTTGTTGTCTGCTCACCATGCCTTTCCTGTCAAGCCTTGGAATGAGCCAAAACCAGCTCACCGATTCTCGTGAAACTATGAATTGCTCTTCATCGTCTATGCTTAAAGGGTTAGACCTTGATCATAACCGTCTAAGTTGTCGAATCCTAGAGCCTCTCTCAAAATTAACCAATCTCAAGGAACTCTCCCTATCTTTTCAAAATACAACCAACCCAATCAACTTCGTTTCATTGGGCTTCAAATCTTTAGAGTTACTGTCCCTTTCCGGAAATTCAATATCAAGGCTTAATCTCGGATCACCAAATTTGAAGGAACTATACTTGGAAAACAGCAGCATCAACGGGTTCCCCACATTTATTAAAAACCTACAGAAGCTGGAAATTTTGGATATTGCAAACAATAGACTCAAAGGAGAAGTGCCTAAATGGTTATGGAGTCTGCCTTCTTTGATGGGATTGTTTCTGTCTCACAACTCCCTAGATAGCTTTGAAGGCTCGCCAACAATGCTTCTCAATTCGTTGCTTGCATCGGTAGATCTAAGGTCAAATGCTTTTCGGGGATCTCTTCCTATTATTTCACGAAGATTGAGTTTCATGTTTGCATCAAATAATAGTTTTGAAGGAGACATACCTCATTCATTGTGCAACCAAAGCTACCTAGGTGTCATTGATCTATCTCACAACAACTTCAGTGGTTCAATTCCCCGATGCTTGTTTACATCAGCAGTAGAAGCTCTGAATCTCCGAAACAACAATCTCATTGGGAGATTTCCTGACATATTTGACAAAAATGGTTCACTAAGAGCACTTGACGTTAGCCACAATCAAATAATTGGGCAGCTTCCAAGGTCTCTTACAAATTTGAAAAACCTAGAGGTTTTAAACGTGGAGGGCAATAGAATCGCTGATACCTTTCCATTTTGGCTGAAGGGTTTACCGAATCTAAAAATCATTGTCTTGCGATCAAACAAGTTCCATGGTCCTATCTATTCTCCTCAACATCATCTATCATTTGCACAACTGCGGATGGTTGACATATCTCGTAACAAATTCACCGGAAGCCTACCACAGAATTATTTTGTCAACTGGAGTAAACCCTTGACCAGTCTTCCCCAAGACCAAGAGGAAAGAGAGCCGTTGTATGTGGGAGATGATTTCAAGTATGAATATTTCCCTTCCATGTATTTGAGAAACAAGGGAATAAACATGGAGCTGGAAAAGATTCTTGAGACTTACACACAGATTGATTTCTCTGAAAACAAACTTGGAGGACAGATTCCAGAATCCATAGGGCTCTTGAAGTCACTTATTGTGCTCAACCTATCCAACAATGATTTCACCAGCCATATTCCATCCTCTTGGACTAATCTCACAAGGCTCGAGTCACTAGACCTGTCTCGGAACCAACTCACTGGAAAAATCCCACAGGAGCTAGCAACACTCTCGTTCTTAGAGTACATTAATGTTTCACATAACAAACTCACGGGACAGATACCACAGTCCACGCAGATTGGAGGACAGAATAAATCATCTTTCGAAGGGAATATTAATCTCTGTGGTCTTCCTCTTGAAGAGAGTTGCTCCCGGGACAAGGTACCATCAACATCAGAGGCACAAGAGTCAGAACCTTCAGAGCAAGAACAAGTGTTGAACTGGAAAGCAGCGGCAATGGGATATGTCCCTGGAGTCTTGTTTGGACTGGTGATTGGACAAGTCCTTTATTCGTACAAACCGATGTTGTTCTTTAAGCTGTTTCGTCTTTGAAATGAAGTTTGTGAATTTGGTGTTGTTGAAATAAGTTGAAAGGGTTTCTGTAACCGTTCCGACATAGATATGTATGCGTGTGTTTTTTTTTTAAAAAAAATTATGTATGTGATATCGACATAGATATATGTATGTGATATGGTTTTTTCTGTTCTTACTTCCCGTTTCATTGTTAGATTACTCACTCATGTAATAATCATTGATCCCTAATTAAATAAAAGTTGGTACTCAAATTTCCTTACACAAACTTGGAAACAGAGGAGGCCTACTCTGTTCTTCTTCAAAGACAGTATACTCTGTTATTTTATTGGACTGAAAATGGTCTGAAACACTACAAATAACTGTTTACGTAAATGAAATAAGGCTGGACAAAAACTTCGGAGTACGTAACCAATCAAGTTCGCTACACACCGCATACAATGTTGTTGATCAAAGCTCAGATAGAAAACGTAGCGACTACTTGGTTCTGCAGTCGACTCGATTGGCCTACCTCATTCAGTGAAAGCTTTGTACGATACTAACAATAACCAATGTGCTTGAACAAGGGAGCTTAGTCATGAACATAGTCCTTGGTGTCCAAAAAATGTTCCAATGGGAGTAATGTCTTCTTTTATGATGATCCATCATTCTATAATGTAGCGAGATTTTGGAGACTGCGGTTATCATCTGAATCAAAATTCCTTTGCAAACTCACACTCAAAGTTGAAATAATCACCTGGATCCATCTCTGCGAAAAGATCTGAGTATGTGTCCACTAACCCTTGCTCAAACTCAAGCTCCATGTTCTCAGCAGCATCCCCTTGTTCTGTTGGACAAACCTGAGTATGTGAATTTATGGTAAACCTTCTCTCAACCTTGCTGTCATCCGAGACTTGTTTGATAAGATCAAGAACCTCTGGCTCAAAGGAGTTGATGCCTTCTTCTTTTGTATCTCTGTGGCCATAGTATAAGGAGGAACCCTCAGGATCAGGAGTGGTGCTTAAATGGTTGAAATCTCTGATAACTTCAAAGTCATAGCTCTGAGAAGGTAGATATACATGGATCACCGGGTACTCTACGACAGATACTTTAGCAAGCTGTTGCCTCAGAGGAGCATTGATGTCCAGCTCCTTGAATGGAGCCTTTGCACCCTGAAAATAAGAGAGAAAAGTAAATATAGTGTAAGATTAAACAAGCAGAAGAATGCAATTTGTGATAACATCCATACTCAGGAGAATGATAGTGAGAGTACCTTTGGGTATTGGCGAATAAAGAGCTTGAGAGAAACAAGATCAACATCACAAAAAGGCTTGAGCTTATGAATCCAAGGACCAGGCTTAAGATGATTCTCTATCACAGAGCAAAGGCTTGTATCTTCACCAACTCTGTGATGGATTGTTTCAACGTCAAATAGAGATTGAAAAACAAAAAATGAAACTATCAGTCAAAAGAGAAGAAACTAACTAACCCATGGTCAACAAGAACCACATCAGTAGAGTGAAACCGCCACTCAATTGTCCAAGAGATGCACTTACTCCTGAAAACAAAAATACCATCAACAGATTGGTCAAACACTAAGGGTAATCGATACCAAATCATTATAAGATCAAATCTCATAACATAGTGATGATTTATACCGGTTATCATAACGACTCTGATTCATTTCCCGGTTCAACATTCCACTAGAGAGAAACATTAGATTAGTTCTTCCCCTAGCAGCAGCAGCTCGAAGTTTATTACGCTGAGTTTCCTTAAAGTAAGGATTTTTACATATCTGAATTCTCATCCTCTGAGCAGACTCTGCTACTCTCTTTGTATCCTCCAGCATTCTGTAGTCTTTATCATATAATAAAAGAGAAAGCAAACACTCTACTTAAAGGAGAGATCAAAAGCATGAAACTTTTAATGTGAATTATTACCAGAGAGTAGTAGACTATCGTCGAATTTTGAGAGGGTAACGAAATCAGTGACTTTCCTCTTGCCGTTACAACCTGTTCGACGCTTGTGAGCTTTCACGCAAGGAAGTCCACACGATCGAAGCGAACATCCTGGACATTTGTACTTCCATGTTTTCAACTTGCACTCCCCACAGACCGAACTACGATCCATGTTTTGTCCAAGATTCGAGGTTTGTTCGTCGTTAAGGTTTTGGAGCGGTGGGAGGCGTCAAGTGAGGGTTTCCGAATTTATGTTTTTGTCCCCAGACTGATAATTAAGAGAGTTAATTAAGATTTATGGGCTATTTAGTTGAAATTTAAAGTTCTGGGGTTATTTAGAGATTATTAAGGGTTTAGGGAGTTATTTAAGAACTCCTTTTATATCTCAGCAAGTGTTAAGCTGTGTTTATGCTTTTAAGATGCAGTTCTTTGCCTAAGCATTTTGATTCTTGGTCTTGCCCCTGTCACATTTTTCTCAGTTTTGTAAAATTTTGGTTACGTAGGTTGCCCCTCCCCCAACTTCAATTCTAGACACTGGCAGGAATAAAATTAAGCGCCAGGTGAAACATTAAACTTCTCTGCTTTGGGTATATTCTTTCTTTCTGTTTCACTGAGAGTATAGAAGAGAACTTGTTCTAGAAACTTAGCTACCTTGCTGTTTTCGTTTTCCAATGTTATTAGAAGGCGGGATGCAGCGCTTGTTCTTGTTAGAGGGAGAAAGGTAAGCCTACTACTAACTATCTCTCTGTTGAAAAGACATTTGGGTGAAGTGTAGATTGTGATACATGTCCTATTTTTTCTAGGTTAGAATCACTGATGGAGCTTCTCTTTATTCACTTGACATGAAAGAAATCATAGGTTGTACTTTTGGGATCTTACAGTCTCTAGCCGTAATAATAAATATGGGACTACTCTAACATGTCGTTTCTCTGTTGACAGTCGCAAAGGAGCGAGACTGCGCCAAGTGATCCAGCTGGAGAACCAACTGATGAAGATAAAGAGGTTTGTGTTTTTTCTTCAAGAACCCCATAAATTTTCTCAGAGCAGAGCAGAACACATTAGTCCAAGCTCATGAACAGTTACTTAATTGATGTTTGATTCAACTCTCAGGAGGCGGAGGAGTCAAAGCAAGATTGGCTCTTCTTCTGCCACATTCCGGAGAGCAGTGCATGGAGAAGGATTGAAATAGTAATGCTTTGCTAGGACTTACTTATTAGCTTCTGTCTTTCTCTCCTATAGATTAGTAGAGCTTCTTTCTCTCCTTTAGTCTTGTTTTTGTGTGTAAATCCTATTAAACTCTTGATCGGAATAAGTATTCCGCTAGATGAAAGACAGTGGATGTACATGAACGATGGTTACTTTGGTGGTTATTACCCTTCCATGTATCTTAGAAACAAAGGAATAAACATGGAGCTGGAAAAGATCCTTAAGACCTACACAGCCATTGATTTCTCCGAAAACAAACTTGGAGGACAGATACCAGAATCTATAGGCCTTTTGAAGTCGCTTATTGTGCTCAACCTATCCAACAATGATTTTACTGGTCATATTCCACCTTCTTGGGCTAATCTCACGAGCCTTGAGTCACTAGACATATCTCGGAACCAACTCTCTGGAAAAATCCCGCAAGAGCTAGCAACCCTCTCGTTCTTGGAGTATATTGACGTTTCACATAACAAACTCATTGGCCAGATACCAAAGGGCACACAAATTGGAGGACAGCCTAAATCATCTTTTGAAGGGAATCTCAATCTTTGTGGTCTTCCTCTTCAAGAGAGTTGTTTCGGGGACAAGGTACCATCGACACCAGAGGCACAAGAGCCAGAACCTTCAGAGCAAGAACAAGTGTTGAATTGGAAAGCAGCGGCAATCGGATACGGCCCTGGAGTCTTGTTTGGACTCGCGATTGGACATGTCCTTTATTCATACAAACCGGTGCTGTTCTACAAGTTGTTTCGCATTTGAAATTAAATTTTTGAATGTAGTTTTGTTGAAATAAGTGGTAAGGTTTTTGTAACCCTTCCTACTCAGATATGTATGTGTGTCTTAATCAAATTCCAGAGAGACAACCTGAGTTAAAAAGCGGAATAAAACAGGAAAACTAGGGAAGAAAAATCCTGATCTGGAAAATGATTACAAATGAAGAAGAATCATCCTGAATAACAAATATTTGATTAAGATGGATGATGGAAGGTTGATGATGAATGATGATGAAAAGATTAAAGAGGAATCGTGTTTAATTTTTGATTGAATATTCCCAAATGGCTAATACCTTACATATGTTGTAAGAAAGATAACTAAACCATTCGGAGTTGCGTAGTAAGAAAGATAACTAAATCATTCGGATCGTTGCTTGCAGATTCGTCCACCATCATCAATCTGATAATGAACATTCTCTAGTATTCTACTTCATATGAAATGTCTAGCTTTCCTTCTGCAGGTTTACATTACGCTGGTTGGTTAACAATGATTGATGTCGACATCTGTTTCATCAAATTTATCAGAGAATCTCACCATCGCCAAGCCGCCCTGGTTCAGAGGCTCTGTCCAATGACAAACCTGATGTGAAGAAGGAATGTCAGAGACTGAGAAACCGGAGGAAGATTCTCAACAATTGAAAAAATCTCAAGTGCAGGATTTTAGTTTTTTGAGACAATATTATATAGGACGAACCAGTGATCTCACAATCTTCTCGTCTGTAGAGAACATTTTTGTCTGGTTGTTTGCTAGAGACAGAGGACTTTCAATACTAATGTGTTCTGTTTATACTTCCTTGTGTTTTTGTTCAGCTGAACACTTATGCATATGTGTATTATACACAGTCTGGATAGCAGTAGAAACGTTGATACTTATAGCTAATGTTGATCTTGTAAAATTCTTTCCGTAGCTCGTCTACTATACCTTGTTAGGACTGCACTGGCAGTAATTCTAATGAGGTTGCAGCTTACTTTATAGAATCCTTCTTTTGTTTGTTATAAAAAAATAAGAATTTCGCAGTGGCTAGGCTTCATGATTGTACTTTCTGGTTGTCTGTTATTGACTGTGATGAGATAATAATCTTAAACGTTTCACTTTTAGGCTTTCAAAACTTACATCAGGCAATTTTGGTTATAGTTTTAGTATTTTGAAGTATCTTTATTGTGCTTGTAATTTCTATGATGTGTTTGTTTATAAGATCTCAGTGATCTCTTTCTCTGCCCTTTTTTGTTAACTTTTGCAGAAGAGGGAACGTGGAAGTGATGTCACAATCTTCTCGTCTTTTTCAGACTGTTCATAAACTTGATGTGAAGAAGGAAATGTCAAACTAGGTTCAGTTTTCTCAGCTTCATGACTTACCAATCTTATTGCTAACTGTAGATTTTCAAATTGCTACCTTCTTGTTTTCTTAATGTTGGTAGCAATTCATTGATTTATTTTTCAAGTTGTATGTGTATTGGATTTAGTGGATAAAACAGAGTAACAAGACTCTTTTTTCTTCTCTTTTTTCTTATAGTGTTCAAGAATGAGGAAGTCGTCACACTCAGTGGACGTAAGAATTACGTGCAGTTATATTAATATGATATGAAAAACGAGACCACTCCAATATGATAAGTGGAATATAAAGTGTAACACCGTTTCCATTCATATTCGTTTTATATTCATGGCTTTCTTTCTTTTTTCTATTCCTGATGACTCGACGTAAGAATCACGTCCATTTATAGTTAATTACAGTAGAGGTGACGACTGATGAGAGGAAGTAAACACAACTCCAAAGCAAATATCTATTCTTCTTGAGCACCAGTAAGGTCCCTGTAATGCCTATTTCTGAAATGCGATATATAATGCACTGATCTCTCTTCTGAAGCATATAGTTGAACTTCTCTCCCGCGGGTATAAATCGCAGTCAAAGTTGATTTTGACTCAGTGATGCAGAAGACTCTGCTTTTGAATATTAGTCGGTTGCCACATTTCTCCACCTTCCACAATTGAAGAATCAAGAAACGTAACTTTAACTGTCATCATCGTTATACTTTATACTCTCTATATATTGTTAAGTTGTTTTGGCTGCAAAACCAAATCATACATACCAAATTTTCTTCTTCAATATCTTTGTTTTGTTTCAAAGTCTTTGTTTTGCAACATGGTGAAACCGCGTTTCCATCTTTCTTCCATCTCCTCTTTCTTATCTTGTCTCTTTGTCTCCAGCTTCTTTGTCAACAGTCTTGTTTCTCTCCCCTCTCCTCGTCCTGACCAAATTGAGATCCTTATGGCTTTGAAGAACGAGTTTCCAATCCTCAAATGTCCTGACTCAGAACCCAAGACAAAATCTTGGACCAGAAAAGCCGTTAACTCCTTTGATGGGGTTATATTTGATAATGAGACTGGTGTAGTGACGGGACTATACCTCTTTGGTGCATGTCTCAGTGGAAATCTCAGTGCTAATAGTAGCCTTTTCAGACTCTGTTTGAGGGTGAACTGGTTCAAGAACAATCTAAAGAGAGAAGCGGGGCGAACAAAGACGTTTTATAGATCTGAAGTATGTGATTACAAATAGATAGAAAGAGTGACTAAACAGCCTGAGAAAGGCAAGGCGGCGAATATCTACGAACTTATCAAAACCCTAGATCTAGCCGCTCGAGTGGTTGTGTAAAAGTCTGGATGCCCTTCTTGTCGTCCTCCTCCTCCCTTTTATAGGCTACTCCGTTGTTTGACCTAGCTCGTTTCGTGCTTCGCTGGGCCTTTCCTTGGAATGGGCTTTAGAGCCGGCCTGGTAAAGTATCTTCGTTAGCCGGTTCCGAGTGAGCCACTTTAGCCGCGTGGCTAAAGATGCAATGAAGCCGAGCCATCCCTTTCTTATCTGGAAATCCCGTAGGCCTACTTAACGAGTTGCGTTTCCACATTTGATGGGCCTTGCGGTGGGTGTATCCCATCTCCTACAGACTCCACTATCTCAGGTACCTCGATCTCTCTTTCAACTACTTTGACTCCTTCTCTTTCCTCCCCAAACTTGGAAAACTCACAAACTTAGAGTCCTTGCATCTTTCTAATATGGGGTTAGCCGGTGAAATTCCATCCTCATTCAGTAGCCTAAACTGTTTAACGGACTTGGACCTTTCTGGTAACAAGTTAATGGGCAGTTTCCCTCTATTCAATCTGTCAAGGCTATCTTATTTAGATCTTTCCAATAATCTCTTTTCTGGAAACGTTCATTGTTTTCTACTCGCCATGCCTTTACTGTCATATCTTGGTTTAAGCCATAACAATCTCATCGACTCTCTTGAAACTATGAATTACACTTCATCATCTAAGCTTGAAATGTTATACCTTAGCAATAACCGTCTCAGTGGTCGAATCCTAGAGCCTCTCTCAAAATTATCCAACCTCAGGTACCTCGACCTATCTTTTCAGAACACAACCGAGCCATTTAATGTCGTCTCGTTGGGCTTCAAGTCTTTAGAGATTATGTATCTTTCCGGAACTGCTATATCAAGGCTTGATACCGGATCACCAAATTTGAGGGAACTATACTTGGACAACTGCAGCATCAACGAGTTCCCCACATTTATTAAAAACCTACAGAAGCTGGGAATTTTGGAAATGGAAAACAATAGACTCAAAGGAGAAGTGCCTAAATGGTTATGGAGTATGCCTTCTTTACATGTATTGTCGTTGTCTGACAACTCCCTCGATAGCTTTGAAGGCTCGCCAATAGTGCTTCTCAATTCATCGCTTAGCAGATTAGATCTAAGGTCAAACGCTTTCCGCGGATCTCTTCCTATTATTTCACCGATATTGCAGGAGATGCTTGCATCAAATAATAGTTTCACAGGAGACATACCTCTTTCATAGTGCAATCAAACCGACCTACGTGTCCTTCATCTATCTCACAACAATTTTAGTGGGAAACTTCCAGACATATTCTACGAAAGTGGCTTGCTAACAATACTTGACGTTAGCCACAATCAAATAACTGGGAAGATTCCTAGGTCTCTTACAAATTGTACATACCTGGAGGTTCTAAACATGGAGGGAAATAGAATCGTGGACACCTTTCCGTTTTGGCTGAAGGATCTACCGAACTTACGAGTCATGGTCCTAAGATCAAACATGTTCCATGGTCCTATCTATTCTCCTCAACATCCTCTATCATTTCCACAACTTCGGATGATTGACATATCGCAAAACAAATTCATCGGAAGCCTCCCAAATGATTACTTTGTCAAATGGAGTATGCCCTTGATCAATATTCCCCAAGAGGAAGGAGAGCCACGGTACATGGAGTATGGTGGCTCGTTTGATTATCACCCTTCCATGTATTTTAGAAACAAAGGAATAAATATGGAGCTGAAAAAGATCTTTGTGACCTACACAGCCATTGATTTCTCCGAAAATAAATTTGGAGGACAGATTCCAGAATCCATAGGCCTTTTGAAGTCACTTATTGTGCTCAACCTATCCAACAATGATTTCATTGGTCATATTCCATCCTCTTGGGCTAATCTCACGAGCCTCGAGTCACTAGACCTATCTCAGAACCAACTCACTGGAAAAATCCCGCAGGAGCTAGCAACCCTCTCGTTCTTGGAGTACATCAACGTTTCACATAACAAACTCACGGGCCAGATACCACAGGGTACACAGTTTGGAGGACAGCCTAGATCATCTTTTGAAGGGAATCTCAATCTTTGTGGTCTTCCTCTTGAGGAGAGTTGCTTCGGGGACAAGGTACCATCAACACCAGAGGCACAAGAGCCAGAACCTTCAGAGAAAGAACAAGTGTTGAACTGGAAAGCAGCTGCAATCGGATATGGCCCTGGAGTCTTGTTTGGACTGGCGATTGGACAAGTCTTTTATTCGTTCAAACCGGTGCTGTTCTACAAGTTGTTTCGTGTTTGAAGTGAAGTTTATGCCTTTGGTTTTGTTGAAATAAGTTGTAAGGGTTTTTGTACCCGTTCCAACATAGATATGTATGTGTGTGTTTTTAAAAAGAAAGATATGTATGTGTGAGTGAGTGATATCGACATAGATATGTATGTGTGAGTGAGTGATATCGACATAGATATGTATGTGATATGTATTATCTTATGAAATGAAAGGAAGCCGTGCGTAGGTTTTTCTTTACACAAACATGAAAACAGAGGGTCTACTCTGTTCTTCTTGGATATACTTGTAACTTTTTTTTTTTTTGATCAAACGATATACTTGTAACTTTAAGGTTGAAATAATCACCTGTGTCCATCTCCGCGAAAAGATCAGAGTATGTGTCTATTAACCCCTGCTCAAACCCAACCTCCATAGTCAGTCAAAGAGAAGATAACTAACTAACCCATGGTCAACAAGAACCACATCCGTAGAGTGGAATCGCCACTCAATTGTCCAAGAGATGCACTTACTCCTGAAAACCATCAACGGATTGGTCATAATCATTACATTACATACAGAGTCATCAACCTCAAATCTTAGAGTATAGTGATGATTTACCGGTTATCATATGGACTCTGATTCCTCTCCCGGTTCAACATTCCACTAGAAAGAAACATTAGATCAGTTAGAAATAAACAAATGATTCCAACTCCTCCGTCTCTGGTCATCGCATCCGAAACTCCAGCGACACCTGGAAACAAGGTAAGAACACCTCCCGCTCCGTCGCCTTCGCCTTACAGAGCCATAGCTCTGGTTCAGCATGCTAACCCGTTGCAACAACCTCATAATGACAGACGCCCAAATTCGCCTCAATTTGCTTAGAAACAACAAAGTTTTGCTTTCCAAGTTTGCTCCTTTAGTAGATGATTAGCTTTTAGTTGAATGAGTATTAGGGACAATGCTCGAGATGATGCAAAAGTTTGCTCCTTTTGTTTCATTTGTATATGATTAGCTTCTAGTTGATTAGTGGAATGTGGAAGATTGTTTAAACTCCTTTTATATCTCAGCTATGTGTTAAGCTGTTTTTGCTCTCAAAATTGCAGTCTTGCGCATAAGCACTTTGATTCATGCTGTTTCCCTTGTCACATTTTCTCAGTTTTGTAAATTTTTGGTACGTAGGTTGTCCCTCCCCCAAAATTCTAGACACTGGTGGTAGGAACAAAAACGCCAGGTGAACCATTAAATTTCTCTACTTCGATATTATTATATCTCTTTCTGTTTCACTGAGAATATAGAAGAAAACTTGTTCTATAAACTTAACTTGCTGTTTCGTTTTCAAATGTTATATTAGAAGGCGGGATGCAGCGCTCTGTTCTTGTTAGAGGGAGAAAGGTATGTCTAGCCTACTAGTACTACTTATCTCTGTTTTTTTTTTTTTCATTTTCTTTTGAACTGCTAGATTGTGATAGGTACCTAAAGACTTATGTGAGGCGTAAGCAGAACAGAGGAGTGAAGCAGAGTAGTGATGACGTGGAGAAGGACGTTGGGGAATCGAGTTTGAATTAATAAGAGACCTTCGGGACGAAGTGGAGGCTTTGCGGTTAGAGAAGGAGACGTTGAAGAAGCGCTTATAAATACATTTGAATTCAATCTATTTTCTTATGCTTTGATGTTATCTGTAATTGACGATATGAGTCATTACTATACAGTCGCCATGAAACTGATGATCTCTGCAATTCTCGCCATGAGAGCGTTGTAGATTTCGTACTCAAAGCTGTTTTACTTTCTTACTGGAAATTTACAAAGTATTCAAGAGTTAGAGAGTTTAAGCTAGCTAAAGTCTATCATTGGTGCGGTGATACTGGTTCTGAACAATCGCGATGAATTCTCGTAGCTCATCACCATCGGAAGTTTCGCATCGGCTCGATTCAATGGAGGACGAGGTGTCGATGAAGAAGGAGGTTGAGTTTTTGAACGAATCGTACAAATTACTGATGAAGAAAACGGCGGAGAGTAACCAGCTGAACGAGATGCGTTTCGGAACGGTGGAAGATAGCTTGAAGGAGATCCTCAAACGTTTGGATAAACGTCCGATGGATGACTATGAAGTAGATCCAAGCTCGAGATCTCCGGGATCTTCGAATCCGTCGTCTCAGGTACCGGTTCGCCACTTGGAACCAGATCGGAACAATAACTCGTTAGGTTATAGATCTGGTGATTTGAATCTGACGAATCGCGATAAGATGTTGAAAAAAATTGAGATGCCAAGTTGTGATGGATCGAAGGTGAATGATTGGTTGATTGATATTGAGCATTTCTTCTTGATCGGTCGTTTTCATGATCATGAGAGATTGGATCTGATTCCGTTGTGTATCGAGGGAAGAGTAAAGAAGTGGTTTGCTTGGGTGTTGCGTCGTGAAGGTTTTCGTAACTGGCTGGACTTCAAACAACAGTTGGTCTTGCGTTTCACGGAGTCTATTGATGATGAACCTAGCACGAGATTGTTTTCTATCAAGCAGACGAGATCCGTGGCGGATTATGTGTCGGAGTTTGAGGAGTTATCAGCTCAAGTCCCAGGAATTGAGGATAGATTGCTGGAGAAAATCTTCTATACGGGGTTGAGTACAGAAATGAAGGAAGTAATAAAGATGAAAGACCCTCAAGGCTTACCGAATTTTATTGCAGCGGTGTTGAGGATGGAGAAGAGTGCCTTTTGTAAAGTGGTCAGTCAAGTTGAGCAGGGAGAGGGACAGTTACGAAAGACTCTCGCAATGCTCGAACGGGAGGTAATGGGAAAGTTTGGGATAGATCACGAAGTGAAACTGCTAATACCAAAGACACTGTCCAAGAGCAAAGACCCCGGTTGAAGTTTACAGATGCTGAACTAGATGCAATGAGAAGGGATAAGGTGTGTTTTAAGTGCAAAGCTCCATGGTCCCGTGCTCATGTGTGTCCTAATAAAGAGATTCGAGTGATGACAGTGATTCACGGTCTTGAAATGGAGGTGTTGGATTGTGAAGAAGAGGAGTTAACAGTGGCAGGACAAGCAGTTGATCGGGAATTGAGAACTCTGTCGTTTAACTCATTCATGGGAATTGATTCTCCGAAGACTACGAAGTTACGCGGTTATATTAACCAAAAGGAGTTAATTTTCATGATTGATAGTGGTGCCTCTCATAATTTCATCTCTCCAGCAGTGGCTCGCAAACTCAAGCTACCTATTTGTGATAATAGCTCATTGGAAGTATTACTTGGTAATGGTGTGGTGATTAGAGCTGAAGGGTTGTGTAAAGATGTGGAGTTTCAACTCAATACGACGACATTTGGTTCTGAGTTTATTGCGTTGGAGTTGGGAAGTGTTGATGTAATCCTTGGAGTGCAGTGGCTTGAGACTTTGGGTAGGTGTGAAGTGGATTGGAAGTTACAAGAGTTTTCTTTCTTGTATGGAGGAAAACGTGTGTTTTTGTTTGGAGATCCGACGTTACACTGTAAGAAGTTTTCGATGAGATCATTGTCTCCTGTTTACAGCGAGAACACAAAGTATAAGGAGGCGTGGTTGATGACGGCAGTGGCTCAACCTAAAGTAGCTGAAGTGGAGCCAAGAATCTTGTCATTGTTGGAGGAGTTTGCGGATGTGTTTGCTATACCAGTTGCTTTACCTCCGGTGAGGGGACAAGAGCATGCTATCAATTTGGTTTCAGGGGTGTCAGCAATCTCTGTTCATCCGTACCGTTATCCACATGCTCGGAAAGTAGTGATGGAACAGATGGTGCAAGAGATGTTGGAGGCTGGGATTATTCGGCCTAGTGTGAGCCCTTTTTCAAGTCCAGTTTTACTGGTTAAGAAGAAGGATGGCGGGTTCAGATTCTGTGTTGATTATCGCGCGTTAAACAAGTCGACAGTTCCTGATAAATATCCAATACCCGTTATAGATCAGCTCTTGGATGAGTTACATGGAGCTATGGTCTTTTCCAAGCTTGATCTTCGTTCTGGATACCATCAGATTAGGATGGTGGAAGAGGATGTTAAGAAGACAGCTTTTCGCACAGTGGAGGGTCATTATGAGTTTCTTGTGATGCCTTTCGGCTTAACAAATGCCCCAGCTACCTTCCAGGCTCTAATGAACAAGATTTTCAAACCGTTTCTGCGTGAGTTCGTATTGGTCTTCTTTGATGACATCCTTGTTTATAGCCGTTCGAAGGAGTTACATGCAGAGCATTTGAGAAAGGTGTTACAAGTTTTGCGCGAGCAAATTTTATTTGCTAACCGGAAGAAATGTTCGTTTGGTGTTTCTCAAGTAGAGTATTTGGGACACATCATTTCTTCGGAGGGAGTTGCAACTGATGCTGCAAAAACCGATGCTATGAGAAAGTGGCCAACGCCGAAAACAGTTAAGCAGCTACGGGGTTTCCTTGGTCTCACCGGCTATTACAGGCATTTTGTGAAGAGTTACGGTGTTATAGCTCGACCCTTGACTTCTTTATTACGAACTGATCAGTTTGTTTGGGGACCTGAAGCTAATGAAGCGTTTGACAAACTGAAAATGGCGATGGTGAATGCTCCTGTGTTGACATTACCTGATTTTCAGAAGCGTTTTGTCGTGGAAACAGATGCTTCGGGGATTGGTTTGAGTGCAGTTTTGATGCAAGACAGTAGACCGGTGGCCTTCTTCAGCCACGCTCTAACACCAAGGGAACAATTGAAACCGGCGTATGAGAGAGAGTTGATGGCAGTTGTTATGGCAGTGCGTAAATGGAAGCATTACTTGCTTGGACGCCATTTTACGGTTCACACAGATCAACGAAGCATTAAGTACTTGTTGGAGCAGAAAGAAGTGAATATGGAATATCAAAGATGGCTCACTAGATTGCTGGGTTTTGATTTTGATATTCTTTATAAGCCGGGTTGTGAGAACAAGGCGGCGGATGGGTTATCAAGGAGTATGTCGTTGGCTTCATTGTTATTCACTCTAACAGTTCCAACGGTTCTTCAGTGGCAAGATTTGTTCCGTGAGATAGAAGAAGATGACCATATCCAGTTACTGATTCAGAATGTGTTGGAGAAACCAGTAACTGGATTGAACAAGTTAATGGTTCGAGATGGGAAGTTATGGTCAAAGAAGAGATTGTTTATACCGAAGACCTCACAGTTCATTCCGTTGATCTTGCGCGAGTGCCATGATAGTAAAACAGGTGGACATTCTGGTGTTTTGAAGACAATTAAACGAATTCACCAGTCATTTGTTTGGGAAGGATTGAAGAAACAAGTGCAGGATTATGTGGCGGAATGTCAAGTTTGTCAAATGCACAAACATTCGACTCTGTCTCCGGCAGGCTTGTTACAACCGCTGCCAATTCCGGAGAGAATTTGGGAGGATGTGAGTATGGATTTTGTAGAAGGGTTGCCTTTATCTGGAGGTGTGAATGTGGTTCTCGTGGTGGTGGATAGATTGAGCAAGTACATACATCTGTTGGGTCTCAAACATCCTTTTTCAGCTCTGGATGTAGCTTTGAAGTTTGTTCAAGAGGTGGTGAAGTTACATGGCTTTCCAAGAAGTATTGTTTCCGATAGAGACCGTATTTTCCTCAGTTCTTTTTGGAAAGAGAGTTTCCGTCTTGCTGGAACTACACTGAAGTATAGCACGTCGTTTCACCCACAAACGGATGGACAAACAGAGGTGGTCAACCGTTGTATTGAGACGTATCTACGGTGTTATGCTTCTGGTCATCCTCGGACGTGATCCAAGTTTCTGAGTTGGGCGGAGTTTTGGTTTAATACGACTTATCACACGTCGCTGAAGACAACTCCGTTCATGATTGTCTATGGTCATGAACCACCTTCCTTGTTACAATTTGAAGCTGGGTCTACAAAGAACTTCGAGTTAGAAGAATCTTTGAAAGAGAGGGATATGATGATAGTGCAGTTGAAGCTTCATTTGGAGCGAGCTCAACAAGTCATGAAAAGTCGGCGGACAAACATCGACGTGAACTGGAATTTAAGGAGGGTGATTTGGTATATCTGAAACTGAGACCATTTCGTCAGAGTTCAGTGGCTAGACGTTTTTGTCAGAAACTGGCGGCGAAGTTTTATGGTCCTTATAAGGTGATGGAGCGTATTGGGCAAGTGGCATATCGTCTGCAGTTGCCTACAAGTTCTCGAATTCATGATGTTTTTCACATTTCTCAGCTGAAGCAAGCAATAGGCCATCATGAGGTTGTTTCGGAGTTACCTCCTGCTTGTTTTAGTGAAGTCTGTGATCCTGTTCTGCCTGCTGATGTGTTGGCTAAACGATACAATGCCGCGGGTGAAATGGAAGTTTTAATCACTTGGCAAGGGAAATCTCAGAGTGAGGATTCTTGGATGTTGGTTTCGGAGTTCATGCGAGTTTATCCTTCCTTCGAGCTTGAGGGCAAGCTCGGTTTCGAAGGGGGAGGTATTGATAGGTACCTAAAGACTTATGTGAGGCGTAAGCAGAACAGAGGAGTGAAGCAGAGTAGTGATGACGTGGAGAAGGACGTTGGGAAATCGAGTTTGAATTAATAAGAGACCTTCGGGACGAAGTGGAGGCTTTGCGGTTAGAGAAGGAGACGTTGAAGAAGCGCTTATAAATACATTTGAATTCAATCTATTTTCTTATGCTTTGATGTTATCTGTAATTGACGATATGAGTCATTACTATACAGTCGCCATGAGACTGATGATCTCTGCAATTCTCGCCATGAGAGCGTTGTAGATTTCGTACTCAAAGCTGTTTTACTTTCTTACTGGAAATTTACAAAGTATTCAAGAGTTACAGAGTTTAAGCTAGCTAAAGTCTATCAGATTGAAAATGTGGAAAAGACATTTGTTAAGTTTAGGTTGTAATAACTTATCATATATTGTTTTGTTCCAGGTTAGAATCACTGATGGAGCTTCTCTTTATTCACTTAGTCGATCTTGTTTAAGAAATGGTGCCCATGAAGGAATTCAGGTGTGGTAGTACTCTTTAAGGATGATGCAAAAAGCTCAGTTTCTTGGATGTTTCCACTTGACATTGAAAAAAATCATGGGTTTTACTTTTGGGATCTTATAATCTTACCGTGACTCCTACCCTAACTTCAAGTATCTCTGTTGACAGTCGCAAAGGAGCTAGACATTGAAACCGTTACCAAAACCATTACCTCTGGATGTGATGGAAGCATCTGCGCCAAGTGATCTACCAACTGATGAAGATAAAGAGGTTTGTGTGTCTCTCTTCAAGAACCATAAATTCTCCCAGAGCAGAGCAGAACACATTAATCCAAGCTCATGAACAGTTGCTAACTGATGCTTGATTAAACTCTCTTTGATTGATCTCAGGACGAGGAGTCTGTGAAGGAATTATCAGAGAAGGATCTTTTGAAAAGACACATCGAGAAAGCTATGAAGGTCCGTGCACGGTAAGTTCTACAATAGTTCATCTAAACTAAGTTCACCACCCAAGAAAACTCAGATTCTTGGATTGGTTTTTATGCAAATGCAAAGCAATGTAGCAGAGAATTTTGGTGATCTGTTTTGGCTTCAGATTAAGAGAAGAACGGTCGAGGAAGATTGGGAGGTACAAAGGAAGATTGTCTCTTCTTCTGCCACATTCAGGAGAACAGCAGTGCATGGAGAAGGATTGAGATGGTTAAGTTTTGCTACGACTTACTTAGCTTTTATATGGTTTAGTTAGTTTGCAGTGTTTCGCGTGTGCTTTGTCTTATGTTCTTATCACATGCCCGAGATGCACAGCTCGTGTAAGTGAGCTCCCTACGGAATGCACCATCTGTGGTCTGACACTTGTTTCTGCTCCTCCCACTTTTCCTTATTCTGATCTACTGTAAGTTATCATATAAAATCATCTTTTACTGTAGGATAAAAATCACTTAGTCAAAAACTGTATTAGATATACACGTTCTATTAGGAAAAACCTAACGCTGTTATCGGTTTAAAGGCTGATGCACAGGAGAAGACATTTTTGGTTCTTGTGTCTCTGTTTATAAAATGGTGTGTTTCATGAACTAATTATCAGACTCACATCGTGGCTACTTCTGGTTAAATTGACGTCAGAGAGAAATTCAATGGACGTAAGAGTCACGTATGGTTAAATTGACGTATGAAACAAGACATGGTAAGGGTAACCCCTACGTCGGGTGGGTACAATTCCGTTGGTTTGCTTCCTTGTGGAGTCGAATCAAATTCTTCTTCATATATCTTCCATGTTTTTGTCTCTATTAGCTAAATATCGATCTTGTTCGGAATATAGATTGTGAGCCACACAAAATGGAAAGTTCCACAATTGAAGAGTCAAAGCAACGTGACTTTAACGCTTATCATCGTTATACTTTTTACTATATATATATCATTAAGTTGTTTTGTCAGCAATACCAAATCATACATACCAACTTTCTCTTTTTATATATCTTTATTCTCAAAATGGTGAAATCGTGCTTCCATGTTTCTTCCATCTCCTGTTTTTTATGTTGCTTCTTTGTCAACAGTCTTGTTTCTCTACCCTTTCCTCGTCCGGACCAAATTGAGATCCTTATGGCTTTTAAGAACGAGTTCCCAGTCCTCAAATGCGACTTCAGTAAGTGGCCTGACTCAGAACAAATTACAAAATCTTGGACCAGCAAAGACGTTCAGTCCTTTCATGGGGTTAAATTTGATGACAAGACTGGTGTAGTGATCGAACTAGACGTGCTTGGTGAATGTCTCAGTGGCAGTCTCAGTGCTAATAGTAGCCTTTTCAGATTACACCACCTCAGGTACCTCGATCTCTCTCACAACTACTTTGAATCGTCCTCATTCCTCCCCAAACTTGGAAATCTCACAAACTTAGAGATTTTGCATCTTTCTGATATGGGTTTATCCGGTGAAATTCCATCCTCATTCAGAAGCCTGAACCGTTTAACAGACTTGGACCTATCCGATAACGAGCTTATTGGCAGTTTTTTCCCTCTACTTAATCTATCTAGGCTCTCAACTTTAGATCTTTCCAATAATCACTTTTCTGGAAACGTTCCTTGTTCTCTACTCACTATGCCTTTCCTGTCATATCTTGATTTGAGCCAAAACCATCTTACCGACTCTCTTGAAACTATGAATTGCTCTTCATCATCTAAGCTTGAACGGTTATTCCTTAGCAATAACCATCTCAGTAGTCGAATCCTAGAGCCTCTCTCTAAAGTAACCAACCTCAACCAACTCGAACTAGCTTCTCAGAACACAACCGACCCAATCAACTTTGTCTCCTTGGGCTTCAAGTCTTTAGAGTTTCTGAATCTTTCCGGAACTGCTATATCAAGGTTTAGTATCAGTTCCCCAAATTTGAGCAGACTAAACTTGGATAACTGCAGCATCAACGAGTTCCCCACATTTATTAAAAACCTTCAGAATCTGGAATCTTTGTCTTTATCAAACAATAGACTCAAAGGAGAAGTGCCTAAATGGTTATGGAGTATACCTTCTTTGGATACACTGTCGCTGTCTCACAACTCCCTTGATAGCTTTGAAGGCTCACCAAAAAATATTACTCTCAATCCGTGGTTTAACATATTAGATCTGAGGTCAAACACTTTTCGAGGAACTCTTCCTATTGTTTCACCGAATTTGAGGTTCATGTTTGCATCAAATAATAGTTTCACAGGAGACATACCTCTTTCGTTTTGCAAACCAAGCTACCTAAGTGTCCTTGATCTATCGTACAACAACTTCAGTGGTTCAATTCCACGATGCTTGTTTTTTACAGCAATAGAATATCTGGTTCTCCGAAACAACAATCTCAATGGGAGACTTCCCAACTTATTCGAACAAAGGGGCCCACTAATAGCACTTGACGTCAGCTACAATCAAATAACTGGGAAGCTTCCAAGGTCTCTTACAAATTTCAAGAGTCTAGAGATTCTAAACGTGGAGGGCAATAGAATCGAGGACACCTTTCCGTTTTGGCTGAAGGATCTACCGTATCTACAAGTCATTGTCCTACGATCAAACATGTTCCATGGTCCTATCTATTCTCCTCGTCATCATCTATCATTTCCTCAACTGCGGATGGTTGACATATCACGTAACAAATTCACCGGAAGACTACCAAATGATTACTTTGTCAATTTTAGTATACCTTTGATCAGTATTCCCCAAAAGGAAAGAGAGCTGAATTACATGGGAGATCATTACTGGTATCTGTATAAGTATAACCCTTCCATGTATTTGAGAAACAAGGGAATAAACATGGAGCTGGAAAAGATCCTTGAGACCTACACAGAGATTGATTTTTCTGAAAACAATCTTGGAGGACAGATTCCAGAATCCTTAGGCCTTTTGAAATCTCTTATCGTGCTCAACCTATCCAACAATGATTTCACAGGCCACATTCCATCCTCTTGGTCTAATCTCACGAACCTCGAGTCACTAGACCTATCTCGGAACCAGCTCTCTGGAAACATCCCGCAGGAGCTAGCAACCCTCTCGTTCTTGGAGTACATCAACGTTTCACATAACAAACTCACGGGCCAGATACCACAGGGTACACAATTTGGAGGACAGCCTAGATCATCTTTTGAAGGGAATCTCAATCTTTGTGGTCTTCCTCTTGAGGAGAGTTGCTTCGGGGACAAGGTACCATCAACACCAGAGGCACAAGAGCCAGAACCTTCAGAGAAAGAACAAGTGTTGAACTGGAAAGCAGCTGCAATCGGATATGGCCCTGGAGTCTTGTTTGGACTGGCGATTGGACAAGTCTTTTATTCGTTCAAACCGGTGCTGCTCTACAAGTTGTTTCGCGTTTGAAGTGAAGTTTATGCCTTTGGTTTTGTTGAAATAAGTTGTAAGGGTTTTTGTAACCGTTTCGACATAGATATGTATGTGTGTGTGTTTAAATAAAAAGACATGTATGTGGGTGAGTGAGTGATATCGACATAGATATGTATGTGATATGTATTATCTTATGAAATGAAAGGAAGCCGTGCGCAGGTTTTTCTTTTCTTTCTTCCCGTTTCGTTGTTAGAGTACTCATGTGTTGATCATTCATCCGTAACTAAATAAAACTGGTGTTAAGATGAAGAAAAATGAACAGTACCAGTAAAAACAAATAAATATTTTATTGTATATTTTCTATTAAGTCAAAGGTGTTTTGGTTTCTAGATTAAGTCTGTTCTATTCTGTTTCTTCCTCTTAATAATCTATTGTAATGATACTTTTAGATCTAAGAAAAAAATATTCTTTCCTTCTCTTTCTCTTACATTTAAATCTCTCTTTATTATTCTTCATGTTCTTCATTTTCCAGAAATTAAACATCTACTACTTCTCATTTTCTCATATAGTATCAGAGCATTAAGCTCCTTTCATTCCGCAATCTCTGTTTATTTCCTTTAATTTTATGTGTTCTTCACCCTTATCCATTGGGTAAAAGAATTCCAACCATGGATCTGGAGAAGGAGAGACTTATTTCAGTGATCCTTGAGGGTCCAAACTATCTTTTGTGATCAAGAGTGGCCAGAATTACCTTGGAAAGTTATGGACTTTGGGACAGCCATATAATGAAGGCTGAAGCTTCAAAGAGGATGGCTCAAGAAGATAGTCAGACTATTTACCTGAAGAATGAAGACAAGTGGTTTCAAGAAGACCAGCAAGCTCTTGGAATCATACATAACTCTCTGTCAAAACCAATCTTGGAGGCTTTTTCCCACTTTGATACTGCTAATAATCTATGGCAGAATCTTCAAACTGTTTATGGGAAATTATGGGAGAGTCTTCAAATGGTTTATGAGTAAGACAAGTTTTTCAGCTTTCTCCTAAGACTGGATTCACCCTACAACAATCTGATAAATTATTTCCTTAGAGAAAAGAAAATTCCAGATTTAGAGGATGTTTGTTCCCTAAGAAGCCAGTCAAATATATTTAAACTTAAGGAGTTTGAGCATCCAGCGATTCAAGGAAAAACCATGTATTCATCTTTCAGTGGCAATTTCAGTGAGGATAGTGCAGCCAAAACCGATGGTCCAGCGACCATGAGTGACCTTCATTCCATTATCAAAGCCTTTATATCATCCAAGAAGGCTGGTACACACTCTCTTGACTCTAAACCTATCATTATAGATTCAGGAGCAAGCCATCACATGATTAGTGATATGAACTTGATTAGTGATGTCCAGCCTGCCTCTGGGAATGTTTGTATAGCAAATGGTGATAAGGTTAAGATAGAAGGGATATGGAACCTTAGGTTGTTTGATAGGGAATCATCTGCTTTGTATATGCCTCAGTTTACATCTAATCTGTTATCTGTGAGGAAGGCTACTGTTGATCTTAGTTGTCAGGTTGTCTTCAGACCAGATGAAGTTGAATTTCAAGACTTAAAGACAGGCCAGGTGATTGGAAAAGGGCACACTCATAATGAACTCTATCACCTTCAGAAGACTCAGGTGTCCGGAACATCTCCCGTTGGTTCTCCTTCTCAGTGTCTGGCCAGTACATCTAATGGGATTGAGAGCACCATATGGCATGCTAGACTGGGACATCCTCATACTAGAGCCTTAAATTTGATGCTCCCTGATGTGATGTTCATGAATGATGATTGTGAAGCTTGTATATTGGGGAAGCATTGTAGGACTGTATTTCCAAAGTCTGGCACCATCTATGAGAAATGTTTTGACCTGGTTCACTCTGATGTATGGACTGCTCCATGTGTATCGAGGGAGAATCACAAATACTTTGTCACCTTCATTGATGAGAAGTCCAAATACAGTTGGTTGACACTGATTCCGTCTAAAGACAGGGTGTTAGAGGCTTTCAAGAATTTTCAGGTCCATGTTTCCACTCACTTTAATGCCAAGGTGAAAATTCTCAGATCAGACAATGGTGGAGAGTACACAAGTCTGGTATTTAAGAAATATCTTGCTCAACATGTGATTATTCACCGGACAAACTGTCCTTACACTCCTCAACAAAATGGAGTTGCTGAAAGGAAGAACATACATTTGATGGAAGTAGCAAGATCAATGATGTTTCACACCAATGTTCCAAAAAGGTTTTGGAGTGATGTTGTGGTGTGTGCTAGCTATCTGATCAATAGGACTCCAATTAAAGTCCTTAACGATATGTCTCCATTTGAGGTTCTTAACCATACCAAGCCACCTTTGGACCACTTACGCGTGTTTGGGTGTCTCTGCTTTGTGCTGATACCAGGACAGAAGAGGAACAAGCTTGATGCTAAAAGCTTAAAGGCTATGTTCATTGGCTATTCTCCAACGTAAAAAGGATATAAGTGTTATGATCCAGTATCAAGAAGGGTTTTAATCTCAAGGGATGTTAAGTTTGTGGAATCTAAGGGGTACTATGAGGAGAAGAGTTGGGAAAGCCTTCAAGATCTCTCACAAGGACCTTCAGATAGGGCAAACAACTTGAGAATCATTCTGGAGAGTCTTGGCATCAGACAGCCTCAGAGCAGTGAGGTGCCAAGGACTTCTCCCTCACCACCAGCTGCTGGAAACAATGAAGAAACATCACCAGTTGTTGAAACAGTCCATCCTGATCTTGAGGGGGGGCAATGAAACTGAATCACAGTCTCAAGGAGGAAATGATTCAGCAAGCACACATGATCAAGATGGAACTGAATCTGATCAGCCAAGTGAAGATCAGTTTAATGGAGATCAAGGACAAGAAGAGGCAGTGGGAGAAGATCAACATATTCAACCATTGAGAAGGAGTACAAGAGAGAAGAAACCATCTAAGTGGGTCGACACTAAAGTGTACTTCAACTGCAATGCAGTAGCTCACCCTTTCCAAGCAACATGTTCGTTTGCGAGTTATCCTCAAGAGCATGTAGTCTTTATCAGCAATCTGGATCAAGAGTATGTTCCAAAGACTTATGAAGAAGGCATGGAGCATGAAGAATGGAGAGAGTCAGTTGGAGACGAAGTTGGTGCCATGATCAAAAATGATACTTGGTATGAAACTGAGTTTCCCAAAGGAAAGAAAGCTGTTACAAGCCGCCTGCTCTTCACCATCAAGTATCTTGCCAATGGAAAACCAGAAAGAAAGAAGGCAAGGCTGGTTGCAAGAGGATACACTCAAGTCTATGGAGAAGACTATCTGGATACCTTTGCACCAGTAGCTATACTCCACACCATAAGGATTCTACTCTCCTTGGCAGTGAACCTGGAATGGGATTTATGGCAGATGGATGTCAAGAATGCTTTTATTCAAGTAGAGCTGGAGGATGAGGTTTACATGAGGCCACCTCCGGGTATTGAAGATATGGCCAAGCCAGGAAATGTCCTAAGATTGAAGAAAGCAATCTATGGATTAAAACAGTCACCAAGAGCTTGGTATCATAAATTGAGTACAACTCTCAATGGAAGAGGGTTTGTAAAATCAGAAGCTGATCATACTCTCTTCACTCTCACAAGCAAGCAAGAAATTGTGGTGATACTGATCTATGTGGATGATATTATCATCACTGGCAGTGAAAAGGAAGGGATCATCTTGACTAAAGCTTTCCTTAAGACATCTTTTGATATCAAGGACTTGAGAGAATTAAAGTACTTCTTAGGGATTGAGATGTGCCGATTCAAAGAATGGCTGTTTTTATCCCAAAGGAAATATACACTTGATTTGTTGAGTGAGGCAGGTGATCTTGGAGCCAAAGTAGCAAAGACCCCACTTGAAGATGGCTATAAAGTGTTGCGTGAGGGATAGTTTGAAGATAAACCCTATGAAGATGTCAAACACTACAGGAGAATGGTTGGGAAGCTGATCTACCTCACCATAACCAGACCAGATGTGTGTTTTGCAGTCAATCAAGTTAGTCAGCACATGCAAAAACCCAAGATACATCACTGGGATATGGTGGAAAGGATCTTGAGGTACCTAAGACAAACACCAGGCCAAGGAGTTTGGATGGGATGCAATGGTAGCACTGAGATCACTGGATATTGTGATGCAGATTGGGCAGGAGATAGGATTGATAGGAGATCAACTACTGGGTATTGCACCTTTATTGGAGGCAATTTAGTCACTTGGAAGAGCAAGAAGAAAATTGTATCATGCTCAGTCGAGGCGAGTATAGAGCAATGAGGAAGCTTACTAGTGAGCTCATTTGGATCAGGAACCTGCTAAGAGACTTGGGTATAGAGACTACAACTCCTATCACCATGCACTGTGATAACCAGGTGGCTATACACATAGCTTCAAACTCTGTATTTCATAAGAGGACAAAGCATATTGAAGTAGACTGCCACAAAGTGAGATAAGCACTGGAGCAACAAATCATCCCGCCTACACGAAGTGAAGACCGCTAGTGACATTTTCACAAAGGCAGCAAGCACTAAAGTATGTGAGTTCATCCATTCAAAGCTTGGACTCATAGATCTCACATCTCACTGACTGTCCTATCATAGAGACTTATACTCTTTTTCCTTGATGTGTTTTTGTCCCACTGGGTTTTGCACATTAAGGTTTTGATGAGGGAGGTTCTTCATGATTCCAAGCTTGACTAGTTTCAAAGTCAAGCTTGAGAGGGAGTGTTGAGATGAAGAAAAATGAACAAGCTTAAGAAAACTGATAGATATTTTATTGTATCTTTTCTAGTAAGCCAAGGGTGTTTGGTTTCTAGATTAAATATGTTCTATTCTGTTTCTTCCTCTTAATAATCTATTGTAATGATACTTTTAGATCTAAGAAAAAATTATTCTCTCCTTCTCTTTCTCTTACATTTAAATCTCTCTCTATTGTTCTTCATGTTCTTCATTTCCTAGAAACTAAACTTCTACTACTTTTCATTTTCTCGGTTAAACTGGTACGCAAATTCCCTTACGCAAATAACACAAACATGAAAACAGAGGGGTCAACTCTGTTTTTCTACAAAGATCGTCTGCTCTCTTCCTGGATAGGCTACTGTCCATCTAGCATTAGCATCATAACTTATTCTTGTTTGTAACAAGAATCTTTCATTTAACTGCAGAACATATTAGTCTTGTCTGGTTCTGGTATTACTTTGACTGAAAACAAATATCAATTTATGTGAATAAAATAAAGCTGAACAAAAACTTCAGAGTATGTAACAATCAAGGTCGCTACACACCACAGACATTGTTGTTGATCAAAGCCCAAACCGAAAACCTTGCGACTACTTGGTTCTGCAATCGACTGGATTGGCCTATCTCATACAGTAAAAGCTTTGTATGGTACTAAACAATAGCCAATGTGCTTGAACAGGGGAGCTCAGGCATGAACGTAATCCTTGAATCCAAAAATGTTTCACTGGGAGCTAGTAATTACTTCTGTTATGATGATCCATCATTCTACGGTTTCTCCTTCTTTTAGTCCATTGGTGTTCAAACCATTAGTGAGATTTTGGAGATTGCAGTCATCATCTGAATCAAAATCCCTGTGCAAACTCACATTCAAAGTTGAAATAATCACCTGGATCCATCTCCGCAAAAAGATCTGAGTATGTGTCTATTATCCCCTGCTCAAACTCAAGCTCCATGTTATCAGCAGCCTTCCCTTGTTCTGTTGGATCAACCTGAGGATGTGAATTCTTGGCAACCTTGCTGTCCTCTGAGACTTGTTTGATAGGATCAAGAACCTGTGGCTCGAGTTAATCTTGTAATCTTCTTCTATTTCCTCTTCTGGTGAGGTTATTATACTTTCTGTATCTTTGTGGCCATAGTATAAAGAACCCTTAGGATCAGGTGTGGTGCTTAAATGGTCGAAGTCTCTGATAACTTCAAAGTCATAGCTGTGTGAAGGTAGATATACATGGATCACTGGGTACTCTACGATAGCTACTTCGGCAAGCTGTTGCCTCAAAGGAGACTTGCTGTCCAGCTCTTTGAAAGGAGGCTTTGCACCCTGCAACAAAAGGGGAGAAAAGTTAATCTAGTTTAAGATTATACGAGCAGAAGAATGCAATTTGTGATAACATCACTACTCCGTTTTGTCGGCGTAATTCTCATCGATATTTTTTTGTAAATTCTTTTTTAACTTTTTAAACAGTGTGCTTCCTGTTTCAACATTCTTCAAATCTGGGCATGGCCCATCATCTGGTTAGTAAACATGAGTGCTTTGTTTATCTCCCAAGCAGCTATTGTGGAACTTAATGGTCTTATAAGAAACGCATTGCTAAATTCCTCTTTCATGAAGAGAGTACCTTCCTCCCAATGGGAGAGATCTTTATCATCTTATTCCCCTCTCTTTCTGAGAGATTGTCTTATCCCGATTGCAATATCGGAGAAGCTTTTCAACTCTTTCACCATTTTGCTCCTTTTGTTTCATTTGTAGATTGTTACTTTCGTTTGTAAACTTTGGTAGGTAGTAGGTTGGTTATATAGGTTGCCCCTCCCCCAACTTCAATTCAACATTAAATTTCTTCTACTTGATGTTATTTTTCGTTCGGTTCCACTGAGAGAGTATAGAAGAGAGAACTTGTCTAGAAACTTAACAAGCTGTTTTTGTTTTCAGATGTTATATATTAGAAGGCGGGATGCAGCGCTTGTTCTTGTAAGAGGGAGAAAGAAAAGGTAAGACTAGCCTATGTAACTTATCTCTGTTTTTTTTCATTTTCTTTTGAACTGCTGGATTGAAAATTTGGAAAAGACATTTGTCAAGTTTAGATTTGTGATAACTTATCATATGTTTTTCCAAGTTAGTAGAAACACTGAGATGGAGCTTCTCTTGATTCACTTAGTCGATCCTTTTTTTCTATACATTCTGCATGATATATGTCTTGTTTTCTGTGTAAATACTGTTCAGATAATATTTGTTTGGACTTGGTGTTTAGACTTCAGATTGTACATTTTGGTTTCACAAATTACAGATAGTTCTCTATTAGGCCTACTCGACTTTGTCTATAAGTTGGTCAAGCGATCCACTTTGAAAATTTAAACCGAGATATCGAAGTTGGTGTTGGTTGGCAGTTTGGCACAGTGATAATAGACTCTGCTTTTGATTAGGAGACGTTTGCTACATTTTTTACAACTAAATTTGTGGAAATCTCTTCTAACATTGTATATTTATTATTATATGATGACCACTGACTTCTACATTCAAACTAACTGGTCCATATTTTTTTTTGCTTTTAAGATTGCTTCTTTTTTGTTTTGTTATTTTTTTTAAAGTACAGTGAATTGTTATGGTTGAAAATAATGTTCAAAGTCACATGTTGAGTTTATATATATGATAATGAGAAAGAGCAAGATAGACTCTGCTTTTGATTAGTAGCCGTTTGCTACATTTCTCCAACTAAAATTGTGGAAATTTGTAACATTGTATATTTATTATATGATGACTACTGATTACTTTTATTTGTTTTTGTTTTAAGATTGCTTCTTTTTTGTTTTGATTTTTTTTAAAGTACAGTGGATTATTATGGTTGAAAAAAATGTTCAAAGTTACATGTTGAGTTTATATATATGATAATGAGAAAGAGCAAAATAGACGCTGCTTCTGCTTAGTAGCCGTTGACTACTGATTACTTTTATTTGTTTTTATTTTAAGATTGCTTCTTTTTTGTTTTGATATTTTTTTTTAAAGTACAGTGGATTGTTATGGTTGAAAAAAATGTTCAAAGTTACATGTTGAGTTTATATATGAGAAAGAGCAAAACAGACTCTGCTTCTGATTAGTAGCCGTTTGCTACATTTCTCCAACTAAAATTGTGGAAATCTGTAACATTGTATATTTATTATATGATGACTACTGAATACTGATTACTTTTATTTGTTTTTGTTTTAAGATTGCTTCTTTTTTGCTTTGATATTTTTTTTTAAGTACAGTGAATTGTTATGGTTGAAAAAAATGTTCAAAGTTACATGTTGAGTTTATATATATGATAATGAGAAAGAGCAAAATAGACTCTGCTTTTGATTAGTAGCCGTTTGCTACATTTCTCCAACTAAAAATGGAAATCTCTAACATTGTATATTTATTATATGATGACCACTGATTACTACATTCAACTAATTGGTCCATATTTTTTTTGCTTTTATTTGTTTTTGTTGTAAGATTGCTTCTTTTTTTGTTTTGATATTTTTTTTTAAATACAGTGAATTGTTATGGTTGAAAAAAATGTTCAATGTTACATGGTGAATTTATGTATATGATAATGAGAAAGAGCAAAATTACCAGGACTTAAAGATTCGTAAGCATTTTTGCTGTGGACTTTCACGGAAGCGGAGTCGAATCTGCAAACTGAAACAGTAAAGAGTAAGTGAAAACAGTTGTAGCATTATTTAATCTTGTAACATATAATAAAGTGAAGGAGGCACCTTGCGCGTTGATATCTCATTTCTGTAACCGTTGTTGACATATACACTCTGAGACGACTTCGTCAGGCAATAGATTCACGTCCCGTTCCATTGATTCCAGAAATGACACTGTTTGAAACGTGAAGTGGTGTTAACAGCCGGTTGAATGTTTTACTCCTTCCCTGTAATAAAGAAAAGAAGACACAAAACAACATTTAGGGACTATCAAAGGGTATCTATCAATAATGATTCAATATTGAGATGATAGCATAAAGCTTTGCACAGTACGAGAATGACCTTAATTAGAAAAAGACGGAGCAGCGACTCTTTTTGGCAATTTTTGGTTATAGACTGACTGACTGCTAGAGAAAATGTGCTGTGAAATTCCCAACTCTGTTGTTTCCTAGCAATGATGCTGGTATGAAATTCCCAACTCTGTTTGGCAAGATGATGAGAACTGTCTATCTCTCTCTCTCTGTGTACAAAAATAAACCAAGTCTGAGACATTTAGGCACAACAAAGAAACCGTACTTATTATATACACAGATTTGCAAAAAACATAATGGATGATAGAAACTATCTATAAATAAGACAATGAATGTCAAGACAAATTAACATACTGTGAGCTATCCATTTTGTAATAACCCAAAAAAACATAATGGCTGATAGCAATTATCTCTAAATAAGACAATGAATGTCAAGACAAACTAACATACTGTGAGCAATCCATTTTGTAATAACCCAAATAAACATAATGGATGGTAGCAACTATCTCTAAATAAGACAATGAATGTCAAGACAAACTAACATACTGAGCAATCCATTTTGTAATAACCCAAAAAAGTAGTAGTACCTGAAGCCAATGTTGTTTGGTTTGAGAAGTAGAAGCAATCATGACATCCTGGAATAGATTTTGAACACGAGTCTTTGTCTTGTTGATCCACAGTGACTTTTGAGGCTGAAGTATTCGTTCAAGATTGGTATTCAAACTGCAGGGGAAGAGGGATCAAAAAATAAAAGAAAAAGGTGGTGGTGGGTGTACTTGAGGAAGTGGAGATGAAAGAATCATGGGTCTCTAAGAGTCTATTTATAGCAAAGGTGAGTAACGGTCACATTGTAGAACGAGGAGATCTTTATTACTCATCAAAGCAAATTGACGGTGAAGATTTGATCGTCACCTTGTTTCAACGGTCACAATTGAACTTCTAGAGAAACGGTAACATTTTCTTTTTCTCGGTAACGTACGTCTTTAACCTTGATCCAGCTGTCTATGGGCGGCAAGTTTATTGTACCGTTGGATTAATTATTATTTATTTCATTTTATTTATTTTTAAGTAAATAAATTTCTCTTTTTTTAGCAACAGTAAATAAATTTCTCTAACAGAGTGTATCTTTCTTTGTGACAATAATTCTTTAACCAATACTTCTCTATAGAGATTTCAATTTCAGATTCAAACAAAAAATAAAATATCACATTCAGGAAAAATCCGACAGAAGTACCTAAAATACTAAACAAATATAAATTACCCAAGTGTTTTTTGTATGTATATATTTAGAGTTATCTGATATACTTTTGGATTTTTGGGTATACCCAAATCCTAAATATATCTATATGCAATCCGATCGAATGTTTTCAACTAAACGAATTGAAAATGTATACAGCTTTTTAAAAAGTTAAGTGGTTATTTGGTAAATAGAAAGATACGATCATCTTCTTATTTCCAACGGTCACAATTAAACTTCTAGATTAACGGTCACATTTTCTTTTTCTCGGTAACGTCTTTAACCTTTGA